>OX383923.1:8511093-8991093 GCA_947532125.1 Saturnia pavonia
CTAACGCACTTAAATAAGTACGCGCAAACACTTTTTCTAGCACAGTCGATACGAAAACAACGGCGAACAGCGAGTGTTCGGCAACGCATCAGCGGTCGTCACTGTCATACCGGCTTACAATTCGCTCGTCAGCTGAATGTACACTGGCTGATATCGTAATGCGACAAACAAAAAGAGGGTCACATTGACGGGTTTATGTTATGCATTGTGTTCGTGACCCGGTCGGGGACACATCCCCACCACCTCGTTATACCCCAGTTGATTCCGGAATGCGTCACGCCTAAACGTGCCACAATGTGGGGTGTAACTCTCGGTCTATGTTGATCCAGTCGGACACAATTGTCATAATATCCTTACCATTCAGCTAACTTAACAAATCATCATCTATATCTTTTATACATATTATAAAATTCAACGTCTCTGTGTCTGTCTGTCCGTTTATGTTCTTTTCACGCGAAAACCACTTATCCGATTAAATGGTTTTTCCTTTAATTTATAGAACCATATAACATATATGGCTAGGTTATAGAATTTTTGTACATAAAGTAATATACGAAATAAGCAGTGACTATAATGGTGAATCAATTCGGGAAAAAGACGCTTTTGGGGCGATTAAATTTACGCTGAGTAAATCAAACGAGATATATCAAATTAATAATGTACATAATTGTAGATCCTAAAAATACCTACAAAAAGTCACCGATAGTATATATCTATCTTCTAAGGATCACCCGTAGTACCCAGTTTTGTCGTCTTTCTTTTGAGCGGGGGCAAACTGATTCGCGCGTGCGTTCGACCGACAGCATTCTGTAGTCCACGCGAGCGGAGCCCCAGGCATACCTAGTATATATTATTTCTCTAATGTGTTTTTCCTGCCAATGCCTTATCATCGTTAATTCTTCATCAAAACTAATTATTCAAACATAATTTTAGCTTATGTTTCTCGCTATTGCCAAAACAAATGGATTTCGTTAAATAAATTGATCACAAAATTACTATTGTATTGCGTTCCAATCTCTACATATAATTTCTCAAAGGTGTTTAAAAATCACACTCGTAATGAAAATATATTCAACTAACATGTAGCAGGCGCCATCTATAACGTCCAATATATTCGCACGGGTCAACTAGTATAGGTACGGAGTAGACGCTCTGTGCATATTCGTTTATCCGTGTAATGTTTGTTAGCATACAAATGATAAATTCTATGAACGTTTGCCATATTTATGTAATAATTTAACATGCTTTTGAAATGTATGTGATTCTTTGTGATGTTGTTAATCGGTTTCAATGGATATTATACCTTATTTGTAAATTATAATTTCTAAATAACAGCTTTTTACTAAGTGCATATGAACGTATACACGGTTACCTATAATAAAAAACCAATCTTTTTCCGAAACGAATCTCCGAAACGGTTGGACCGATTTTGACGGGACTCTCACTGGTAGATAGCTGATGTTATAAGGCATAACTTAGCTACTTTTATTTTAGATACATAATTATGGTTCCGTGCAAACATAAATAAAAGGTTTTTAGTAGTCCACGCGTGCGAAGCCGCGGGCGCATCTAGTAGTGTACAAAATGCAAAATTATTTATTTCAAATCTGACGATTGTTTCAGACTTTAGCGCTTTCAAACAAACAAACAAAATAGCAAACTTTTGAGCTTTATCTATTCTGTTGTAGTTAAGAAGGGGGGTTTTGCCCAGCTGTGGGATGATAATGGCTGGTGTTTTTATTATAAAATATTAGGCAAAGATTACAAGATTAGATTATCATCATATATGTATCATGATGCGAAGGCGTGTCAGTCACTCGTTCCAGGTCACCTGGGATGACATTGTGTCTACACAAACGCATTGTTTTGTAATCTTTTGTTTATTGCTTTGTGAGGTCGATACGACAACTCGGAATGACTCATCTAACATCTCCATTGTTGTTAAATAAATATATTTTGTTCAAATATACACGCAGAATCTTTTGCCAGTGTCAAATGTTTTAGAAGTTCCAGACTCTACAAATAATGGTAATAATTTTTATTGTTTAAAACTAGCTCGCCCCCAAGCCTGGCGAAGCTGTAAAAGCCGCAAAGGCGCCAGGGCCACAAAGGCTAACAATATAGTCAGTTCGAAAAAAAAAAAAAAACAGCCAGCCATATTAGATGTAAACAAGTTGTAATATGAAAAATGTTTTTTTTTTACCGACGGACATTGGCAAAATTGTGTCATGTACACACGGTGCCATTAATTAAAGAAGAAGAAGAAAATGATTTTTCAAAACAAGCTTTAAAACGGACTATCATAATTAAATCCGCATTCAAAGTTTTCGTGTCTGTGTTGTGTTAAGAATTTCGTCCATCTGGTGACAATCCTGGGTCTGGAATCGGGTCAAGCTTAACATAATAATAAATTGTCATCGGAACTGAATCAGCGTGTAAAAATTCAACTCCGTAGGATAAAAGGAAGTGGGTGAAATTTAACTTGCAATTACATTACAGACAGACAGCGGGCCAGGTGAAACTAAATAAACGCTTGTAAAAAGTGATATACCTATTACAGAATCATGGGTGGAGTTGAATTCCGGCGGAGGGCTCGCGGCCGTCGAGAACGAGTACATCCGGCTGCTCCGCGAGGCGCAGCGAGAGAGCAGAGACTCCTCCGTGAGGCACTCGCGGGCCTCCAGCGTCAAAGGGAGGTAAGACAACAACAAAAAAATCGTCTAAATTTGATCATATTTGTCTATTGAAACACTAGTAAAGTTAGTTAAAGAGAGGTAGGGCACAGAGAAATATCTTGGGAGATTTCTGTCTACTTGGGGCAGCCCGACTGGTGGAATACCTCCACCCATTCAGAAGATCGCAGCCAAATGACCTACTGTTGTGTTTCTGCGGTGAGTAGGGTTCCCAGAGCTCCTTGGGTAGGGGGGTTCAAGGTCGGCAACGCGCTGGTGATACCTATGGTATTGCAGGCGTTCATAGGCTACGGTAGCCGCTTACCATCAGGCGGGCCGTATGCCTGTTTGCCATCTTTGTAGTATATAAAAAAAAAGGTTTAGTGAGTAGGAGTCTCACATAACCACTCGCTACCCCCAGGCGGGAGTGTACCCATGACGGGTTCCTCCACGTAAAAAAAAGGTATAATCGATGTTATGAACAAAATCTTCAATAGGTAAGCGATGTTGAAAATCTGTCGCCAAGCACCAATAGGTGTGTTCCGGCAGCTGCACTTGAGAGCCAGTCTACCACTAGGTTTAACTTCACATCAGTCTAGTACTTTATGATATTAAGGCCTTCGAACATATAAACTTCCCAGCTTTATAATATTAGGATAGACTAGCCTGTTATATAACGAGTAACTCTGCCGCCCACATGAGTATTATATTATAGCGTGATGGTACTGAAGCGATAGTATACACATATACGTGTATCGAATAACTTGCGGTCTGACGGCGCCAGCCGCACTTCGATGGTATCACTGCTCCACCTAGATTTCTCTTAGCTAGGAAATAATCTTTTAGATTTTTTTTTTTATTATTATTACCCGATTACGGCAAAGGCAAAATGGGGGGTTATCATTTCAGAAAGCTATGTATGTATGTATGTTCATTTATTCCAGTATATCTTTTAAACTACCTATTACAATTTGACAAATAAAGTATCGCTAGTAGCGTCTAGATTGTTCGCTAGTTATCTCAGAGTTCATATTTAAGAATACATTGTATTCTTATTAAATGTGATATTGTTAATAATCTGAAGTCGCAGGCATTTGCTTTGTATTATTACAAAGAGATAAAGTTTGTAAACATGTTGTAGGAGGTAATCTCTGGAAATACTGATCCGGTTATAAAATTTTATTCTAAATAGAAATCGTGTAGCCGTGGCTGTATCGGAACCATTATTATCTCTAGGAATATTTCCACGAGCTGTGTGGATATTCTGGATTCTGATGTACACTTAAACGGGTTTTTCGATGTGTTTCTGAGCGAACCGGTCCGACTAGTCTGTAAACTAGCCTAGACCCTGCACCTGGTATAGTGTTACCAATTTGGAGAGTGAATTTTAACGATACGCGTGCATATTGTATGGTCCTTATATATGAAATTGGCGTTTTGTTGTCACCTTGATCTCGAATATCTGGCGTTTGGTTAGGAATACCAAATTTATTTCAAAATTTTGGATTGTATATTGTGTTTCGATTTCATTGATTCACTTGTTTACGCACCATTTGATTTTTCTTTGACATCGTTCTTTTGACAAAATGGAAAACTTAAAATATCGCGTTATTTACGAATATGAGTTCCACATATATGACATATATGATGATATATGATATATATGACATCAGCGCTGCAGAAACCTCTCGAAGGATTAATTATGTGTATGGGGAAGCCACTTTAAAAGAAAGCACGCTACGTTTTTGGTTTAACGTTTTCGTACTGGAAATTTTGACCCATGAAAAAAACCACGTGGACGGCTGGGGACCCTTGTAGATAATGAAGACTTAAAGGTGATTGTAAGCGATTGTAGTAACCACACCAACAATCACGTATTGAGTGCTGCGTTACATTACTCAATCTTCACAATAACGAGGGAATTTTGAATCGTATTGTTACTTGTGACGAAAAATGAACCCTTTACGACAATCGGAAACGCTCATCACAGTGGTTGAACTCAGGAGAACCGGCCAAATCCTGTACCAAGCGAAAGTTGACTCGGAAAAAGGTACTGGTGAGTGTTTGGTTGACCAGTGCTGGTGTCATACACTACAGCTTCGTAAGATCTGGCCAGACGATAACGACAGATCTGTATTGTCAACAATTACAAACCATAATGTAAAAGCTAGCCGTTAAACAACTAAGACTGGTCAATCTCTCTAGCCCACTGCTGCTTCAGGACAACGCTAGACCCCATACTTTATGACACACGGTCGCTAAATATGAGAAACTGCGGTAGTAATTTTTTCGACACCCACCTTACTCCCCGGACCTTGCTCCAACAGATTACCACTTTTTCCGGAATTTGGCCAATTTCTTTCAAGGAAAAAAAATCAATTCCGATGAGACTGTCTAAACCGCCTTCAAAGATTTTATTGATTCTCACTCCCACAATTTTTTCAGCAATGGAATCAATGAACTACCTTTTAAAATGGTGAAAGTGCTTAGATAATAATGGTACATACTTCGATTAATTAAATGTATAATTTCATAATATTTTTTTCGTTTTACCTTTTCCGTATAAAATGCTATTATTAAAAAGTTATACACTTGAAAAATTTAATCGATAGTGTGCAAATGGCATTAATGGTGTTTCTGTTTCCATCAGCCCCAAGTCTCCACCGAACAGCCCTAATCTCGAACCGTCCACCGAGGATGAGTTGAAAGGCGTCTACATCAACAACTGGAGAGTAAGTATCTTTTATATACCTTATAGGTTTCAATGTTTAAGCACAATCTCGCTTGATAAGTGACGACTAACTGACCTCTGCGAAGAATTCGTACATTATAGAATGTAAACAATCTATCAGCTCTCGTGTTAGTTAAAGGAATTGTTAATAGATGGCGCCTTTTATATTTTAGTTGAATATATTTTCATAAGGATTGCTATCTGTTGAAATCATTTTTAATGAAAATATACATTTTATTTAAAAAAAAAGTGATTGTGTCAGCTCCGACACGCGATTGCAGTTTACATCTCAAGAACTGTATTGGAATTTAGAATATAAAAGCAATTAGCAAGAAGAGTAAATAAAGACATCTCTTAGGAGAATTCTTATAGATTCTTATAGAATGAATGTAAAAAATTAATCAACTCCAGCGAGACGTTCCCGCTCATTTCAACGGTTGATTCGCGTCTTGCAGCTTTCGCAGCAAATGACCAATTTGAATAAATCTCAACCTTATTTGATTCCGACTAAGGTTTAAAATCGCGTGATGTTGCATTAGGTTCCGTGATGTTTCACTTACAATTATTTCAGTCCTCATATTTTTTCGTAGCGTGCGCCTTATATGGTTCCGTAAGGAGTATATCGTACGTATCGTACATACTATAAAGCACTGTACCGCGTTACCAAACGACAGTGGAAACACCCTACCTCTATGTTTTAATTTCATCACGATGATTTCCTACATTGAAAACTCAAGTCAATCCACGCGGAATTCGAATGCTTTCATCGCTTCTGTGATCAATGTTAGACATTATTAAGTTCTACTTTTTATATTATTCTAGGACGACTCCAGTGAATGGGTCTGGGAGTGGAGCAGCAGACCTGATCAGTTACCGCCGAAGTAAGTCATTCAGTCGAATACTCATTTGTAAATTAAGACTTAAAAGAAGTAGGGAGCAGGGAAATCTTCTGGGAGATCTCTCGCTACTTACGACATCCCGATTAGTTTAATACTCATGATGTGCAAATTAACCTAATACGAAGGAACATTTCTGCATATATAGTAATTGTCAATTTCGTGCCTTCAAATCAACGTTGGATTAGTTAATTGATTTGACAACCGCATAAGTCGCAGGACCAAATCCACTTCGAAATTCACTAAAGGAAAATTTTCCAAGTATGATGCCACTAAAAACGAGTTTACTTATAATTAAAAAATATCAAACACTATCTGTGCCCGCGTGGACAACGGAAGAACACGTGGTGCTTTTAAAACTTTAACTGTTTATGAGTGGCAATTATTTTATGTATATAGATTTGAATGTCAACAATGTAGTACTAAGAATCTGCGAATAGATGGCGTTTAAGACAAATTTGATGGTTACGTGACGGCGACTACAATCTAACTGGGGCAGCTCGACTGGTGTTCTAGTAAATAAAATAACCTTGAGTTGTGCTCCTACGGTGAGTAGGATTTCCAGAACTCCTCAGGAAAGGAGAGCTGAAGGTCGACACCGCGCTAGTTATAGCTCTGGTGTAACAAGCGTCCATAGGTTTTGGTAACCGCTTACTAGCAGGCAGATCGTACGATCGTTTGCTATATTAGTTGAAAGGCAAACATTTTGACAATACGATGATGATTGTTGTATTTTTCACCCAGGGACTGGAGGTTTAAGCACCCCCAGAGCGCCCGAGGACCGCCGTCAGCCACATCGTCTATTGAGGTCCTAGAGCAGCAGCTGGCGCCGCCTGTCATGCAACAGGTAATAACCAGACGTGTTCATAATGGGGGCATGGAACATTTCGCTTTATAATATCCTTTATATGTCCTGTGAGATAGTGCTATCGTTGTTTCACTTCCCGTATCTACGTATAGCTTGCCAGATTGCTTGACATCCATAGTTACTGCTCCGCTACTTATGATCTTAGCGTGAAGTTATATAGCCTATACTATTCCTCATGAACCTGGCTATCATATACATTTTTTTTAATCCGAATGGTAGTTCTAGAGTTTAGCGCGTTTAACAAACAAACTATTTAGCTTTAATATATTTTAGTATAGTATAGATGCATTCGTATGGAACTGTCTAGAATCACGTACATTTGACGAAAAAAAATGGTAAGGTTAAAAATTATTTTATATAATTATTATATTTATTAATATGTATATATAATAATTATTATGTATTTAATTAAAAATTAATAATCACTCTACATAATGTACATTCTAATTAAACAAAGTTTTTTTGCGTTGAGTAGCGGGTAACATTGATAACTGCGCGCGCGCATCTTGTGACATGTGACGGGGGTGCTAAATGATGAACTTACCCATCAATGATAATAATGTGAATTCATTATACTGACTTTTTTATAGGTTAAAATTAATTTATCGGTGTATAAATAAACGTTATTTTAATTTGATTAATCATTAACAATATCTTTGTTGGATAACTTCATCACGTTGTTGTCCCGTGAGATTCTTTTTTTATTTTTATTTTGTAAGAAGTATTATTTCTTACGTGCGCATATAAATGTGTACACATTATTTTTGAAGTGAAACTTGTTAAACGGCGACTCAATAATTGGTCGAGAATTGACAGTGAAATTTCTAGGACGCGTCACGTTTAAGCACATTTCGTTAGATGAGAGAGAAGAAAGATATAATGTAGAGAGAAAGAGAAAGACATCTATACATTGTATATCTAATACATAGTTTTAAGCTATCCGCGTGTACGGTGCGAGCGCGCATTCGTTTGAAGTAGGTGTGTAATGTGTCCCAGAGCCACTGCCTGTCGGTGCGGCGCACCTGCCTGTTCAGCCGGGGCGCCGTCGCCGCTGTGCTCGTCACCAACATCGTCTCCTTACTGCTCGGAGCTGGCATTGGGTAATATACCACATTTTTATACTCCCCCCCCCTCACGTCCCCAACGCCCATGTAGCCCTATCGTTGTTTTTTTTTTTTAATTTTTGCCGTAGTGGCCCAAGATGATAACACGCTAAACCTAATGAAAGACTGGCTCTCAAGTGCAGCTGCCGGAACACACATATTAGTGCTTGGCGACAGATTTTCAACTTGAGGGTGGTAGCTAGGCAGACACATGTTAGAAAAAGCTCTACCACCATGCTATGGTTTCCTCACGATGTTTTCCTTCACCGAAAGCTCAGGCTCATTGCTGGGATTCGAACTCACGTCAATCGACGCGTAGTCGTACACACTACCAATGAGCCATCATTGCTTCAAAGCACTTCCACTTTCCGTACTTGCCTAGAACCTTCCAGATTACTTGAAGTTCACGATTACTATTCCGCTTCTTAGAGTCGAAGCGTGGCTTCGAAACGAAACGACGCTCACACCATCTATTATAAACTGTTCGTACTAATCCGACAACTTATACAAGTGTGCTCACAATAACTCAGGAAAGTTCTACCGCAAGCGGATGAATGATTTAGAAACGCTTACAAACAAATAAAGAAACATTTTTTATTCGCTTTATATTATCCTTTAAAGATTGTTTTTTTTTTCGTGGCAACACCATATGTCCGTTAGTTCTTCACCAAAACCAATGATTCAAACATTATTTTGAGTCATACGTTCCCCGCTATTGAGCAAAAATAGAGATATAATCTAAAATGAATGTTCTCGACAATATTTTTTTCATTGGGATTGCCATTTTTGTTGGCAACTAACATGACAGCTGTTAATTATTATTGCGAACAGTCTATAATTTGCGAAATATTTGCACGAGTCAGCTATTCAACTAGATTAACTAATTTTTGTGATTATATTTTTCTTATTCCAGCGTATGGTTAAGCAAGAAGGGTATGCTACCCCCGAGACTGATCATTATTAATTGAACGCAGCATTAGACTGACCGACGGACAGACGGGGCGACGGTTGGAGAGATATTCCACCATCTAACGAGGACTTGACGACAGCGGTGTGACACAAGCAAACATTCACTTATACGGCTTGCTTATATTTGTATTACATTAAATTAACACACGGCTAAAAGTTCAAAAAAACCTAATTGTAAATTTGATAAATAAAAAATGTAACACTCTGTATGTATAATGTGAACCGCAGCTCGTGTCTTTTGTTTCTTTCTAACGCTTGTAAGTTCTTTCGTTTGTTTCACTTACTCGTTACCGATTTTTATATACATGCTGTTTATATTTTATAAATAAGTGGGTATTAATTAATCGATAAATTAGTCATATGAAAACAATAAAAACAATGATATTTATGAATATCAAAGAATTAATCAGAAATTGTGTTTTACAGTATGTGGCAATAATGTCATCATCTATACATATTATAAAACTGAACATCTCTCTGTCTGTCTGTCCGTAGTATGTTCTTTTCACGCAAAAACCAGTTATCGGATTTACATGTTTTTTTATTTTAATTCATAGCTATGTTATCTTTTCAGATTATAGGATATATTTTGTTAGATAAAGTAACATGAAACAGGTAATAATGATAATGGTGAATCAATTCAGAAAAAATACGCTTTTGGAGCGTTTAAATGACTTACGTTGGGTATCTTAAAAAGACAAACAAAAGGTTAACGAAAGCATATGCTTCCTTATATATATCTATAGCTATATATATCTTATCTGCTAAGGATCACCCACAATAAGCATTATTGTCTTCTATCTTTTGAGCAGAGGCAGCAGGATTTGCGCGTGCGCTCGACCGACGGTATTCTCTAGTCCACACGAGCGGAGCCGCGGGCACAGCTAGCTCATCTATATTTGTAAACTTATTATCACTAGTAAAAACCACATAATGTCAACACTTTTTCTGTTAAAGTGGACATTGCTGTTTTTGCTTCAATATGACTGATATAATGAAGCCATATGCATAAAAGTTACTTATAAAATATCCGCGAAATTAACTTAAATATATATTGTCCTATCAACACAGGCAAGCCGTATATTGAAATGTTTGTGAGAAATTAGAATAAGCATTGTGCTACTAAGAAGAACTGGTGAGGAACTATGTGGAATTATTCTCCATATGTCATAAGGCCCGGTGTCTTGTTCGCCGTCACACATCGATTATTATTTATATATTAAAGCATTTTAAAACTTACTATAATTTGCTGGAGAAACGTCATCAAAATAAAATTTTGAGCCAATTTTATTATTTATTTACATTGATAACTATCTGAGTAAATATATGATAATTATCAATGTAAATATGATAATTATGAGAGTATATATTGAGTATTCACAATGATAATCAGTTTATGTGCATTAGCCATTTGCCCGATGGGATTCTCAGGAACATCTTAGGGACCATCCTATTTCTAATCCCCTTGGAGGTGAATTTTCGAAAAACCCTTTCTTAGTGATCATCTATTTTATATAAGACACTTTTTTGCATTATGTCTGCTGAGTGTAGTCTACACTGACGTCGGTTTTATGGACTTTATTAATTAGATATCATTATTGAGAAGTAATATCTTCGTTAATTTCTGAGGAACATAATGTATTTCTTAATAAATGTGCATTTACAAGTGACTATTATATATATATTTACCATGATAATTATCAAAATAATTGTTTTTTTTTATCTAAAATAACCAAACTGAAAAGTATTTTCGTATTTGTTTTAGTAATTTCTGTGTTAAATAATAGTCGGTGTGTTTGACATGTTGTGTAAGGAGTAGGTTTTAAACATATATTTATGTATTTTTTTAAAATATTATAATATAGGACCACGATTTTGTATTTTATCTTACACACTTATATCTCAATGGATTCTCGATCTGTCGATTATATAGGTGTATGTAAAGCTCGAACCGGAGACAACTACTACTTTCTTTTTCTCTTTTCGGAACATGCACACATATACATAATATTGAATTTATGATATTTTTTTCTTATATATTCAGACTATTCATATGTTTTTTTTATCTACTACAATAGATAATTCAATACAATGACAGCCCATAATTATCCCACTTCTGATGTAACGCCTCACCTCGAGTGAAGACGCGGACTTAATCATCTCACCAGTCGACGACAGATTGGTGGATTTAATTTATTTTTGCAATGTATCTTTTTATTTTCTGTTGTTTTTTAGACTGGTTTATGGTTATCCGAAACTCTATGAAAGGGATGATAAATGGCGCGGATAAAGTGTTAAATCCCTCCTACACTCGTGTTCTGTGATTCGTTGAGTTTTTCGACTATAGTTGGTCAGTTTTGCTCTTTGATATAATATTACCAATATGTCAATTGATGGGTTGCCAACTTCTTATTCATTAAAGCCATATTACCTTCTAATATGGCCTAATGTTTTTTGTAATATCCGAAAACCTTGGATCCAAAAAAAACGGCGGTCTGGAATGGATAAGCATACGCTGACGTCAATTGACAGGTTCGAGAATGAACTCCAATATTTACAAAAAAAAAATAGTCGTTAAGCGTATTAGAGAGAATTTCGTTTGTAAGTACAGTTACTAGAAGATATAGTTTTTTTGTTTCTTTTTTTTTAGTTAACATGAGAGGTTATTGTAACGGTCGTCTAAGGTTACATCACATAGGTACTTTTTTTTAATCTACATGTAAGAAGAATGATCGACATGGACGATTGCACAGTAAATGCGTCCCGATAACGGACGTATACGTCATTATTTTCATAAGTTAGCCACCAGGGTAGCGCTGCGCTCGCTTATGTCAGCTTCATGGCGTCTGTTTATTATACTATTCACTTTGTCTACAACAATGCGTTATCGATAAGTTTACAGATTCGTATTTTAATTTAAAAATACTGAATAGTGATTTTAATATGGTGAACAGGTATGGAAAAATGGGTGTATACAAGTGGTCGACCGTGATTGAATCTTCGAGAAACTTCATTATTTACCGTTGCAAAAATAATATAACCTAACTTGTTCTTTTTAATACGTTATAATGTATTCTACTTCTATCTTAGAAAATACATTATGCCAATGTTTATTTGAATAGTTCTCAGTATATATGAGACTTGGAAAAATTTATATTTTTATAGGTAACCTTGACATCAGCGATACTAACGCGCTCTAGGATCTCTCCTTCAATTTTCAAACATAATAATTACGAGTATTCGATACTTAATTGTTGTATCAAATATTTACACTCATTGATTTAATATTGAATATTTGTAGCTTATTGCTTACTGATTTATCTCTTTTTTTACATGTATGTTGGTACCCTCTATTATTGCGTTTAAATATCAATATATAATAAAGCATAATAATATATATTTTAAATAAAATAGTTCTTTCGTTTTTTAAACAAAATTGTATTTACAAGAAAAAAAGTACTATTCCTGTAACCTATAAGAGTTAGAATAATGCGGGCACTTTACTCTGTGATTATATTAATTAATAATATTGTATTTGTATAATATTTTTATCTTCCTGATAAAAGTAATTGTATTTTTACTTACACTGCTCATTAGGGTACATTTAATCAATCTCCATCTTATATTTCGAAATTTAAATCGATAATAATAATTATTCGATAAAGCCGAATGGGCATTGTTCCTTTGCCGGTGCAATGAATCTAAAAAGCACGGGAATGAAAATCCGTGTTTTTTTATTGAATAAATATAATCGCATTATTAGTGTTTTATGTTATTGTTTTAATAATTGTTTTATTCTAAAATATAAAATTATATTTAAGTTATAAACGAGTTTAAATCGCTAGATATGTTTTTTTTAAATATATGGTTACATAACCTTGTTTTTACTTGTCTCCTGTTTACATGGAACATCGTCCCTAAATATGGCAGTAAATAATTTACATATATATATAAGGACGATATTAATAAATTGTAAATATACATTTGCGTGTCATTTTTAATCATTAATATGTAAGTGCTAGAAATATAAAAATTTGCATTTTTATTTATTTTGTTTTATTACATTCGACCTTTAACGCTTCGTTTGCTAATTATGTATAAATAACCAGTTCGCCTTGGATATCTAGACAGGAAATATAAAAGAAAATAAATGAGACATGAAATATTTATTTGTAACTTTTGACTAGGTATGTATAAGTTGCCTAATGATTTTGGATTTTTTCAATGATTTTCCGTGAAGTTATACTCAAAATTGTTTTGATAAAGCTCTATGGTTTGCATAATAAAGATCGTAAAAAATAATTAATCCCGCCATTTTGTTAACTAATATACTAATACTAATACTAATAATACTAATACTAATAAAATAATTAAATTATAGCAATTTGAATGTTGAATGGTGGTGGTAGACTTCAACCAAGAAGATAATTTAATAAAATAAGATTATAAACAGCTGTGATTATGTATGTAGTGTGTATATTGACATCAAACATCTAATAAAAAAACATTCTAACGCTGCGCTATGCCGCGCATTTTTTTTTTAACGTGAAGGAACCCTTGAAACACGCGCCGCACTCCATCCGACCAATAGACGACCCGTCTTCACATGCGACGAGCGAGAGGTGTACCGCTCCCATGCTCCTGCCATAAGCACGTATCGCCCCAGCTCTGATAAGGGCTTGCTCGCAGCCAGCTTTTGGAGCCATTGCTGCCACAACATCGTCAACCGACACCGAGTCGTCTAGTCCTATAATGCGAACGTCAGCCTTTTTGATCGGCCTGGTAATGGTGGCCTCGCCTGCCAACACCGTTTTCAGAATTTCGGCAATCCGGTCCGCCTGCTCCGAGCCACGGGAACCTCGGATCTCCACAATCCTGGATCCCGTAGCCGTGGGCCGAGTCGAAATATTCTCAATACCGAGGTCCGCCAGAGCGGCATGGTCCCGCGCCTTTAGTAGAGCCGCACTTATAGCTCAGTATGCCGCGCAATTGAGCCAACTCATTTTAGGGTAACGCTTCTAGCGACTCACTTGGCACGTACCATTTTACTGCGCCATGGCGTATATTTGAGTTAACTCAATGTGCCGACGCAGTAACCTGCGCTTGATTTACCGCAAGAAATGTTGCTGAGTTACCTATGATACACTGCACATAATCGATGTTGCCACTATGATTCACTATCATGGTGATGCCTTGACCACCATGATTTGCTCTAAAATTTTATTAATTTCGATACGAAATTAATCCACAAGAATATTTAGTTCTAATTGTAATAGTAAGTAATGTTTAACTATTATTTACAGCTAGTTTATTATATTTGAAATCAGTTTGTTGTGACACTACAAGATGGTATTTTAGTTCATTAAATTACTTTCGCCAACTTATACTGGTGGCACTATACTATCACCAATTAAGAAAAACATTACTGTCGAGTAGAGCTGCCTAACAATTTTATCGAATAAATGGGGAATTGTACAGTTGAGTTAAAATCGATTGTAAATAGCCATCACGAATAAGGACGTAACCATTAAATTTATTTTAAGCGCTATCTATCCACCTCTTTCTCATTCTGTAAATATTTTTGGCTAATTTGTTATTAAAGCCATTTTTGATCTTTGAAAATTGTTCATTTGTTTTTATTAATTCTGAGTAGGTTTTGATTCTCTGATTTTTTCTTCTCGTCCGGTTGTAAATCAGCAACTTCACTACGTGCAAGTCCTAGTGGCGCAGTGGTAGTAAGCTCTACTATTAGCCGAGTGATATCGTCGTGGGTTTGATTCCCGCACTTGACTGACTTCTTTGTGATAGCACTTAACTGACTTTTTTTGATGAATTTGGAATTAAATGGCTGTGTATGAAATTGTGTTCCCATATTAATTTTTATTTATTTAGTCAATACACCTACTTGCATTGTGACTTAGACATTGGAAAAGGTGAGAATTATATGATATCGTCGAATTTAACTCTAATTACGTGATACTAGAAACGAAAATAAAACATCGACATTGGCAAATGCTCCTTCCGAGTTAATAAAAATAAGAGGCAGAACTACAACAGTAAAGTAAATTTTTACTACGTATCTATACATATAGGTCGTTATTTTGATACATGTATTGTTAGAGCATAGAGGAAGATGCCTACACCTTGCACTGCAGCATTGGAATAAAATCAATGATATACCTACAAGTATATAAATAAATAAAATATATTAATATATTTTCTTCATGGCCGCAATCTCTATACTGGCTCAAACCACAGTTTGGGTCTAAATACATTCGGTCTTGCATAAATAAACACTATCACACAATTTCTGAAATTATAAATACAATTAAAAGTTATGTTTTTCACTTCGTTGCAAAAGAAAATACCGTAAAACGAAACCTGTCTATACAATTGTCTACTATTTATAGTAGAAAGTCTGTGAGATTTAAGTTATTAATTACTTATATTTTCGAATTATTAGGTATTAAATAAATTGCTCAATTTTGATTTCATAAAATATGGGCCCGATATTATCACTATAAGGTTTCTAATAATTACTCCCAGAAAAACTACACAACACAGTAATATTTTCATTTCCAAAATCGGCAACACTGGTCAAACCCTGGTTCTATTATGTTCTGTGGTGGCAGATCTGATTTTCCAGGGGATTTCCTGATGTTTCTACGAGTCTTCTAATCTACTAATTTTATTAATATGTCTCCTGATATTTGGATTTTGCAATAAATATTTACAAATAATGTAAGAAATTTGCGTAAAAAGGAAGGTATCTGATTCTTCCAACTGAACAAATAATTCTAACAGTATTAAACTTTGAAAATAGACACTCTATAACATATCCTAACTTGATGGAATAAGAGTGCTTTTGTAATAAGCCTTTTCGATTGCCGATCTTGTAATATTATATTGTTGCGAACGCGTATGGGAAAGAACCATTTAAATTTTCCATATAATTATTGTTTGATTTGTTTTGAATTAGTTGGTTAGTCTGGAGAAAGGAAACTATAACTGTAGAAGAACAATAGAATTTTGAGTTATTTGAGTTTAGTTCTTTACTATGTCTCATTCTGAAGAAAAACTACAAATGTTACAGGATTTTGTACCTTGCGAAATCAGAAAAAAGAAAGTGAAACAATATAAAAATATATTAAGTAGAGTTTTGAAAGCAGCTAAAAGACTTAACTTTGCAAACCGAATACATAAATCGAAAAACAAGATAAAAGAAACATGGAAAATAATAAAAGAACAAACTGATACAACTAAGTCACAACGAGGAATATATAAACTTAGAGATACTAACGGTAAATTAATAACGGATGCTTTGGAAATAGCAAATACTATTAACATATTTTTCAAAAATGTAGCTTTAGAATTGACACACAATCTGAATATAAGTGTAATGATTATTTAAGTAAATTAACCAAATCTGACAAGACTATTTGCTTCCGTGAAATATCTAGTAAAAATCTTAGGCTAGTTATAACTAAACTAAATAGTAAAAAATCTACGGATGTATATGATATGGACAACAAAACAATAAAAGAAATTATGTTAAATAATGAAGATCTTTTCCAGTTAGTTCGACTAGTCCTCAATAATTGTATTCAAGCTGGAATATTTCCAGATACACTAAAAACAGGAAAGATTATACCAATTTTTAAGAAAGGAGAATCGACTAATATCGTAAATTATAGGCCGATATGCATACTCCCAGTGTTGTCAAAGATTTTAGAAAGTGTAATTAAAGATGGAATAAAGATAGAACACATTTCGAGTCACATAATTTTTTCACAAATGTTCAATATGGTTTTCTCAAGGGTAGATCTACGGAAATGGCTATACGTAAAGTTATCTATTATGCATTGGATGCTCTTGATGGGCACAATGAATGCTTTAGTATTTTTTGTGATCTATCGAAAGCATTTGACTGTTTAAGGCATGATATTTTGATACATAAATTGAAATATTATGGATTTGAGGGTAAAGAACTAAATTTAATGACTACTTATTTAAATAACAGAAATCAAATAGTTAATATAAACGGAGTAAATTCGGAAAAGGTAGTTTCGAGGGTAGGTATCCCTCAAGGAACCATTTTGGGACCGTTATTGTTTTTAATTTATATTAATGATTTACCAAGTTGTTTGCCAGACTGGGCATTGATAACGTTGTTTGCTGACGATACTCATATTGGAATTAAAGATAAAAATAAAGAAATAGCAGAAATAAAAGTTAGAGATATTATCATAAAGCTAAAAATATGGTTTGAAGCTAATGGTATACTGTTGAACAACGACAAAAGCGTTATTCTAAATTATAAAACAAAAACAAACCAAGCTTCCAATAGTACGAAAAAAGACGTAACGTTTCTAGGATATGATCTAGAACATACAATAAGTCATCATAAACATATAGATAAAGTTTGCAATAAACTAGCAAGTGCAAATTATGCTTTAATTAATTTAAAACCTCTCGTCGATAAAAAAACACTGTTGTCAGTTTACTACGCATACTGCCACTCTACCATAAATTACGCATTAACGGTATGGGGTAACGCATCCGAAATAAATAGAGTTCATTCATTCATTCATTCATTCATTCACCGACGACAATCTGTTAAAGAATATTTAAAGAGAAACAAAATTATGACAGTCATTTCCCTTTATATCTATAACTCGCTGCTGGAAATACATAAAGAAAAAAATAGCTTACTTAAATTAAAAGATATCCACAATTATAATACGCGACAGAAAGAAAACATAATTTCAACTAGAACAAGATTGGTAAAGACGTACAAACAAGGAATAAATTTAAAAATAGATATGTATAATAAAATACCAGAAGACATCATTAAACTGCCGTATAATGAATTTAAATTACAATTAAAAAAATACTTTGAAAATAGTCCATATTATAATATTAAAGAGTATATGACATCAAAAATAATACTAGTCGAATGAGTAATATATAAGTAGGGTATTAATATTTATTTATTTTGCGATTTTATTATTATATTATAGTTTTGACAAAGTTTTGTATAGTGTTATCGATTTCACTGTGTATTGTAATATTGACATATCATGTAACATTACCGTTATAATATGATAAATAAATAATTATGAATATTAATAACAAATTTTGTGAATATTTTTGGTAGCATTTTGATTAAATTATATACTTCCTGAAAGAGAAATTTCACTGTCATCGAAAATAAGTGAGTAGTGTACCTGCTAGGGGCTAGCTAGCTTAACACAAAATTTGGTGCTAGGAGCTACGTCATTAGGGGTATAGCCAATCACAAGTCGGTAATGGTTTCTATTAGAAGAAATAAATTAAATTCCAGATTTATTGCCTCCAGAACCAAAAACGTATTAAGAAACACAAATCGTCTTGTATTCAAGTTAGCAAAAAGAAATACAAGAAAAATGAATTGTCAAAATAATCAATAAAGTAATTAAAGTAAAATAAATAAATTAGTAAGTAATATTATTTACTTCTTGATTTTTTAGACCTGCCTCTTAATTTTTTGCTCTTATTTCCTAGATTTTGCAATTTTAGTCTGGCAGCACTGTGTACTTTTCACTGAACTCTAGTACGTCTGTGGTTCACTGTCTGTCAAATTATATGGTGGACAGCACATCGTAAAAAACATTAGATAAAAATTTAATAATTTGTTTCACATGTTATCAATTTAAAAACGTGTAACAATAACAAAAATGTCTACCGGTGTGTCCGAGTGCTTTACAATCGGCAGTATAGTCGCCACTCGTACGTGTTACAATGAAAACATACAAGGCGAAGTGTTGGCTTTCGATCCTCAGACGAAAATGCTTATATTGAAATGTCCGTCATCGAGCGGCAACCCGAAGCGGCACGATGTGAACATCGTGAACCTGTCCCTCGTCAGCGACGTGCAGATCAAGAAGGAAGTGACCACGGTGCCGGAACAACCGCAAACTCTGAACCTGCATAGACTTAACACAAGGGTCAGGAATTCGATAGAAAACAAACGTAGATTGGTTCGTACTCAATATTTTCATATTTGCCTGTCGATTCTCCGGTCGCAGGTGAATTTTACAAATTTATTAAATCTTCACAAGTATGACAGGCAAAATAGGTACATATTGATACTAACATCCAAAAATGAATGGTATAAAAAATAGAAACAAAAGAAAATTTATATATATCTTAAGTAATAATATAAAGCTCAAGAGATTGTTTGTTTGTTTGAATGCGCTAATCTATGGAACTACCACTCAGGTTTGATAAATTATTTATGTATCTTTCAACTTAATTATTGAGGAAGCATTTAGGATATATAACTTTGAGTGTTGACACTAAGAGGTGGAGCAGTAATCATGAACAACAGGAAGTCTAGTAAGGGAGCGTTCAAGTGCAGTTTTTGGAGATTTTCGGCCCCCCCTGCTCCGTATGTAACGCGCCGTAACATTTTTCTTTACCCCCCTTCCACCTAGTAAAACGTTACGTAACCACCACCAAGTGACCATTTTTACCTAAAAGTCACAATTATGTCGCAAAAAACTACACAACTATTCTGAAGGGTTAAAACAATGTTTTGTAACAAAAACCCCCTTCTGGCCTTGTAATGCATCATAACATTTCAGAAGACCCCTCCCCCCAGCTCCCAAATTCGTTATGTAACACTTGAACGCTCCCTAAGTATGGAAAGTGAGAAATTTAAGTTATAAGAGTATATAGGTGGCGGCTTGGTGTGGTGGAGACTCAGTAAAATAAATTTAACGTTGGTGAAACCATGGGTTAACTAAATTACAATGCAACTCTCTAGATTTGTGTCATTCTGTATACTTCATGATTAAACAATCAATAATCTTTCCAGGTGTCAGCTCTATCAGCCTGTTTAGATCCTGAAGGGCAGCGTCTGTTCCTTGCCATTGCAAGGGTTATTGATGATGTGTCCTGGGCTGGTCAGAACATTCGGGTCTACAATGAAGTTATAATCACACCGCCCTACAAGGTAATGACATAAAATAATAAAAAAATTATCCCCCTTACCTTCAGTAAAAACATACAACACTTAAAGGTAGGACACAGAGTGTAGACTCAATCAACAAAAGCTTTGTTTACGGGTTCGTGTTCTTCTTGGAAATATAAATACTGCATAATAATACATATGATTTCACTTGTGTTAAATTTATTCAAGCAACTCTCCAATGCACTCCTTTATCCTTTCCTTTCACTTCCTGTACTTGGCTACAGATTGCCAAACTGCTTTACGTTCAAGGATATTTCTCTGCTCCTTAAGTTAGTAGGAAGTTATATATCCAAAAACTTCCCCAATAAATAAGTTATAAAATTTAATAAAACTTTTGTCAAATCTGACTAGTAGTTCTAGACATTAGCGCTTTCATTAAACAAACAAAAACAATCTCCTAACTTCTCTAATATTAGTTTATATATAATATGTTCTATTCTATATATAAAGAAACTGACTGGCTGACTGATCGATCAACGCACAGCCCAAAATACTGGGGTTAGGCCCATGAACATTTGCATTCAGGTTCCATTTACACTGTAGGTAAACAATGAGGAAGGATTTTTGTAAATTCAACCCCAAAGGTGTTGATAAAGGGGATGAAAGTTTCTATGAAAATCCATCATTTTATTAAAGATAGATCAATGGAAATTGGTAGTCGAGTCCCAAACAAAACTGACTTTATTTATAATACTTAAATACATCAAGTGACATTAATCAAATACATAAAAAGTGGTAATTAGCAATTCAGTTAGAAAGTAAAAAATATTGGGTACAGCTCAATTATGACGCGAGCTAAGCCGCGGGAAAAGCGCTAGTGTTCTAATATATGTTACTAGCTGTGCCCCGGAGTTTTACATGTGTTAAATTTATTCGACGAACCGTTCACGACGCCAACGCTCCTCACCACTGTTCTATCATTGTTCCACTTCTCGTACTTGCCAGATTACTTGACGTTCATAGTTATTAATCGCTTCTTAGGGTCGTAGCATGAAGATATAGCCCATGCCTTTACTATTATTCATAAGTCTAGCTATCATATACAAAAGGAATTTTTCGAATCCGACTAGCATTTGCAGAGATTTGCGTGTATGATTTGAAACAAACAAATAACTTATCAGTTCTATTATATTAGAATAGATATGTTCTTTTTTTTGGAATTTGTTAGTTACATTTATTTATATTTAATATAATTTTATTATTTGCTCAAATTATTCTTCTGTTAATATTTCAGGTAGACAATGTTATAGGTGAAAAGGAATCAAAACCTTATAACTATATAAAAAAATTCGTGGAAAGACATTGGCGCGAACACAGAGACTACACAAACTCAGCCGCCGCCCATCATCAGTAGAATTGCCTCCCACCGATGAATGCTCAGGCGCGGATTTACAATGTTTAGTGAGGGGTCATAGAGTTCCTCGAAAATTTCACATCAAACACATTATAATCATGTCAAATTTAAGACCCCAACACAAACAACCTATTCATTGAGTAATGAGACCAATGAGTCCAAACCCGATACATCTGCTGTAAATTTGCGTAGAGTTGAGTGTCCTGCAGTTTTCAGATGACACTGCAGCATCAGATCAAGGTTACCATGTTCTTCCAATATCATTGAAGTAACAGGATACCAAATTTCGAATCAATCAGACCTTTGGAAGTTTTTCACATACCTTCATCAAATAGAATAGACCTGAAAATCAGCAAACGACTGATTTTTTTAAATCATATCTAAGAGCAGTCACGATAAAAAAACTAAATCAAAAATTAGTTCATCCATCTGGGAACTACAATACCACAGCCACAATTACTTTAACAAGAATTAAATTCACAACACCACTCTGTTTCTGTTGGGGGTCAAAAAAGAAATTAAATCTTTTATACATTTACTTGGGGGGGATGGTCATGGCCTCCTTTACCTCCTGTTAGATCCGCGTCCTGTGTATACCAATGTTATATAAATTAATAATCCAAATGATTCTTGTTTATTTAAAAGTTTAGGCGGTAGTAGTGTTGAAGCCTTCTGCATTGCGATCAGGGGTGGTCAGATGTCAGGGGCGGGAAACAGTTTTTCGAAAATATATAGAAAATAAAGAGTTTTTATTATAATACAATTGTTTTTATTTTTTTTAATGCATATTTTGAAGCAATGATGGCTCAATGGTAGCGTGTAATAAGCTTTAAGCTTTCGATGAAGGATAATATCGTGATGTAACCATAACATTTAATAATGGCCGGCTGGCAAGCTAGTGGTGGCTCAAGCTTGAGGGTGGCCTCAAGTTGGAAATTTGACGTGTAGTTGTACTCTATCTCGCTCACTCGCCCATAGATAACAATACGTGATTGCAGCCAATGAAACATTGAGTTAAGAAGCTTCGTATCAAAAATATCACTACATTTAATATTCATTATAGATTTTGCGGTTGGCATATCTCATATGATGTAAAGTGACGATGTGGCCCAAGATGGTTACACGCTAAGCCTACAAGTACTGATTCAAGTGCAGCTGCCAAAACATACTTAGATACTTTGCGACAGATTTTCAACTTTGCGGTGAAACGGCTAACACTAGAATTGACCTGAAGGGTATTTCATAGTTGGTTTGCCAACATGTTATGGTTTCATTACATTGTTTTAATATATAATTTCAGACGCATCACTTACTTTTCCTGCAACTTCATCTGCGTGTTGTAATCAATCATTTTTATCTTTTAATTATATATATTTATTTTACCTTAGTTGTTTCCTCATTACTTCGTTTATTGTGTTTTCGGTCGCTTTCCGAAGGCATCTATAGGTCATTTATATTTAGATACTGTATGACAAACTTCTTTTGTGTTGGAATATATATAAATTAAGAAAGTCGTTTACAAAGATAGTATTTAATGGCTGGAAGAATTTTTTTAATTTAAAATTTAGAACGAGAGTTAAAAAGAGACATTCCTGCTGATTTATCCCGTTAGGGTTATATTATGTTCTGTGGACTTACCGATGAGACGTATTTAGACGTACGTCTACGGCTAAATATGTGCTGTCTTTTATAAGTTTATTTGTATTTGTGATTGTATTTTATTATTTGGAGTCACACTTACCGTTCTGGAGTCTATACAGTAAGTTCTTTAATCCATTAAAATGTTACAATTTAAGGACCGAATATTGCATTTTTTAAAGGACGCAATTTTATTTTTGGGACATGTGTAGGTGGGAAAAAATTTTCCTCAAAAGATCATCTACAATATTGGTCTAAAGTATTTTTTTTGTAAAATATATAAAAAAAAGTTATAGAACAAAAAAATTTTTTTTATAAAAAAATTCTCCCATTTCTGCTTATAACTTCTTTAATTTTTAATTTAGGGCAAAAAGTTACATAAACATATTTGTAGGCATAACAATTTGCTATAAATTATGTCTTTACGATTTTTTTGTAAGACGCATAGTTTCTGAGATATCGCGGAAAACGTGTTTTCACCCCTTTCTCCAAGGGGACAAAGGTGGCAACCCCACAAACTTGAGTTTAAGCTTCTATTGACTGACCCCCACACATGTCCCAAAAATAAAATTGCAGTCCTCTAAAAAACGCAAGGCTCATGTAACATTTCAATGAACTACTTTTGTTACTGCAAGAGACAATGCGATGGGCATTGTAATCGGTATTCGAAAAATTTGTAACTATTCACCCAAAATTGTTAAGAGCCAAGAATTAATATTAAAGTAATAGAAGTCCCGGCGGACGCTTTCATTCATGATGGCTTGGCGATGCAGTTATAGAAATCGGAGCGGAATGAATATCTAATGCTTGTTTGCCAAATTCATATACACACAAGCTTCTCATGACGGATTTTTACAAGCAGCTCTGGTACGGATAGTTGCATAAACGTGGACTATTTTTACAAGTGACCCCAGTCACAGACTCCCTGAAGGCAAAACGTTGGCCGCGGAACATATTTACCGACCCCGATGACGAAATCACGGTAGCTAACGCGTCATACCCATCCGTCTCTTCAAGTCAAGCGTGTTTGCGCCCACGGCCGCGAAACCACCGTTCCCTCCGTAGGGGACGGGCGGTTAACTTCGCTCCTGCACATCCGCCACGACCACCCTCTCCAGCGGCAACTCAAGCCTAGGTCCGTTCCTCCGGCATGGAGCCCTTGAGCCAGCAGCCGCTCGCGCGATACAGTGATACTGCATTCACTAGCTATCGACACACACAGATGTACACCACTCAGGTACATAGGTTATGTAAGGGACCTTTTTTTTTCTTTTTTTGGCTAGTTAGTTTAGACAAAAATTACCAAATCACGAAATACATATACACATGCTCCTTCCTTCCTCCCAGAAGGCAGGAACATGTATATTTGTACAGTTAGTTATCTCGAATTTCTATGGATAGGGATATAGTCAGATCGCGACTTTTTCGCATGATCGGCAACAGCCCAAGCCGAGGTTCAGCCACAATGGCACCCTTGGAGCTTGTTGCCTAGCTTTCGCGGCTGAGTGCCTTCCGCGCTCGCCCCCAAGCCCGGTGAAGCTGTAAAAGCCGCAAAGGCTCCAGGGCCCCTAAGGCGAACAGTATAGTCAGCTCCTAAAAAAAAAAAAAAATTAAGGTACTCTGTAATTTACATTTTACTCTATTATTAAATGCCTTCGAAATACATATTGTCTACGCCGTGCACCTGTTCATTTTTCTATGATTCGGCGGGTGGATGGCCGGCACGTCGCATTCGAGTATTATTTACTCTCACCCACACCTTTTGGATTTATCGCAACGAACAACAGTACACGGTTGTGTCGCGTCGAGCAAATTCTATAATTATTAATCTATTATATTTGTAAAAAATTTATAACAATTCAATATTATAGAGTATTACCAGATTAAAACTTCCAAATGTCCACTATGAGATACATCAATTTTGAATTTTATTTCATGAACCTTTTAATATATATTTTTCGGAACCTAGTTCTATTCAGTTGTCCACGCGCCAGTGTTTCTCATGCCAAATGTCATTGTGGTCGGTTAAGAGATGATAAGGTAATAAAAAAACGACAATGACTTTCGCATTTAGAATATTACATAATACTTACGCGTGGATTGTAAAGGGTTTCCCAATAAGAACCGTTTGGTCTTTAAAATAAAAACAAATTGTTTACAATAAAATTACATTAAATAGTTTTATGAGTAAACTTTCGAAAAAATTAAATAATACATCACTCGGCTCGGGTCTATAACTATAGATATAGTGGTGCGAACGAGCCGTGAGAATTGTGACGCATAACTCTGGTCGCCCGATAAAAATATTGTCTATACTGAAATATTACAAATCACCAATCAGTGATTTCGTTTAAATTATACGCGGGTGAAACCGTAATATAATTGTAAATAACTAATTTGTTTTTATTTTAAAGTTACCCGTTTCCTTTAGTTCCACGCATCCTTATCATAGATAACTTTAATTTAATGATCTATTTATTTTTAAATAAGTCCGATCACGACCTAGGACTATATAGTACTTACGGAGACGAATCCAACAAACCTAAACGTAACAAGGATTTTTTTTTATATGATAAGCATTACTATGGCCAGCACCCTGGTCGATTATCAGTTTAGCTCAATTAAAGTGTATTTCGGTTATAACGATGAAGAGACGACTACTATATACGACGGTATATCCGGAAGTCCGCCATATGCATAGCTAGAAAGAACAAAACAAAAAAAAGAAAGAAAACAATATTTATTGCCAGACAATGCAGCCGCACAATGCACATAGTTATATTGCCTAATTTCTTAGATTTATCTTTACCTATCTGAACATGTATAAACAAAAGTATTATTATAACTGCTGACCATCTGGGAATGTAAAAAAAAGGATAAAGCTTTATGATTAAAGAATGAACCTTTGTCTGTCTGTTTGATGACTCGTTCGTTGCCAGTCGCAATATCTGCAAGAGATTTTTCTAGGAACCTGTTGCAAACAGTACATCTAAACCAGTCGCTATGCCCGAAATCGGCGTTACATCCGAAGTTTCTATAACCAAACTATTTTCCACTAAAAGTATACTTTAAATTCAAGGCACTTTGTGTTACGTCGCTACAGCCAAAAAGCCATAACAACCGAGGTCGGTATAAATGAATTGTACTGTATATCATATTATTGCATGGTCATCGAATTTACAAAAGTATTCCAAATATCAGCTCAAACGATTGATTGGAAATTGTTGCAATATTTGACCCTACCTACTAACATAGAGAGTTAAATAAAACCTAGCAAAAAGGGCACCAAACACAAATAAAAAAAAACATTTGTTGATATATCTCATACGCTATTTATTCACTAAACATTTTATGTATTTTTTTTATTATTTCTTTTTGTTATCATCGAAGTAACATAAATTTCTAGCATTCTAATACATGCGATCATAACTATATTATATGTATATATATATATATATATATCAAAATTTACAAATAATACACAATTTACCCGATTTATTGTTAACCTTACAGTTTGACAAGCGATACGTGATACACGTCGAGCGTGATAAAGCAGTCGCGGCTCTGTGAGACGTGGTTTCCTGAGTTTTATAATATATGCTTGTACATAATAAATATCATATAGTTTCACAATTGACCCTTGTTTGTAGAGACAACCGTCGTCATGACGATAAAAAAAAAAGCAATAATTTACTTGAATCACGTAAGAAAATGTTATCACGTGTGCAGTTTGTAAAAAAATTTGAGTAAAAACTTACCAAAGTAATTTAAAAATAAAACGGGCAAAATTATTACGTCGAATACCTCATAATAATATAACATTAATAAATGTCAAACTTAAATATACTTGGAAACGGGTATACAACAAGAAAAAAATCAATCCTACATATAGCCCGCTCTAACCATTCATTTTATATATAAAAAAATCCACAGATGCCTGATCAAGCGGATTTCCCCTAAATTTAGAGGAGTTTTAAAGGCTCTAGGGAGATAAAATGTACAAGGAGATTTACGGTGTTTAAAAAAATAGGCAGAGGATTCAGGATTTTTTTAGTTTACTACTATTTCAGGACTGTAAAAACACGTAAAACACACTTTATTTAACTTAATTTTGTATATCTCTTAGAGTCAGGACTTAGAAGTAACACCTAAAAAAGGTAGCTCAATTCGCAAAGTGAGAATATGGTAACACTGCTATTAGCTTAATTTAAGGCGCCTTGGCCTTTACATATGTAGGATATGCAGTATAATAATTATAATAAGTGTAACGCATATTATTTTTAATAGTTATTAGAATAATTTTACCTTTTGAGCAGCCAAAAGATTTTTTTGTCTAAAACTACACAATCATTTTTTTAAACAAATATCTCAGCAGTAAAATTTCATATGCAGTATAATAATTATAATAAGTGTAACGCATATTATTTTTAATAGTTATTAGAATAATTTTACCTTTTGAGCAGCCAAAAGATTTTTTTGTCTAAAACTACACAATCATTTTTTTAAACAAATATCTCAGCAGTAAAATTTCATTTAAAAAGCAGTAAAATCTTTGACGAGCCGCAAAAGGTTTGCGGTTTTTCGTCTTGGAAATTTGCGTACGATTTGAAAACCCGTAGAATGTAATCCCATTCGCGGTATAATTCATACCAAATATTTACAAATTAACGTTAAAATACTTCAAAAATATGTGAGGCCTTGTGGGATTCTCGGGCAGATCTGAAACACCTAAATTTATTAAAATGTTTATATTGAAATATCAATACATAAAAAGAAAAACACTTAAACTCACCGATATTCATGAGTAACTAATAAAGTTAGCATTAGAAACCACTCTGATACACTAACACACCGTAAAGTAGTGAGTGTGTGTAGTAAAAAGAAGCATTCAGTATAAATGTTGAGAGAGGAGAGCTGAATCGGTAAGAGACGACTAGACGTGACGCTGCCCAATTAGCACTTCGCGATGTCCTATGGTTTTTACTACTGTGCAAACTCGTCAATAAATGTTTCACATCAAATCATAATGTTAATGATAGATTATGCATAAAACCATTTTCGACATACCTAATTTTAAAGGCACATACAGGTAATTGGTTTGCTGTTTGTGACAGTGATCGATCAGAAAATAAACAAACCCGTTTCTAATTATTGATTTTCTTCACGTTCGCCGTGTTAATCACCTGGTCAATGTCAAGCGTTATCACGCTGACGGTGTTTTACACGGCGAGCGTGTCAAACAATTTATATACTTCAGTTTTAAGCCTAATACGACGACTAACACGTCTCGTCATACAAATAAATAGTTGACAAAATCCAGGTGTCATCATGAGAAGGCTTGCATAACAAATACAGAGAATGTAAATTGTTAGATCGTGCAAATTATGAGATAACTTAAAATCAAGCATTTAAACTATCAAAATTAAAAAAAAAAGATATTATAAGTATCATATATTATCATTTTGCACGACAAAATCTTAAATAACTTCCTCTATACAATGATTTTGTGAATTTTTCGTTTTTATTTCCTACTACGTGCAGCGTTATTTTGCACGTTATGGATGTGCAGATGGTCATGTGTCACTGTGTTTACCGTTCCACAATAATGTTTTACATAAGACAGTCCGGTTGTAGACGTCTATACTGTAAAAGGTCTGCGTCGGTACCCAAACATAAACATAGTATATACAATTACTTTCTTATTAAATTTCGAATAAAAAAATATTTTTACGTAATTCCTATATTTTTTAAGCAGCAACACGCAACGAATAATATTGACTGGAAGAATTAATCTTGTTATTTGGGAGACAAGCATTCATAATAATTCAAGTGTTCGAGATTGCAATCTCAATTGTTGTTATAGTTTATTATCGTTATTTAATTTTCACAGCTTAACCACCCTTCAATCGATTTAGAGCATAATCGTTTTATCGATTATATTTAGCTCTAAAAAAGAATCAATCATCGTAAAGTCAACTTCCAATTGAAATTATGCTATAATGTCTCTAAAGCAAACATTTGACATGTGTCATGCAAGCCTTCTTATGATGAACCAAGTATAGATTATCAGAATGTTTTATATAGGGAGTACACTTTTTTTTAAGATTAATTGTTATTAAAATTGTACAGTTCAAATTGTTATTTATTTATTTATAAAAAAGGTCAAACTAATTCAATTGTGAAATTCAATTTGAAGATTTCAACACCTGGAGAGATGATCGAAAGATGTATCATTACTAGATGTGCCCGCGGCTCCGTTAGCGTTTTTTTTTTGCGCAGATTCCTAATTTGTTTTTTTGTAATAAAAGTAGCCTACGTGACTCCTTATAACATCAGCTATCTGCCAGTGAAAGTACCGTCATAATCGGTCCAAACGTTTCGGAGATTACCCGGAACAAACAGACAGATAAAGGTTTTAAAAATTAGTTTTTTTTACAGTTGTCAAGCATATTTTCATTTGCATTTAGTAAAAATGTGTTATTTTGACATCAATTTACAAATTTATTTGTATTTTTTTTTTACTACCGTACCATAATAAAAAGGTAAAATAAAATATTTGGTTTGTTCTTTTTAAAAGCATGCTCATCCCATTATCTAATAATTGTAATCTTGTCGCCTGCAATGATGAAATTACTAGACATACAAATAAAATTAGCAATTTTTTAAAACTCACTATTGTAAATTTTTGAAAATAATAAATAAAATTAATGTTTCAACACATTGCAAAAAGTAGAAAATAGAATGTCGTTAACAATATTCAGCTCTACCCTCAATAAAATGAACGAGAGTGCGGGTAATCTTTATATATATAATTCTCCTGTAAGTGCGTATGTGACTGAACTCCACCTAAACGGCTGGAACGATTTTGATGAAAATTTTCGAGTTTTTGTGGATCTCTGAATAGTTCAGATTCACAATTGGACCCGGTAGGTGGCGTTGTGTGTAGTCCTCACGAGCGAAACCGCGGGCACAACTAGTTACTAAATAAAATATCGCTACTATAAGAGAATTAATAAAAAAATGTATTGGAGAACTTTTTTTTCATTTCAACCACCTCGAAAAATCATGAATTAAAATCTACTTAAAATTAAATATACATACAATAAAATTTACTATACTAAAAAACAACGGGGAAAATACGGTGTGATGAGGCATTACATTTTGGAAGCTATCATTGAAATAGAAATGCCTTCATTGATATAGAAATGTTTAAAAGGATCGCCTATTTGTAACCGGTTACAGAAACACTTATATTATGATGACAAATAATTAATAATTACAATCTCAGATACATAAAAAACACGTATCGACAGCACTTGTTGTTAACACACGATTTTGCTCGCCATCTAATTTATTCTTATTCATTTATAAAATCGATTTCTAAATAATTTTTAACTACATAAATGTTAGACCAGCTATAACCTTTTAGAAATTACTAGAACCAGAAACAATTGAGGTAAAAAGATTTAAGTATAATATTATCAAGGTATAAAAAATTTGTCACCTAATTGCTAGAATTTTCCACTCGGATCACGAGCGTAGTTTTCAAACTGGGTCCTAAAATGTACAAAAAGCTCAAAAATTGCGTTATGTAATATTTGAACGCCCCCTACAATGGCTGATACCGAAACGCGACAAACCTAAAGAGAATACCTTTGTCGTGTTTCTCGCCATGTGTATGGTGGTCGCTACGTAGTCGGGGTACAAAAACCCTGCCACCTTAATTGATTGTTGGATATAAATCAGCTGATCCCGGATACTCAACTAAGCGTGCCACAAAAGCTGGTATTAAACCTGGCATATGGTAGTCACGATCCATCCGGACATATTTATCGCATCCCAGCTAAAAAAAACACGAACGTCATTCATTTCTCAAGCCATTGTATTTTATTTTTTTGCTCTAGTCATCCCAAAAAGCAAGTTTTGCCGCCCCATGGCCATAGGCTAAATACGCCCCATAATTATTACGGATAAAATAGTCAAAACTATCCCTAATATAAAAAAAATATGACGCGTAACTAACTAAATTATTATTTACAATTTCTACTACGTTCACCGCAAGAAATAAAATTGTGTTTGTATAATCTATATTTGACTCCACCGAAATTTCTTTTTCCAAGGCTGGGCAAGGCGCAACCGACGCATCTGCCAGTGTCATGTTTTAAACTCAAAGTTTAAAAGAAGCATATTAAATCCTTTTTACTAAAACCTTTTTTGTTGTTATTAACCATTGAATTTTAGTATTTGTACAGTATTATAACCAACAGATATAGAAACAACAAATAAATATTAATTTACAGTTTTAAAAATAAAAACGAAAATATACACGAAAAATAGGACGCCATTAGATTTTTATTATGTATTTTTATTTCCCTACGTAATAATATTAATCTAATTAATAGTAATAAAGAAAATAAAATGGACATAAAATTAGAAACTATAATGAGCACATATTCCGTACTCCTCCTAAACCTTATTACAAGAATGGTAAATAATGTTTTAATCCAATTTCTTTGAATCCAATCCCCTTTTTCTTAGATCCGTGATACATATTGCTAACATCTTGCGTTAACCCTAGTGCCAGTTACTTGCATTATGCTAGTAGGTGGTATTGCCAGTACTTGGCATGCCAGGGTAAATAGACGACATTACGGTTAATATGATAAAAAAAAAATTATATAGCAATAATTATTAGTTTAGGAGTAGGTATCTGATAAAATTATTAGTTTTCATTGAAGTTAAAATGCCATTAAGGATGTAAACATTTCTAGTAATCTGCAAATTTTTGTTTCTGTGGGGCTCAGATTTAACTTATTAAAGTGTATTTATTAAAATTTTACGAAAAAAGAAACAGGAAGAAATTAGGTCCGAGGTAGGATTTGAGCCAATTTTGCATAAGATATTTAAATTCCGCTATAGAAACATAATATTGGATTTCTGGCATCTATCATTTCACATGCCAAGAAACCGGTATCATATGCCAATGTATCGCATGCCAGTACTTGGCACAAAAACTTTTATAAGCCTAGAACGACATAGTCGAAAATTTTGTATAAATACATGAAGTTTGACATTCACAACTTCCCACCTACAAAGCTGTCAAATCACCAATACTTTTTTTATTTAACGGCTCTGGATACCAGATCTTTTGAGCCATAGAGTTTTTGTTTAATTCAATCTACTTAGTATTTTATGTAAATTATCTAATTATACTATTTGCGACTATAATACTTATATATAAAAAGAAAACTGTAATAATAATTCGTCGTCTATTTCATTATTTAATAAAAAAATCGGTTTCACTAACACTGTATCATTCGATAGAATTTTTTATCACGCATGAGATAGTTAAGAAACAAAAAATAAAAACTTTATTTTAACGTTAAAATAATATAGGTATATAAGGGATTAATTTATTTTTACGATTAATTTTAAAAAAAATCACCTATCTACCAATCGGAGACTAATTAGGATTAGGCATATTTCTTTTAACCTATAATTACTGCATAATTTACAAGTTGATAATAAACATATGTTTAAACAAAATAAAAATAAAAAACAAACTCGAGAGTAAGGTGATTTAAAATACATAAACTATGAACAAAGAAAAAATGGTGTCCAGGTGACATCAGAGTCCCCGCAGACAACAAAACTTTATCGGCCAATAGTTCAGTCACTGAACGCGTGTCAAAGAAAACTAAGCTATTAGTTTAAAATACATACAGTTAAAATTACAATAAAATTATTTCATGCCAGCAATTACCAGGGTCTTTCGTTTGCTTGAAATTACTAAGTTCCACAGGGACCACCGAAAGATCAGCAATGCTGGCAACGTGGATAATGTACTGGCTGATAATAAAGTACGGTCACTGTGACGGGTTTATAACCACGTGTATGGTGATCGCGACCCAGTCGGGTATAGATCCCAGACACTTGATTACCGGATGTAATACATTGCCTGATCTCGGAACGCGACATGCCTAAGTGTGCCTCTACGGTGGGAGCCACACCTGTATAATAATCAGTTCCTACAGCCCAGTAAAAATTAACAAGATCTGGATTTAAAAGTGAACCCTTCTATTTTAGTTAAGGCTTATGGAAAAGCGTAATGAAATATATTCTAGATCATTCCTGAACTTTAGTTTTGTATTATCCTGAAAATCATATTGAAATTGATGCAGCAGTTTTCAAGTGATGCGCTCTTAAATAAACACTTTTATTAACATTAACGATTTTGTTATATGTTAACGGACGCGTTTGTTACGCAGTAATTTACTATTACTTTTATATAGTAATTTTATTTTTTTAAATATGTTTAAAATTCCTAAAGCCTATCGGTTGACATGTACTTCCCGTATACAATACGTTTTTGATTTAAATCCAGACATAAAGATAGTGTACAAATATATTTTATATTCGTGATCAGTGCGCTTTAAAATAGACACCTTTCAGAGAATTTGGAAAAATTATCATATGTACAGTGAGGAACTCTATTTATTTATCTGATATAAAAATAGCTCAAATTATTCCTTATAACATCAACTATCTGCCAGTGAAAGTCCCGTCAAAATCGGTCCATCAAAATTTTTCCGACAGAATTTTTGTCTGTCTGCCTGTTTGTTTGTATGTCTGGATTTAATTAAAAAACGGCTTGACCGATTCTTGAAAGTTTGTACACAGAAATATAGTAATGATTTTACCCAAGATGATAACACGTAAAGCCTAGTTGGAGGAACTGGTTCTGAAGTGCAGCTCCCAGAACACACACACCTATAGGTGCTTGGCGGCAGATTTACAACTTGAGGTTGGTAGCCAGACAGGTGAACAAGCCCTGCCACCACGCTATGGTTTCATCACGGTGTTCTCCTTCACCCAAAGCTCAGAAATTTAACACGGGTCTACCGTGTCGTCTTAGCTAGTGTTTCTATATCAAACACATTCATTCATCTATTAGGTAACACCGGCTTTTGAATTATATCAAAGCACTGGTCGTGGTGGTCTAGTGGTATAGATCGGCGGAGTATCGATACGGAGTCCGCAGGTTCAAACTCATTTTTCAGAATTTGCGTACATTTACTAATTTAAATTGGCAACACTATCGGGCTCACGTGTAGGAAAACATGAACACTTGAGAAATATTCTTGTATTACCACTGTATATGGGGAATATATAGAATTGTTGATTTCTCCGTGTTTGAAATCTTCCCTTGGGAAGAGGCATTTGCCCAGCAGTGGGACTCTTACAGGCTGTTATTATATTATTATTCATACTGGCATGTTTTATAGACGAGTATTTTTAAATATTTTACTTTCTATACTCATTATTTAAAATTATTTATTAATTCCTTCTGTTATATATAAATAATATATGGATTGTATCTGACTCATACTGTTTTTCCTCTGCTTAACAATTAGTACTGTTTCCTGAACTGAAACTCTATGTGGGACTCGGTTTCCACATATTCAAACGTATACATAATCTATAGAAAGATTTTATTCTATTGGCCGATAAAGTTTACTATTTGTCGGATTCCAAGCTCGTCAACTAACTTCATGGGGAGATATATATAACATAAAAATATTTTTACAGGCATTATATTGTATAATAGTTTATTAAAAAGGATATCATGGACCTTTAAATTATACTTTAAATAACTAATGATTACACTAGTATTTTTTTTTGTTTTGTATTTTTTACTTCGACCTTTAAAGGGACTTCACCATTCTCTATATTAGGGGATAAAATATCACAACTAAAATAATAATTAAAATAAAATTTACATGCAAAAAAAAATCTATACAACAATATTTATATAATCTAGGCTGTACGTTCGAGCGACCTTAGTCTGAACAGTGTTGCCAAATATTAAAAATCATACGTTTCGGTAGATTATTTTTTAAACAAAATGATCTAGTTATAGAAAAGAAAAATCTACCATTATTTGCATTTATTCTTCTTTATTTGCTTTTTAATTGAATCATTGTTCTTCTCAAAATAATTACCCAAAAATCGTTTCTATTCATTTCCATTGCCTCTGGTAATCGCTCCAACAATGTTCATATGGATGAGTAATAAAACAAATTACTTTACGGAATTCTTCCTCTGTTGAACCTTCTCCGGTCGTTTGTCTTTCTTCTCCGCTGGTTTGGTTTTCGGTGCAGCCGGCGGCGGCGCTGGCTTCTCCACCACCGGTGGTGGTGACGGCTTTTTAGGTTTGTTCGCTTTCGCTGCCGCTGCGTAGTTTATAGGTTTGAATCCCGTGTTAGGCTGTTGTTCTTCGGGCTGCGATGGCTGGACCTGTAAGAATTAAAAAAAGTTGAGCTCTGGAAAAGAATAGCTAAATAGATACCCTTCTCTTCAGAGATTAGTAGATATTTGTACGAACTGAATTAAAAATATTATCTTGTGAGGAAGTTTAAGTTATTTTCAACTTAATTTTGTATGAAATTAAACTACTATACCAACAAACAAATCCCAGAATCAAAAAATGCTTTTCACACATCCGCAATATTTTTAATACTATCCAACGACACCCCACCCTATGGGATAGTTGAGGCAAAAATCATCCCCAATATAAGTGGTTACAAAAAAAAACTTTTATATATTCTTTTACCGCTTTGTCGGCGTGATTAATATATATACCCATACCAAATTACAAGCTTTCTAGTACTAAGAATCTCTGAGCTAAGCCGCGGACAGACAGACGGATATACCGAAACTATAAGGGTTCCTTGTTGAGTACGGAACCCTAAAAAGAGAAAAACTATTCTCGAAATATCTGGAAAGATTTAGAATCTACTCGAAAGATTTATCATATGTATTTGTAGGTACAAAATAGCACATTTACCTTTCTTTAAACTGTGTTTAAAGCCATTCTAGTAATAAATTCAGGCCTCGTTTTATTTTGGTATATAAGCAAGCCATGTTCTGAGTCAGGACAGGCCAAGCCTGGTGAAGATGCAAAAGCCATCTGAGGCTCCAGGACCCTTATGGCCAACAGTGTAAAAAAGACCCACGACAGTTCGGTTTTGGACAAAAGTGACAAAAGGAATAATTCTGCAAGGGGACCACAGAGTAGGGCAAAGTAAAGATACTGTAAGTACGTACACAGTATAGAGAACATCTGAATAGTGAGTTTTAATTAAGTTTTGTTTTACTGAGTACTAATAAATTATTTTCACGAAATTGGCATTTTCACTTCCCACGGATATAGCAATATGATTATATAATATAAAACTCAATGTCTCTGTCTGTCTGTCCACTTATGCTGTTTTCACGAGAGAACCAATTATTTGATTTACATGATTTTTATTTTTATTCATAGCTATGTTATCTGGTCAGGTTATAGGATATATATCGTTACATAAAGTAAAATACGAAATAAGCAGTGACGATAATGATGAATAAATTTGTAAAAAATACGCTTATGGGGTAGTTAAATGGCTTACGCTGAGAAAACCGTACGAGATATGTCAAAGTAATGCTCTACATAATTGTAGATTTTCAAAATACCTACAAAAAGTCAGCGATAGCGTATGTGTATTTTCTAAGAATCTCTCACAATAAGCATTTTTGAGGCAGTACAATACGCGCGTGTGCTCGACTGATAACATTCTGTAGTCCACGTGAGCGGAGCCGCGGGCACAGCTAGTATGATATAAAGCTTACATCCCCCATCCCGTTGTCCCTTGTCTCCCAGCTTGGATCCCCAGATCCCTACCCTCCCTGCTTCATTACTGAATATAAACCGGCTGATTCCAGAGAAAAAGACTTTGCACACACCTTAAGTATCTCAGCGACCACGACAGGCGCGACCTCCTTCTCTACTTTCACCTCACACCTTACGTTCTCTGCTTCGCTCTTGACCTTGTCGCTCTCCTTGACCTTCTCACTGTCCTTGACATCAACCTTCGCTTCGCTCTTCACCGTTTTCACGTCCTTCTTTACATGGACAACTGTCTCTGATTTGGCTACCTGTGAAAGTTTCATTAAATACACCAATCAAAACTATATATTGTGCACTCTTTCGCACTTATAGTTGTGCCTTTCGTCGGGTGATCGGTAAGGCATCCATCAATATTTACATATGGGAAAATATAAATAATTTTATTTTTATAATCGAATTATCGATAGGAATGATGGTGCATCACTATTCCTTATGGACACACAGTCACTTACAAGCGGGGTTGCCAGCTGTACGAGCTACAATTAATTTGGAAATAGACATTTTAAAAGCTAAAAGGGGATAAAAATGACCCAACATAGAAATAGTGAAATGAATATAAGTAGAGTTAGCAAAAAAAAAAAAGTATGAACAAACAAAAATACTAATATTAATTTCGATTACAATTAAATCTTTATTTCACACGTTTCATCACTTTATATATATATATATGTGTGTCAGAAGTGAAACCTTCAGAAAACAGTAACAAAAAAAGTTATTTAAAAATTATTTTTAAATATCCTAAATCAATGGGATTCGTACTGTCGACCACTCGTGCGTACTGCGTATTAAGTCTTGTCTCACACCACTAGGCCAAGCCGACGACGATCTCATACATGAAAATTAGGACTTGCATTAATCGTGCATAATGTAAATGTATTCCATCTCATTCTCTCGTAGGCTGAATCCTATAGATGTATATGGTTGTCTCTTTTCCGTTTCATCGTGTTTCAAATGACAATGGTGCTAAAGAACTTTTCCCTTCAATAATTTGTTTAAACTGTACAGGGAATATTACCTGAGGCTTCGTTCTTTTCACATCTGTCTTGGCCGTTTTCGCCTTATTGTCTATTCTAGGTTTTGTCTGTGCAGAGTCCTTCTTTGACTCCTTGGGCCTCTTGTCCTGGACCTTATCTGGTATGGGCTGTACGTCCGCTGCGCTCACTTCCGGCGGATCTTTCTGAGGCGGTAACGATTCTGTAGAAACATTATATATAAAGAGATATTACTCTATAGGCAAGTATTGTTTTTTTTTTGCAAAACAAAGATGCGTTTTTAGGGACTTGAATAATGGCTCAGTGGTGGCGTGTACGGACACCGCAATGATCAATATGAGTTCAAATACTCACAATGAGCCTGAGGTTTCGGGGAAGGAAAACAGAGACAAAACCATAGTATGGTGGCTAAGTTTTAAGTAGAATATCTGTCGCCAAGCACTTAAGAGCCAGCTCCTTTCACTAGGGTAAGCATGTTAACATCATGGGCCACATCATCACTTAACATACAAGTTAAATTGTCACCAAACTCTAACCCTGAAAATAATTAAAAGAAAAGCAGTCCACATCATAGCTCTAAGTAAGACCGTAAGGCTCCAGGGCCCGTAAGGCTAAAAGAAGAGTCAGTTCGAAAAAAAAACATAGTTCTGTATTTGTCTACTATCAAAATGCTCCTCAAGCAGAAAACTTTCTTCATGATATTCTCCATCACCACCAGACATTATTAACACCAATTATATTCACATTATTGATTAAACTCACCATCTGTCTTGGGCTCTGCTGTGACTTCTGTTTTGGAATCTACGTTTACTTCTGACGATGCAGGCTGGGGCGGTCCTTCTCTCGAATGCTGGACTTCCTCTGTAGGCGCTGTGGTCTCTTGTCTTTCATCTGGAGTATTTTTCATAGACATTACATTCCAAAACAGTCAAATGCTAAACACTTGAATTGAGTTTATTGACCGAGTGCCTGACACCTAACATCAAGATTGACAGCGGCACGTTCAGTCGTCCAGTCAATATAATTTGTTCCGTGTTACTGCAGTAATTACAAAAGTATACATTTTTATTCCAAATTATAAACCTACTATCCGTGCGCGATAAAATGAGACTCGCCTGGAATGCAACCCTCCGCCCGCTGCCCCTGTAACTTCCCCTCAAGCTCCCGTGTTGTACTGTAGGCAACGACATTTTTTACATATTGGTCTCGTACTGACTTACGTCACGCAACGGCGACGCGCACCGATTTTATAATCTTATTTGATACTGTTTCGTTAATAGTTATTAGAGGTACTGCTATATTTTATTGTTATTTTATGTCAAGTTTATTGTTATAATGAAGGGTAAAACTTTACATAGTGGAGAGATAAATCTCGTGTTAAATGTGTTGGATTTTTTTGAAAACGAAAAGCGGAACTAATAGCTTAATTGAGGGGTATAAAAGCAAAACCGCTTCAGTCACAAAACATCAAAATTCAGATATTTTAGATTTTCTGCTATGGCGTAAGAAATGGATATAATTGCAAGATTTTTGTATAGATGCATTAATTAGAACTTACTATTGAAACAACATAAACTACAGTAAAATTAAACAACTAAAATTGCTTAATAATTTACAAATAGTATAGGACTAAGGCGTCTTTGCATTTTAAAATTGGATAGAAGCATGTTTGCTTTTCATAGCTTTGGATCAAAGCTAATTTGCACCTCACTGTAATATTCATCAACTGTCAAAAAATGACATTGACGTAAGGTACTGACAGCAAGTTAAAAACCGTTTTGACAAAAGTATTATATATTTTTTAGCAGATAAATATAAAGGAACATATTCATACAATACATATACACTGTGATATAAATGTAGGTGATTTAATATAATAATTATAATTAAACTAAATAAATTATATATTATAATTAAAACTAAAATAAATATTCATTGTGAGCATTGCCGTCTACGTGAGCAATTTTTAGTGGATACGGGAAATCACGTGAGGTGTAACCCTATATCTGTACTTCGCGAGTATCGATCAGAAACGTCTTACCAACTGAGTGTTGTTAATGGTTCAGCTATAGACACGTTTGGGATACATTCAGTTAAATTTTAATTTAGGCCTTCGCCGAGGATTTCCTTGGCGCTTCATAGTGGCCAATTTTACTAAAACCATAATTAGTGCAGATTTTCTTGCCCATTATCGCCTCATTGTGGACGTTGCCAACCAGAAACTTAAATTTAAGCGTTAGTCTAATTTCAAGTGTAAAGGTGTCAGTAGGTGGTAATTCTTTATGTCACGCGATTTTAGAGAAAAAATCTGATATATCTCGCCCATGTGGTACTCTGTCCCGTCAAACATCACACCACACATTACATTCGCACTACACCAGGCCCACCAGTATTTTATGTTCTCCGCGAAGACTTTCCCAAGACAAATTTAAAATAGTCAAAAAAGGGCCGCGATTTCGCCAAATGTTCAAACAAAGATTCAATCAATAACAAAGAAATTATTTTTAAATTGTAGTGTTCCAAAAAATATCGAAAATTTCTAACTGTTTGCAAACTTTTTTTGATGTGTGTATGTTAATAATTTTTTTTCTTCTTATTACAGTTATTTTAGAATTATTTTATTCAAATAAAATACTAAATCATAATATTTGAATCAACGGCAGAAGGATCTTGAACTACATTATCATTAAAATATTTTTGTAGTATTATTTTATTCTTGGTGACTTTCCCACTGCAATCCATAATGTTTTTTCTAGCAACTTACAAACATCATTAATTTTATCTTTTTTTATCATAACATTATTTTTAGCTAAAGGCAATGGCAGAACATCTTTGAAGGTTTTCAAAGAATCCTCTTTTGCAGAATACCTTAAGCAATAGAAAAAAAATCGTCACCAAAAGCAACATTTATAACATACTAGTATTGTACAGATAAAATAGGTTGACTACAACAAATGAATAATATGCAAAAAAATAAATATAATAAGTTATTTTAGAATTCTTCTGCAGACCCTAGCATAACGAACAAAATACTAATGTACTATTTGTTACTTTTCTGCCTTTTCCCGCACTCGCCGCCATTGGTGTTCATTTCTCAGACGTTTCCTAGCTTGTCCTACACGAGCAGGTTGAATATTTTGTTCCATTACGCTCTAAATTAAACACAAAAAAATCGGACGCTATCTTCAGTCGACTTTCTATGACAAGTAACATATTCATTGACTTAGAAATTTTGAAATGACGGCTTCTGATTGGTTAACTGTGACTGAAGCGGATTTGTTTATAACAAAATTTGGATCGAAGCGGTTTTGCCATTGAAAGTTACTTTCGAATTAAATTTTACTTGGATCAAGGCGGATTTGATCTTTCAAGTTTATATTATAGTGTTTGGAGCTACTTTTGAGCACTACAATTTGGTGTACTCAGTTAAAAAACGCCAATTTTGGACTGAAGCGGTTTTGCTTTTATACCCCTCAATTATAATAAATACAAGGGGCGTTGTTACGAGTATAACACTCGCTACATTAAAAAAAATAGCAGAGAAGTCGCGGGTGGAAGCTTGTGTTTTTTTGTGCAGCGTACAAGCATGCGTCTGTGACGTCACCGCCCCCAGGTCTCAACTTATTGCGCACGGGTAATACGAATGAATTAAATGTTCATTACATTCCATTAATTTTCTTAATTAAGAACCATACGCGCAGTAAAAAAAACTCAAGTATTATAATATATATAACAGTATTGATGAAGTTATATAGGATTTTGTCGTCCCGAATGCTATTAAAATGCTTATTCAGTACAATCTTTTTTTTTAATGAGAGCTAGCTGTGTCCCACGGTTTCACCTGTGTTAAATTTATTTGACAAACTCTGTAGCCCTATCGTTATTTCACTTCCCGTACTTATCCGATCGCTTGGCATTCATAGTTACTGCTCCGCTCCTTAAGGTCTTACCGTGCATAATTTTACGAATCCGACGTGTAGTTCCAGAGATGAGCGCGTTTAAACAAACAAACAATTAAACAAAAAACTCTTCAGATTTATTATGTTATAGTCGAAATACATGTTTTTTTAGGTTATGTAAGAATTTGTACGACTTAACAATTTACGTTCTATGATTATGTCACACAACCTCTCCTAAAGACATGTTACACCTCCACATTAATAGTTCAGTCGTAGTAATTAATTAATACTAGGCAATATTTATAACTAATGTATTGCGACAATATACAGAGACTACAACTAGAGTATTTGTACAGTGCGCTCTGAGGTGTACGTCTCGCTCTGAACGTAGGCGCACGTAGCGTCGCGTAGCACCGCGGTATAAACCTCATGAGCGGAACCGATAGTACACCACAGACAGATAAATTTGTCTAAATGTTCGTTAAGTTGTTTAATATTATAAACAAACCTGTGTTAGGTTGTGGAGCTGGGGGTACAGGTCTGACCCTCGTCGGGTAAAACTCGGCAGCGAGGGGGTTCAGCGTCGATCTTGAAACCGCTTCCTCTAGTGAAACCGATGGACCTCCGTTGCTAGTTCTGCAATTATGGAATTTGAATGACTATAATACCTGGCAAATTATTCTGTAATGAAAATTAGCGGAAATTTATCACAAGGTGAAAAATCGATATACAAATTTATGAAAAAAAAAATATCGTCCAAGTGTGTGTCGGGAGGGGGGGGGGTAGTTCGCGTCTGTGGGAGTTACCTAGCTACTCCCCCACACTATTCATCCCCAAGGCTGCCAAGAAGGACTGTGCACTACCGAAGTTCTTCAGACCAATTAGCCTTACATCATTTCTTGATAAAAATATTAGGGAGGAGGTTTTAACCAAGAACCCCATAAGCTCTAATCAACATGCCTATTGCAGTGGTACATATACCGTTTTTCGCACTATAGCGGGAAATCAACTCGATTGACTTACACTTTTTTCTACTTGAGGTTAAGAGGGATTATCCTCAATTTCACTTGATGTTAAGTGACGATGTGGCCTAAGGTAATCTAGCCTAGAGCGACTGGCTCTCAAGTACACCTGTTGAAATACACCTATAAGCTTGACGACAGACTTTTAACTTGAGGGTGCCCCGTTAGCTTGTAAGGATCGATATTAATCGATGTCGAGCTTGAAAACATCGACGTTTTAATGTTGATAGTAGGTTCCCTAAATCGATCGGGAATCGAAGTTTGTATTAAATAGTGTTCGACGGTACGTTCGTCAACTAAAATAGTTTTCTATATTCCTCAGGGTAGCACACAAAAAAAAAAGATCGCCCTCTTTTGTACCAACAAAACATCGATGTTTTTATCTCGATGTTCACTGGACATCGATTGTTACAACGCTCATCCCTAACGCTACCTTGTATGTAGGAGAGAATAAAATGTATTGACTCCATAACATTACTGTCTGTACTCACGTAGGATAATGGTTGTGTTTGTGCCCGTTGGCCATTGGCCTATTGTGCCTCTCTCTCTGCTCATCTTCCAGCATCGCCTCTATGCACTGTTCCATCAGCGCTTCTTCCTCCAGCTGCTGCATAATCTGAAACATTCCCATTTTCGGTAAGCAATTAAGAGAGGTAGGGCACAGAGGAATTTCTCTCTACTTGTGGCAGTCCGACTGGTGTAATACCTCCACCCTACTGAAGAGCGCGGCCAAATAACCGAGTGTTGTGTTCCTGCGGTGAGTAGTTTCCAGAGCTCCTTTGGGTAGGGGCTTCAAGGTCGGCATATATTGTTTTTATTTTTATAAATGTATAGTTTGGCCAGAATTTAACCTGATATTATATCTGACAAGTAATAGTGACACGATGATAGGGATAGTAACTATCCAGGTGAGTATTAGAAATGCCCTACCACCACATTATAGTTTTATCATGGTGTTTTCCTTCATCAAAACAGGCTCATTGCAGGAATTCGAACTCGGGTTGATTGATACAGTGTGTATGCAATTTGTATGGTGGAAATGTACCTGTTTGTCAAATTCCTCTTCGTGCTCCATCCACATGTAATCAGCGAAGTCGTCAGGTGGCTGCTGAACTACTGGGGGGTAGCCAGCGGGAGGATAATAAGCACCGGCGACCACGTATCCTAAAATATTAACCAAAAACCGTGAGTAACTTTACTCCTACACTAGGTAGGGTCAGCACAACATGACTTCTCATGATATTCTCTTTCAGTTGTCATGCAGGATGTAACCAGGATTTTGTTCAGGAGGGGTAGGCAGGCAAGGGAAAACTAAAATTATGCTTACCTCACTGGAGTATTAATTATGATTACCTCACTGAAATATTGCATTCTCTAGAAATATTTGAAACCCCATTGACAATTTCTTAAGTAGTTTGTTACAAATAACTAACACAATTAAACAGAATCCCACACATAATGCTGAAGTATTTGAGTGCGTTCATTTTTTTTGCCAAGCACTCCATTCACCTTCATACTTAAAACTCTTCCAGTTAAATGATTTCCATCATGAGTAATCAATTCACTATTACAAAAAGTTATGCTAGGCTTGTGGAATGGGCTACTCAGCACATCTTTCCGTCAGGGTTATGACATGGGGTTCTTCACAAAGGGATTGAAACATGGTTCCAAAGTCAGCAATATTTCAGAGAGGCAGGGTAAAGGGGAAATTTCTCTCTACTTAGTACAGCCCGACTGGTGGAATACTTACTAATACTAAATGACCTGCTGTTGTGTTCCTGCAGTGAGTAAGGTTTAAATCCAGCTAGTGATACCTGTGGTATTACAAACGCCCATAGGCTACGGTAGCCACTTACCATCAGTCGAGTTGTATGCTTGTTGGCCACCTTTGCAGTATAAAAAAATTCCCTGGGGCTGCCCATAGGCGACAGTAACCAATTACCAACTGGTGGACCGTTTGCCTGTTTACTAGCCTTTGGCATAAAAAAGGTAGTCTATGAATATTTTTGCAAGAGGAAATCTTCAGAATTAACTGATCCGGTTTCAAAATTTCTTTCACTAATGGGAATCAGTGCTATAGCCTACATATTTTTACAAAATGTGAGAGTAGGTTGACAAGTCAACTTGCATAAAATATCAAAATTATCTTAGCCCACGACTCCGCTTGCATGAACAAAAAAAAATATTTACCTAGATAAAAAGTACACTATGTCTTAATCCGGGTTACAAGCTATCTGTGTGCCAAAGTTCGTCTAAATCCGTTTATCCGGTTTTGCGTGATTGAGTAACAAACACATTTTAGTTTTTTTTATCGCTGACTTGCTGTGCCCGCGGCATAGTTAGTTTATATACATAGAAGATAGATAGTAATGATTAAGTTGTACGAACTCGGGGACAGTTGCTAGTCAGCAATAAATAAAACCATCATAATGATCACATTTTTTTTTAATTGTGTTACCTGGCATCTGTCCTCTGGGTATGTGAACAGGGTAGACAGGGCCGCGATGGATGCCTGCATCACCGCTGCCGACCACACCTCCGCCAACACCGTTGTCAATTATCACTCCGTTTGGCTATATACATTAAAAAAAAAACATAAAATGGTTGTCGACTTAGAAGCACCATGACAATTCTTTATTTCACCATCAAAATCCTCGTTGCGTCTGCAAAATCCTTTATATAAAAGTCTTTACAAGTTTGGTGTTTCACCAAGATACCACCTGCTGCTAAATGTCGATGTTTTTTTTAAATAATAGCACAGGATAGTGACGGTGTTGTGACGGTTTCATCTTTAAACAACTGCGATCACCACGAGATCGGCATTCAACCGTCATTCGTCGCTGCAATACCAGCGTACAAGTCTTTCGGCAAACGAAAGCAATGAAGCAATGATGGGTCAGTGGTAGCGTGTACGACGTCGCGTCGATTAACGTGGGTTCGCATGAGCAATGAGCCTGAGCTTTCGGTGAAGGAAAACATCGCGAGGAAACCATAGCATGGTGGCAGAGCTTTTTCTAACACCTGTCTGGCTAGCTACCACCCTCAAGTTGAAAATCTGTCGCCAAGCACCAATAGGTGTGTTCCGGCAGCTGCACTTGAGAGCCAGTCTTCTACTGGGTTTAGCGTGTTATCTACTTGGGCTATATCGTCACATAGCATTACGTGAGATTGTGGACACCACGCCAAATCTATAACAATAAAAAAAACGAATATACTCTTCTAGATTCCGAAACGCAACGAACCAGAATAGTCACTATGACGCGTTTACTACCATGTGCATGGTGGACGCTATCAAGTCGAGTATCTCTACCATCCCACTTGACTATTAGATGCACACTGGCTGATGGCCACTATAGAGCGTGTTACACTTGGTGTATGGAGGTCGCGACTCAGTCCGACACATCTTCCACCCAGCAATGTGATGTGATCCAGATCGAAGCCCACTAAACTTAGTGGGACTGGCTCTCAAGTGCAGCTGCCGGACTTAAGAGTGTTAGGTAGCAGGGCGGGCATTGGAAAGTTCCCTACAACCTGCTATGGTTTCATCACAATCTTTTCTTTCACAGACAGCTCAGGCTCATTGTAGAATTGGAACACACGCCGATAGACACGGTGTCCAAATACTTCACCACTGAGCCATCCTTACTCATTAAGAGAGGTAGGGCACAGAGGAATTTCTTTGGGAGTTTATCTCTACTTGGAGCAGCCCGAATGATGGAATTCTTCCACGCTACAGAAGATCGCAGCCTAATAACAGTAGGGTTTCCAGAACTCCTTGGTGTAGCGGGGTTCAAGGTCGGCAACGCACTAGTGATACCTCTGGTGTTGCGAGCGTACATAGGCTACGGTAACCGCTTACCATCAGGCGGGCCGTATGCTTGTTTGCCACCTTAGTAGTATAAAAAAATATTAACAGTGATTTGCAGTTAAATGTAACAACAATGTGTTTGTACTCGTAGTAGTGTAATACACGCAGCGACTAAAACCGGAATAAGCCAGTTTACGCTCAGTCGCTTATAATTAGCGTTAGACGTGTCATGCCATATTCCATACAAATCAGTATATCTGACTGAATTATCATTAACATAATAATTTATCAGCTAAAGCAAGGATGAGGATGACTACAACATGTTTGAAGTTAAAGGAATTCATGATAAAAATTCCGTTTAATATGTATATTAAATATCTACCAACAAAAAAAAATGAATTCGTTTATTAATTTATCTGCCGACCCTACATTACTACATTTTTCGTTACAATGTGCTCGGGTATCGTAAAATTCACCCTATCATTTGTTATAATGTATAAATAAATATAGCTTCAAAGAGTCGCCATGCCTTCATACAGAAACCGAATAAGGTAAGACTAAATTTCATTAAAAAGTTCAAGTACACTCACCTGCCACTGTCCATTCTCTTCGTTGCCATAATAGGCGCCAACGTTGACCGTAGTGTCTGGAATTTTCATTCTTGCGACACTTTCAAAATTTTCTATTTTCACACTGGTAACACTTAACATCCATAGGTTGAACGTGAACTGATAACACTTCAAAACTGACCACACTTAAATTTATATATCTATTTTATTAACTATAATAAAAACAGAATTCTGACATATATTTTGAGCTTAATATTTTGTATTTCTTATGTCTTTACTTCTCTCTTTTTTTTCAATAATTGATAGAGATTTTCTTTGTTAAATTTTTAGGCACTATTGTCATAAGTTTTTTATCAATACTATTTATGTGAGTTTTGCTAGCAATCTTCATTTCTAGTGTTCTTAAAAACTGGAAAAAAGAGAAAAATACGTTATATTAATGTTATGTAATATGTTATTCAACTTCTTTTATGTGGCGTCTCGTAAATACGAATTCCGCCAGTGTCAAGTCTTAGGAGAATCACTATACATATGAAATTTGCAAGAGTATTGATATGTTAATCGCTGGACGGAAATAATACAAAATTTGACGTGTTGGTTTTGATTAATAAATTAATTAAATCAAGTTATCATTTTGGTGAATAATCCATTTTTGATTGACAGCGTCATCTAGAAGTCTGCTCTTTCTGGATGAGAGCACATATCCTGCTGTCTGAAGACACAAGTTGGTGGCAATGATAAATGTTTAAGTACAATTCTATTAAGGGGTTATTAGGTGCCGAGTGATTAGTTCAATACAGATCAGAAGCTTGAAGCGGTTCCATCGGATGAGGTAGTTTGTGACCATATTTTACTAGAATAAAAGATTCTAACACAAACATGACTAGCACAAAGAATGATAAATAATCATGGTACCTAGTTACCAGTTATAATGTATTTATACTTGAATACAGAGCTTATAAAGTGATTTTGTTTTTTGGTGGTTTAGGGCTTATTTGGTTCGGTTCAGTCGCGAACGACACACATTTTTAGTTTCAAACCGGTTCTTAGACTTTTCTCGAACCAGTTATCATTTCTAATAAAAAGATTAAAAATACATATCTGTAAGAAATAATTGTCATGCTCAATGTACATTTATTTAATTTTCCTTTGAGAATATATTTTTTTGTTGTCTGGGAGTCATTTGATTGGAAACGCGAATCAGAAAACGTGACGTCCTCGAAGAATTTATACTTATATAATAAATCTGATGTTTATTTGTTTGTTTAAACATGGTAATCTCTGGTATTACCAGACGGATTCAAAAAATTATTTTTGTATAGGATAGCCAAATTCATGACGAATAGCGTAGGTTATATAACTTCAAGCTACGACCCTATGGAGTAGAGCAGTAATTATGAACGTTGAGCTATACGGGCGCGTAGGCGGCGGCACGGTAGCCAGTTTCTGCACAGCTAGTCTCTGATTAAAATAAACCTTTCCACTTTTCACTTCCAGATGTAACCAATCTGATCCTTGTAAAATATTTATTAAGTGTTATGTAAATCATTTTCCCAAGACAGTATAAGTATTAAAAAAAAATTGAAGGTTATGACATTTAAAGTACGGCAAATTATTCTTATTGGAGTTCAAGGTAAGATAATAATACGCTACTATATAAGTGGGGAACAATGTACTTATATCCCGGTAGTAGGGTTATCACTAGAGTTGCCAGCTGTTCCGCGAAAACCGAGGCGTCCCGTTTCTAAAATCACGGAAAAGGAGTTTCGCAAATTTTCCGTATGTTGACTTATCGGTCTTCTATATTCTGTCAATAATAGAAAAAGACGCGGTTTTTTTTATTAATGTTATTTTATACACATACTAGCTGGTCTGTCTGACGTTGTACCATGTACTGCACTTTCCGGTAGTTTATGATTTAATCACAGCGCCATCTATCGGATCTTAACATAGCTATGAACCATCGTATTGATGAAAGAAATATATCATGTTAATATGAACTCAAACGGTCGAGTCGTTCAGAAATTTCACGAACACTAACAGACACGCACGCATGAATTTTATATATAAGACTAGCAACCCGCCCTGCTTCGGACGGGTAGCAGAGTAATACACATACCTCTATTGGTTTACGCGGTGCACGCCTGTAAATCTCCCAGTCAGCATGATTTTTCCCGACACTTTCAACAATAATCGTAATATTTCAGGAAATTCACACAAAACCATTATGAATTATACACTTAAATCTTCCTCATGAATCACTCCGTCCGTTGATGATAACCGTATGAAAATCCATTCGGTAATTTTAAAGTTTATCACGTTCAGACAGACAGACGCAGCGGGGGTACTTTGTTTTACAATATGTAATGATTTGTTATTCTTTTGATGTGTAACATATTTCCTCTCGGTTGCTTGATATTTTTTATGGAAGTGATTTTGGAAAAGGGACGGAATTGTTTTACAGGAAACCAGGGAAGCGAGCACAATTTTTTTTTTTTATCATTATGGGTTTGGCGTAGTGGCCACAATCTCATCTGATGTTAAGTGACGATATGGCCCAAGATGATAACACGCTAAACATAGTGGAAGACTGGCTTTCAAGTGCAACTGCCGGAACCTATTGCTGCTTGGCAACAGATGTTCAACCTGGTAGCTAGCCAGGCGGGTATTAGAAAATGTCCTACCACCATGCTATGGTTTCCTCACGATGTTTTCCTTCACCGAAAGCTCAGGCTCATTGTAGGAATTCGAACTCACGTCAATCGACGCGAAGTCGTACACGCTACCACTGCGCCATCATCGCTTCAAAACTTGTTCCTTGCTTGTACCTCCTTCATCATTATTTCAACCAAAAGACGTCCACTGCTGGACATAGGCTTCCCCCAAAGATCGCCACAACGACCGGTCCCGTGGTGGCGGTAGGATAATTGCCACTCGGGAACTCTTTAGCCAGCTGGGACACGGTCAAACATTTATAATATATTTTTGTATAAAGTAATACATGTTACACCGGGCCGGATCTGTGCCACCGTGTAACATGAATCATCCTTTACATTGTTTTTTATTTTAATTCATAGCTATGTTATATTTTGGCCAAGTTATAAGATATATTTTGTAAGATTCAGTAACATCTATACATGTAATAAAATTGAAGTTTCTGTTTTTAAAGACAATAACAGATTTTTACTAAATGCATATGAAAGCATATACGGTACTTAGGACAAAAAAAAATTTGTTTGCCTGTTTATTACGAGTAATCTGTGAAACGGTTGGATCGATTTTGACGGAACTTTCACTGGCAGGTAGTTGATGTTATAAGGAGTAACATAGGCTACTTTTATTTTAGAAAAAAGGGTTCGCGCAAATTAAAAAAAAATCGGAAAATCGAGTACAGTTAGTACGAAAATGGTGAAACCCTTCGAAAAAAGACGCATTTGGAGCGCTTAAATAGCTTACGCTGAGTAAACCATACAAGATATATCAAATTAATATACTACATTATGGAGATCTTAAAAATACCTACAAACAAGTCAGAAATAGCATATATATATCTTCTAAGGATCACCCAAAATAAGCATTTTGTCTTCAGTCTTTTGAGGCGCGGGCAATAAGCGCGTGCGCACGACCGTCGGCATTCTACAGAATGACTACAGTCCACGCGAGCGGATCCACGGGCATAGCTAGTTTATTATAAAATAGACTAATCACGAGTATGATGTAAAACATTTATATCGTCTGTTTGTAAGTCCGGATTTTACTTAAAACGACTCAACCGATTATTATGAAATTTTGTACACATGAAGCATGTGATTGCATAATTGATGGGCTATAAAAGTTTTCAATAACACTTTTGTAAAAAAAAAAATATTTTTTTAACATTACTTAACCGTTTTTGATAGAAATTTGTACACAGGGAGCATATGTCATTGATAATCGATAGGCTATAAGAATTGTCAGTAATATTCATTAAAAAATAAAATTACTTCATTAAAATAATTACAGCATAATAAAAACGTGCGGATTCGCGGAGCACCGCTAGTTATGATATACATTTGCTATCTATTATCTAATTATTTTATTATCTTGAAGTCGACATTTATCAGTAAGTTTGAAAATTATTATAGCTTTTTTTCCTTTCACTTTTGAATCGAAATTGAATAAATATCTCAAGTTGGCTAAGTTTGTTATTCCTAACCAAGAGCTTAAACTTTAAATCGGAAGAGACTCACATAAACTTTCGTAATAGATTAAAAAATGTAAATTGAGAAAGCACAAACGGAAATTTCAAATTACCTGTTTATAAACAAGTCGAGCATTTCCCTGACCTACATGGTGACGTAATATAAACACACTAGCTCTGTCCTCGGCTGCGCTCGTATAGACTACAGAATGCCGTCCACGGGGGCACACGCGAAAATCATACCTAGATCCGATCTATCAGCATGGAGCCCTTTAGCCAAGCAGCCGCTCGCGCGATACAGTGACTCTACATTCACATATCTATCACAGACACACATGACACTGCATTATTACACACACGCACGCCACATAAGTTCTGTAAGGGACCTTTTTCCTATTTTTGCCTAGTTAGCTTAGACAAAAAAAATCAGATTACTAAATACACATACACATGTTACTGCCCTCCTCCCAGGTGGAAGAAACATGTATATATGTATAGTTAGTTTAGATCGAATGATAGGGAATTAGACCAGATCGCGACTTCATTGTATACGCGGCAACAGTCCGAGCCGAGGTCCGGCCACTTTGCCTATCGCGGCAGAGCCCCTAAGGCTAGTAGTCAGTTCGAATCATGCTCGTATTTTCGAATTTATTTTTATTTGCGCGGAATCCTAATTCTTTGCTATACATATAATAAAAGTGAAGTTATTATTTGTAATGTCAAAATAACTCATTTTTACTAAATGCATCCAACAAATAAACAATTTTAAAACTTTTGTCTGTCTTTTTGTTTGTAATCTCCGAAACGGTTGGTTCGATTTTGACGGGTTATAAAGTCTAACTTAGGCTATTTTTATTTCGGAAAAGGAATTTGGGTTCCGCACAAAAAAATAAACATTTTTTTTTAGTAGTCCACGCGAGCTGAGCCGCGGGCACAGCTAGTTCTAAAATAAAAGCCTAAGTTACTTCTTATAACATCAGCTATCTACCGGTGAAAGTCCCGACAAAATTGGTACGACCGTTTCGGAAATAACCCAGAACAAACAGACAGACAAAAAAATTAAAATTGTTTTGTTATAAGTACCGTACATACTTTCAAACATTATTTCGTACTTCGTACATTATTTCATATGCATTTAGTGAAAACCTGTTATTTTGACATTACAAACAGACACTTCAATTTTATTTCTTTGCATAGAATTAATCTAAAATGCATGGCCAAAGATACCAATTCAACAGCACGTTAAAAATAAAATGTTTCTTTTCTTCTTCCACAAAGTACTAGAATGTCAACTACTGTATTTTGATTATGTTTTTACAAAGCTATTATTATTTATCTCGCTATTAGTAATGAGGCAACTAAAATAACAACTGTTTCAGTTGAAATGTGAAATACTTATGAACTACGATGACAATGCAATAATATGATATTATTGAGCTGATCTGCTGACCTGATCTCGGGAGTTTATCTGCGTGATCGAATCAGAAATGAGGAGATCCGGGGCGAAGCGGTAGAATGTCTGCGCGGTCTCGTGTCGACCCATTACGGCGGCAGATGGTACACTATGGAGTTCTTTTTTTTTTTTCGAACTGACTATACTGTTAGCCTTTGCCTGGAGCCTTTGCGGCTTTTACAGCTTTACGGGGCTTGGGGTGGAGTTTTAGTGAGTAGGAGTCTCACATAACCACTACCTCCCCCGAGCGAGTGTGTACACATGACGGGTTCAGTTAAAAAAAAAAGAGTTTACTTGTAGAAATCGTCACGTAAGAAAAAAGCGTTATAAGCGACTTTCTCTATCACTTGGAATGATTTTTAAAATATTTTATTTTTCATTAACTTCGTTCCTGAGGAGGGAGGGAGGGTCCCCGACCCACACTTTTTTATACAGCTGATATTATATTATACTTAAATATATAAGTATACACGTATATATGTGTTAAAAAAAGATTTCGCGGTGATGATATTGATATGCATAATATCTCAAAATTTATCTACACTTTGCACCTATCATGTTTAGGGGTCCGGAGTCAAAAGGCACCCTTATAGTTTCGGTATGTCCGTGTATCTGTCCGCGGCTTAGCTCAGAGATTCAGAGTACTAGATATCTGTAATTTGGTATGCGTATACATATTCATCATGCTGACAAAGTGGTAAAATAAAATCTTGAAAAAAAAAATGTTTAGGGTACTTCTACATGTAAAGTTGGAATGTTTTTTTTTCTCGTCTATTAAATCGTGTGGGGTGTCGTTAGGACGCGTGTGTAATCGGTGTGCTCGTGGCTCGCCTCGCAACACGTCTCGCCATTCGCAGCGCTCGCGTCGGAAGCGGTTTTGGCCGAGACACAAGACGAGCCGTGATTGTAAATGAGCTGTTAGAGTCCAGTGTCGTCGTCCCTGCCAGCTAAATGGTTGATTTTGGATATGTGAAAAAATTCATGGTAGTAGTGCTACTATACAGGGTGTTAGGAGACCGCTTCCGAAAACGAAGACAGATGATAGTACTAATGAAACCTTTGATGATGGGACGAAAAAAAAAACGATCCTGATTTAAAAAAAAAAACATATTTTTAAAACGTTTTATTAGCATTATTTACGTTCCATCATGTTAGTACAGCTAAATGAAACGATAGTTTCATAAAAGATACATTACTATACTAAAAAAAACCAACATGAAATAAAATCAAAAACAACTGATGCTCTGAAAATAATGTGTACAAACAAGCGTATCTGATGGTAAGTGGTCACCACATCCTATGGACTCTTGTAACAAAAAAAGGTATCTCTAACATGTTGCCGACCTTGAACCCACCTTCCCCTGAGGAGCTCTAAAAACCCTACTCACCACAGCCAAGCCAACATGGATTTCTGGAGCATTACTAGTTTTGTATGATAATAAGTTTACTTTTCTAATAGTGGTAAGGCCTACAGCAGTTGCTACTGTACTATATATTATATGAATTATACGGTCCAATCAGTAATATATTTTATTTGATCAATACAAGTGAGTCTACTCATTTTTATTTCCACAAGCATTGTTATAAATTAATGTGAAAATAAAAAATATTTTATAAAATTTAATCCCTAAGAAAGCACTTTTCAACGTCAAAACGCTACCAGTCATCAAAATACAACCAATTCATCAAGATAGTTGGTAAGAAACTCAGCTTTTTTTAGAACACTAATAATGTTTTTACAGTTAATACAATTACATTACTGATTAACAGAGAGAGAGTCATTTCCAGACATTAGTTATGATCTCCGGGATCTTATTTTAGAACCTAAAATTTTTTTATTGTTCTTAGTAAGTCTAAAACATTGTATGACTAATTTTTGTCTGTGTCTAGTATTCAAAATGTGTCAGTCTTTGACAAAATCTAGCTTAACAAAGTTTTTACAAATATACATTAAATGATCAACAATGTATTATTACTTATTTGATTGTATGTTTCACACATTCAAACCAGTGTAGCATTTGAACACCATTTTGGAGAAAAAATTTTAAGACCTAATTGGAGATAACCTTCATAAAGAAATATAGGCAGATGCTGAATCTTTTTCGTCAACCAAGAACTAAGTAGAAAGGCAAAACAATGATAAAAATATAACAGACTAGTTTAAAAAGTAAATTTTAAGGAAAGGAATATCTTAGTAGGACTTAGTATATTTTTTATTGGGTTTCCCTATAAAAGCTTACAAGGCCAAAAGTAAATGTAACTACTCAGCAAGTTTAAGAAATAAATTAATTGGAATTTCGGTTAAATGGCACATTTTCTTATAAGTAGCCTATAAAAATGTAAATGACTTTTTATTTTGATATTAATATTCGAATTCGTAGAGTTCAAGATTCCCAGTTTCGAAATGCACTCGATTATCTGCAGACTGCATGCAATACGAGATTTTTGTCGACGCAAACACTTCGGATTCAATGTTATGAAATCAAATGTCAACAAATGAAAGGTGGCCTGGTTATAATTATAATAAATACTACTTTCTAGCCAATGAAATAAAAACTTCCACGTAAGCCTGAACAGAATAGACACCTCTGCTATTATTATAATTTAAAAAATCACATCAAAATAGAATTAGAAGATATCACAAACTGTCAATCCAAAAATAGATCAACCCAGTAACCAAAATAATTAATTGCTGAATATTTATTAATAATTTAAAGTGTAGTATTACGTAAAACATACAATAGATTAATTTAAAAAATGAATTGAACGCTTATAAGAAGTATACGGGCAAATAATTGAACATTATACGAATAAGTTACTTACACGTGTATTTATTAGGGTACGTAGTTTAGGAAATCAACCAAATGCTTACCTTAAATTAACGCACATGTCGTGCTTTTTTGTACAGAACAGTCTATAGATGTTTCACGGGTCGTTGTTAAATATTTTTACACAATATAATTGATTAACACTATAACCTAAAAAATTAATTCACCACACAATACGAGCTGAGCGTTCGTGGCGCAAATGGCGACCGGTGTGAACTTCGCGCGTTTGTCCTTTTGTAGATACTTTATGCAACACAATAAATAACTTCACATCAATTATTTCGTCGGCGTTTATTATCGATTAATAATAAATATTCGAAGAAAAACTAAATTCTAAGTAACATAAATACATTAATAATTACCTTTCTATGAGAGGACCATACTCTTGTGAATTTAGTTGAGCCAAAAATGTCAAGAATGATTGTTACCGATTTGTTTTTCGAATGGGTTTTAAAAAAAATTGTATAAAACCTATGTACAAAAATTCAAATTTCATTTAAACCTAGAGTTATAAAATAATAATTGTACGATGACAATCTTATTAAAAATAGTATTCAAATATTTCGTTAACAAATTTACTGCGTGTAAAGGAACATAATATATGCTTTGTGATATAAGATCCTCATTATCACCTCAGACCATCCTCAGATCATTATTATCACCAATTTCTATCAATATCTATTATCTATCTACATTTATACTATTATAAAGAGTTAAAGTTTGTAGTAGGTAGGTAATTACTGATCCGATTCTAAAAACTTATTAACAGGAAGCTGATTACTATAGCCAATTATCTTTCTCGATAAAATTTATAATGTACTTAACACGAACGAAGTAGTAGGCGATTGCTAGTTTATTATTATGAAAGTGCAATTAATTAAGAAATTATGGTCTGTTTTCGACACCATTAGATCAGCATGATCGGAATTATCAAAGAAATCATTATTTTCTAGCTTAGTATGTTTTACATTTTATTAAGTAATTTGTTGTTAAAGAATGAACATGTAACTTTTGCAGGAAGAACGTAACTTTTCAAGAAACGAAATGTAACTTTCGACTCGTTGATGCAGTGTTCATAGATGCATTGTAATCTTTGTGATTGTAATTACTGTAGATCGTCGGAAGGGACTTCTCCAATGATGCCTCAGTGATAGCCTGTACGACTTCGCGTATATTGACGTAATTTCGAATCCCTGCAATGAGCCTGAGCTTTAGTTGAAGGAAAATATCGTGAGGAAATCATAGCATAGTGGCAAGGTTTTTCTAATGCCCGCCTGGTTAGGTACCACCCTCAAGTTGAAAATCTTTCGCCAAGCACCAAAAGGTGTGTTCCGGCAGCTGCACTTGAGTAACATCAAGTGAGATTGTGACCACTAATCCAAAAACCTATGACGATAAAAAAAGCTGACTCCATTCAAGGATGTATCTGTTCCGATAACCGACCATCTTGAACTTCTGGGCGTTACGTTATCTTCAACCCTCAATTCTGGCTCCTACATTGAGTATAAAACTAAATTGGCTGCCAAAAAGCTGGGTATCCTTACAAAGGTGAGACGGTACATTACGCCGGGTATGTTAGTTAGTTAGTTAGTTACTAACTAGTTAGTTGAACCATATCAAGCGTAAGTCCGGTCCTGCATGAAGTACTGCTCTGTGACAGATCGGCCAAAAACCAACTTGAGGCGTTGGAGGTAGGACTGTTGATAAAATATCGATATATCGAATCATTGATATTAATATTTAGAAATATCGTTATTTATTACTAATACTTTTTTGGATGATATATCGATAGTCTGATATTGAAATATAGATATAGACTCGTCATTTTTTTAAATAAGTTCGTATTTTTAATTCTTTCTTGCCAATTATTTAAACTACAACATCATCGTAAACCTAATCTACTGAACTTTATTTACATTATTTTCTGTTTTTCCTCTTTTACTTTATTTATTTGCATATTACCCTAAAACGAAATGTAATTTTATACATTAAAAAAAAAAAACTATAATCTGATACCTTAAATGTACTTTACCAACGGTTGTTGTCTTGTTGTTGTTAAAATATGGATATATCGAGAAACCGATATTTTCAAAAATATCAACAGTTCTAGTGTCTGCCAGATGTTTAGTTTTAGTAAATGTCGCTGTGTTCAATCTTCTGAGTTAGTAGCCAGGTCTGGCAGCCATAGGTAAGGCATGGCACTATGCAAGTGTTTTCGAGATGGACTGATTTGTTTTTCATGATTTCCTTTATAGACCAGTATCTCTGCCAGGTGTTGTTCACGCGCCTTTCTACTTCTTTAGTCGATAAGTTTTTGACAGATATAATTTGACCCAAGTATATATTCTGTTACGCATTAACAGTATGAATTATAAACTGTGTAAATTATTTTCGAGCCGATATTTTCGATATATTGAAATATCGATATTTTTTTCGACATATAGTAATTCAATATTGATATATTTAAAACGATCGATATATCAAAAAAACCATATTTTAAGAAATATAAACAGCCCTAGTTGGAGGCTATCTAGAGACGTGCCAAAATACTCATTGGCAACGATTCTCTAGTTGAAGCAAGGCTGCAGATCCTTGAACATCGGTATAAAGTTGCTAGTATATCGGTTTTTTACCCTATTAATTTCGGTGAGTGTTCCTTAGAATTGCACAGCTTGATTCCCCCACCCCCCTTCCATCATCAGACGACAAGAATGAGACGAGTGAGACGAGAGTGCGCACGAAGCGTTTTGCTAGCACATTTATCATGCGCATCGCTAAGAGTGAAACTCTTTGCCAGAGTTTCTATTGTCCGAGAATTACAACATGGGTATGTTCAAGTCACGAGTGAATAAGTATCTTCTAGGCAAGCGTTCTCCATCGTAGACCACATCATCACTTACGATCAGGCGAGGTAGAAACGCAGAGTCAAACGCAGGCCTATTTATGGTAAAAAACGATCTACTGTAATTTCATATCATTCACTGTACACTGTATTAGTTAACACTGAACATTGAACATTACTTATATTTATTAGAACATGAAGAAATCGCTTTTTTACTTTCGTTCAAAAAAGCATATTCCCAGGTTCCCAAATTATATATCTAAGTATGTATTACCCGAAGAAGTCGTAGTGTGCACGTGATAGTATAATTCTGACACGTTATGTATGCGTAATTAATACTCGAATTTTTCCATTGAAACTATGTTATATTTGTGTGATTTAGGATTTTTGAAGTGAAACTTCTTATGCGACTTCCAACACGTTAAACGTTAAACGCACATTATCAGTCTCTGAGCCAGAGCGAGAGAGCAAATGTCGGTGTTTATGTATATTGCACACAGTTTAAATACAATATAAAATATCTTTTAAAATTAAGTTTCACTTCTATCGTGTGTGAATCGCATACACACCTTTTTTTTAAAGGGGGTAATCCAAAAAGTGATAATGAAAATTTATTCATTTTCCCGTAAGAAAACATGAACATTAATCGATCTCAAATCGCATCCCTACCAGTGTTCTCATATCTACCAACTTTTTGGTAGATTTACCAATTTTGCATCCTGTCTACCTATTTACCAATTAATAATCCTTTTTTCAAAGTAATACATACAACACTACATTACTACAAAAATATTTTTTACCACCGTTTGAATTGAGCCTTACGTTCACAACTGAATACTGTGTCTGAGATGGTAGGGTGAGTCTCATTGTTTTGTGAATTTAGGATTGTTATTTGACTTAGTTGAAATATTATAATAAATACTGTTGCACCAATGTTGAGAAACTATTTTCTTCTATGAATAATATAAAAACCTGCCAGGGAAATATATTCTGCACAGACACTCTTTTAGGTTTGTTGATCTAGTATCCTAGAACATATAAACTTAAATAAATAAACAAGTTTTTTGATCGATTTTAAATTTACCTACATTTAAATCTTTAAAAATCTATTGTATAGACGTAGGTCCTATTAGGTAAATTTCATACTAGGAGTACTTAGTCCTAGTACGTAAAAATACTAGGTCCAAATATCTGTTTACCTAGTAGGTACTTAAAGTATTTTTGTTATGTTGTAATTTTCCTTTCATATTTTGAAGTCATTATTATTATGAATAATCGTACCTTTAAAATTACTAGGTGTATTTTGTAGTCGTATATATAATTGACCTCAACGAGTGAGAAACGTAGCAATAATTTTTACTTCAAAAATCTTTATTCAGTAAAATAATTAGTAAATACAGATTATTTAGATATATAATTATATTTCAGGAAATTTATTTGTTATCCTTTATATGTTTACATTATATAAAAATCAATGCATGTGTGTTCATATGCATATGTATTATTAGCACATATATTAACGACTTAAAACATTTTCTACAAATCAAACTTCACAGCTCGCAGTAATCGATACCGCCGATATCTACTCGAGAATTTTGTATCGCGTCCTACGCGACGTACGTATACACCTACGTACGTATCTATAGTACGTAGAAACGTTGGTTACGTTCTAGGTTACGTACCGTATCTACTGATATTTCATTCTACAGTTTACCAATTTTTGGCATTCATATACGTTTTTTTTATATTAAGGTTGGCAACCCTGATCTCAACGACAAAACTACAGACTTACTACTCTGTGCTACAGACGTACAGACCTCTTTATAGTTCTAAGAGACATTAAGAGATTGGACGAAATCGATCCGAAATGCGATTGTAAATAATTTTATTCGTATATTCATGTAAAAAATATGTGATCATGTCGAGTCCGTTCACAAGACTAGGTAGTCCAATGAGCGATTCGATGCTAATGTGCCGCGGATGCCTTGCTCAGTCAGGTGAAATGAAGAACATGTACGAATGGGGCTTATACGAGGATTTCTCCAAAATAACTGAAACTCAGGTGACTTATAACACATAATAGATAGGGAAGACTTGCTCTTACCTTTGCAAATGCAGTAATTTTTCGGTTAAATCTAGCCACTTGTCAAACTTATAAAATTGTAGTAACAATTATGTATAAACATTCAAAGTTATATAGATATATTAAAAGGGCTCAGCTTTGGAAACGCTACCGTCGGAATCACACTCGCACTCCTTTTTTACAGTTAGATCACTTTATAACTAGGCTTATTATAAAATTTTACACTCCGGAAATTTATAGTTTATGAGATAATCACAAGTTTATTTTTATTAATTAAATTTTAAAAATCGTATTTAAATTAGTAAATTTGACAATACAAATGTCAGATCAAGCTATTCTGAACGTATAGCACAGAGTACGTAATTTATAGACAAGAGAATTTCACTCATAGAGCCTAATTATCTTAAAGTTTCTGAACGTTTTTTTTGAACTTTTACAAAATTTTCGTATATTATTGCATATTATTATTAATAATTAATACATATTGTTATTAAAATACAAGCCTTTAGTTATATATATAATTTAATTTAAAATTTCGTATTTTTTTTCTTAACTTGTTTTTATTGGTTTTTGAACGATCAATGTTTTGTTTGTTTATTCTGTTCCGAGTTTTTCGTGTCTGGGTTATTTTCTTTGTTCCGTTTGTTATTTCTTGGTATTGTTCGTTGTTATTGTTCATTGTTATTGTTAGTTTTAGTTTGTTTTACTGTACTTTTGTTTTTAACTATGTTGGATTGTATGACGATTGCCGATTGCTCGGATGAAGCAGCTGCAGTTGTGGCTGCGCAAACAACGCTGACATCGTACTGTATTGATACAATTGGTTAGGTTAGGTTTGTATTGTGAACAAAACGCACGAGCCGAGCGAGCGCAGCGAGCGGGCCGCGGCAGCGGCCGGCGAGTGCCAGAACACTAATTACCTGTTGGGAATTTATATACAAGTCTCAGTAGGTAACATAATTTTGCTTATTGAATGACTTAACCTCAAAATTTTCAAATATGATTTCTCGAAAACTACTTGTTTCCGCACTTTTTCTTTCACTGTGGAGTTCCCTTTCACCCTCCCGACCCTCCTCCGTCCCTTAGCGTCATCAAATTTAGCGTAGGTGACTTAATTTTGCTTAATAAATGACATAACCTCAAAATTTAAAAAAAAATAATTTCTCGAAAACTATTAATTTCCGGAATTTTTCCTTTATAGGGGGATTATCTCTCACCCTCCCCCCCCTCCCCCACCCCCTTCCATATTCAAATTCAGCGGTAGCGTTTCCAAAGTCCAACCCACATCGTTAATTGATAAATTTCACTAAATATTATAAAATATATATAAACAAATGAACAAAAATTCAACCAAATGACTCTTCAACTTTATAAATATTATAAAATAGTATAAACTATAATGTTTACACGATGTAATAGTTTCAAAAGTGTTATTGCTCTCCAACTTGTGGTCTTATTAGCATTCATTTGTGATAATTGCTCACTGTTAATTTGCTACACAGATTAATAAACAAATGGTAGCATGTTTTGGAAGTTCACGCTTTGCAGTAAATAGATGTAAATTGTGTGAATATTTGGACAGCAAATTTGACGTTACTGGGATGTTACTGAATGTTTAGTTAAAATTAAGTTAATAATTTTTTCCATCACTCCATGTAATTTACTTAATGTAATTAACTATTAATGTAATTAAAATGTGTATTAATCAACCACTTTGAGTGGAGATCATAGATGCAGAGTAAGTTGATAGTGTCTCTTCATTTCAGATGATAAAGATTGAAGGTCTATCGGAAATGCTATGTTCGACTTGTGAAGACACACTGCTAATTTGTAAACGATTCAGAATTCAGTGTCAGCAATCCAACGCTTTTCTTAAAGACACTGCCAAGGTATGTGTGTCATTTTTTTTTGATTTTATATTATCAGAAATATCTGACAGTTCTTAATTATTAGAGTGTTTGTGAAATTTTATTTTCCAAAATACATAATATGGTGAAATAACGCTATATGATAAGTTTGGTGATGTTCTAATGTCAATACAGAAATACTCTAGGTAACTTGGTATACACTGGACGATGAGTGTTTCACTGATAAGTGTTACATATGTATTGTCTACAATGTCTCCAGGACGCTGAATATACTGACATATTTTAAAACAATAAAACTTGAAAATACTGTTTAATAAATAAAATGTTATCATAAAAAAATATTTTTAAATATCCTTAATCAGCAGAATTTGAACTATTGATCACTCGTATGTACTGCATATGAAGTCTGGTCGTCTCACACCACTAGGCCAATCCAACGAAGATCACAATCATGAAAATCAAGACTTTCATTAACCGTGCATAATGTAATTGTATTCTATCTCATTCTCTCTTAGGCTAAATCCTATAGACGTATATAATTGTCTCTTTTTATTGTTCCTTTTTCTTTTCATTGATTTTAAAATCACAATGGTGCTAAAAATGTTTTCACTTCAAATTTTTTCCTAATATGCCAAATAATAGGTACAGTACAGTTCAAAAACCACAACCACCATGAAAGATCGGCAAGTCATCGGTGACGCTGTCATGCCGTCCTGCAAGTTTTTCGCCAGCTGAATATACCGTGGCAGATCCTGAAACGCGACAAACCAAATTGTCTATGTATTGGCTTTATCACTATGTGTATGGTAGTCGCGATCCAATCCGGTACAGATACCTCACTTGATTACTGGATGTACACTATTTTGGGTGTTACACCTGGTGTATAGTTGGTCGCGATTCAGTAGGACATAGGGTTGGTCGTTGCGCAATGTAGATAGTTATTGAAACTTTATATCGGTGCATTAGCAGATAGCGGGTTATTGTAACGTAGCGAAACTATCTATTTCTTAGAAGCGGTTTCTGTCATTACTCAAATACTAAATATTCCGTGCTACGAAATAACGTCGTTATTATCGCTATCGAGTCGAAGTTCGTTGTACGCAGTTACCGAAACGAAAGATCATTGTTGTCTCATTCACACAGGAATTTACACACTCTTATTGCACACTCTTATTTTTAAAATATGCAGTATAAATTAAGGTATTTGTCGTGTTTGATTCGTGTTGTTTTAAGATTTTAATTGTGAATCTATACTAATATAATGAAGCGGTTTTTTTTGTTTGTTTAAACACGCTAATCTGTGTTGGATTCGAAAAAATATTTTTCTATATGATAGCCAGATTCACGAGGAATAGGCTATCTAGCATTAGGTTACACCTCTCAGATAGTCTTAAATATTTATTTTTGTTAAGTAAGTCAGAATAAGTAGAGTAGCGTGCGCTAGCGTAATGGTTAGTGATACGTAAATACAATGTTCTATAAAAATATTCCTCCTTAGTAGATCTAAAAAAAGTATGCCTTAATTGAAAATTGAAAAGTGATTTATGAGCATTATTATTAGGCATGGCATATTAATCCTTACGAACTAAAGTTACTTCATTATCAAGACAATTTTATGTAGTTAAACTATTTATACAGTCATATCAGACTGACCATGGTCAGCAGCACTGTGCTCAAAAAAAGTGTACCGATACGAAACAAAAATAACTTTAAAAAAAATAATATTACGAGTATAGTGTCCACGATAGCTTCGTAATCTATAAAATTATAAAAACACGGTAGCGACAATTACCTTGTACCGACATATCAGCTAGGTACTACAATAGAGAGTTTTAAATATTGAAAAACCAGCTACTTAAATATATACCTAGTTCTTGAAACCGTTATCAATGTGAATAGATAGTTTCGTTTCGTTTCCCAAAAAAGTTGCTATTACCCACCGCTAGCTAGGACACTATTGAAGTGTTCTACCTCCTAGCAATGATGTCCTTTTTGAATCGCCATTTTAAACATATTGCCTAGAATGCCTGAATGTAAGAGTGCCATTCACTTTTTTTTTAATTTTAAGACATTCACTTCTTGTTTAGTTTTTTGAAATAAATTTAATTGAATACTGTATGTATTTTGTTTACAGAAAAGAATATCTTCAAACATAGATCATATGGACTGTACCAATAATGTGATTAATCATTTGGTGGATGACAAATTAATAGTAACAATTACAGCGCCAAATATGAATTCTAAGATTCTCCTGACGTGCCCTTTCAGTTGCAATGATACGTTTATAAAAAAAAAAGATCTACTTATCCATTTAGTGAAGAGACATCAGTACAACAAAGAATTTTTTATTGAACTCCGCTACAACTGCTCCTACGACGGTTGCCCCTACAATCATGGGACCAGAAAGAAATGGTTCTCCGGTCGGAAGTTTTTAAATCAGCATTTCAACAAAGTACATAGGGATAAGATATTCCAATGTGCCACGTGTAATTCAGGCTTTTCGACGAATAACGACTACATGAGGCACCTCAAGGAGTGTAATTTGCACTACTTATGCCATATATGCAACATTTCCTATTCGACGAACGAGAAGTATTTAGTCCACTTACTAAGGAAGCATCCGGAGTATCATAAAAAGTATAAAATGGACAAGAAAGCGGAGAAGAGGAAATCGAAATTGGAGAGTCAGAGTAAAAAAGTAAGATCTAATTCAGAGAAAATGCCTGACTATATATGTGACAGTCCGAAAAGAACTTTTGCAACTCAAACCTTGAATGCAGTTGATAGCATAAGAAACGATGTTTCTTTATCATCCTGGAGGAGTTCTGTCAAGAGTGATTATGAGACTAAGAAAGATGAGATATCAACGCAGACTGTCTTTGAAGATTTGCTGTCATTAAAATCACAGACCAGCGAAGACGAATCTATATTTTTCTCCGAAACAGTGTCCCTATCCGATATCCAAACGCAGACGTTTCCTTTAGAGTTCGGTTTAAGTCGTTCAAACAAAGAGACAATAACGTCCGAGACCCAGTCACCTGATCTGAGTATGAAAGAGACTCAAACATGTGTCTGTCTTTATGATTCGCCGAAATTGAATTTTAGGGTTTTCGACAGCGTTTCATCGAGTCCCTCTAGCTTGAATCTAACATCAACGGAGACTCAGACGGGGGAGTTAAGGACCAGCTTGAAGTCTGATGTCCTCTTGAGTTTTAATTCCACGGAAACTCAAACGTGTTTTGATGAGACTATTAACAGTGATTTGTGATATTGGACTTATGAATAAATTATTTGTACATAATAATTCATTAATTACATAGTAAAACTAATTAAGTTACGTATTTATGATTGATGTAAGAATGTAATAATCTGTACAGTGTATAAGTATATAAAAATAAATAAATTATAAGGACATATAATGTTAAGTGGTGAGGAAATACAATCTCTTTAAACTTCATCTTTAATATGTCTCTTATTTTAGGCTAAAATATACTTTTTTATAGAAATTATTGATAAAATCTTAAACTGTAGTATCCCTGGTTCCTTCGAACTCTCGTATTCTCCCCTAACGTACCTTTTTTTTATCTTTATAGGTTTTGGCGTAGTGGCCACAATCTCATCTGATGTTAAGTGACGATATGGCCCAGGATGGTAAATGCTAAACCTAGTGGGTCGACTGGCTCTCAAGTGCAGCTGCCGGAACACACCTATTGGTGTTTATCTTTTATCAACTTTTTCTTTATCAACATCGCTAAATACTATACAAAAAATTAACATATAACATATAAACATTAAAATTAACATATTTATCTCTAACTAGGTGTACCGTGGTTCCGCTCGCGTGTAATACAGAATGCCGTCGGTTAAGCGCACGCGCGAATCATGCTGTTCCCGGTCAAAATACGGAAGATAAAAATGCTTATTATCGATTATCCTTAGAACATAGACATATGCGATCGAACATTAATTTGTATAGATATATCCCGTATGGTTACTCGCCGTAAGCCATTTAAACGTCCCACATGATTCCTTTTTCCGAATTGATTCACCATTATCGTCACTGCTTATTTCGTATGTTACTTTATCTAATAAAATATATCCTATAACCTGGTCAGATAATATAGCTATGAATTAAAATAAGAAAAAACATGTAATTCAGATAAGCGGGTTTCGCCTGAAAAGAACATAAACGGACAGGCAGACAGAGAGACGTTGAGTTTTATAATATGTAATGTCCTAATCGTCAAATGAGGATTGAACTCAAGACCGATTTCAATCACGGCGACTGGTTCAGCTTAACGGAGCTAAGAGGTAGCGTGTATGGACACCGCGTCGAATTACGTAAGCTTGAATCACTGCGAATTTGATTTTTCGGTGAAGTAAAATATCGTGATGGAACCATAGCATGGTGGTAAGGAATTTTCTAATGCCCATGACTAGCTACCACCCTCGAGTTGAAAATTTGTACACAATTATTGAACACACCTACATCTACCAACATCACACTGAATCCACATTCGGAAACTAGTACGCAGAAGGTATTCCAGTGTACAAGCGTACGCGCAACCGCAAGTGCACATCTCGTCTTCCCCTTCCTTGGCCCAGTGGAACGGAAATACCGATACGTCCAGTCTGGTCGACGGTAACTATATGCCATTTACCGTCGCCCTAGACCTTCCACCTTGCTTTGCTGTTCCGATGGGTCCGTCAATATTTTTAAAAATCTATTTTAATTTAGGGATTTGGCTCCAGAAAGGACATGCCAGCCCCATCATAAGCTATACTTAACATTTACACAAGTATCTTAATGCATTAATCAGAAACTACCACAAAACTTTGGCTTCCTCATTTGCAGATATGGTCAAGATTTTGTGAAAGATGCCTCGGTCCATTATATTTGGGTTAAACTGTCTTATAAGAGATACAACTGAAGACTGTTCCGACCACATCCTGTGAACAAGTGTTGCACATCTTCAATCGATTCACACGTCTCGCGATTTGGTGAATTCACTTTTTTCGTAAGAAAATCAAACTTATTGAGAGGCTTATATCTAGAACATACTCTTGATTAACACAATGAGGCGGCTCGCTTTGTAATTTTTTTATACCAAATTCTTTTACCTTTGGATCTTAATTCGAAATATTCTTTCCAATGATTCCATGATATTTAAATTTTGACAAAATTTCTGTATGATACGGTCTAATGATAATATTTGATCTACTTGAAAAAGGTTCTCTTGCTAAACGGTCGGCTTCCTCGTTACCATACAATCCAGAATATGATGGAACTTATTACATTTTTAAATGTATTCCTTTTTCCTCTTAATTTAGAGTTTCCCGTAATATAGCATAAGCTTTTTATTTTCCAGTAACGCATCGAGCTATATGCTGTAACACGCTTTTGCTATACGTAAAAATAACATTTTGTTACAAGAACTGGCTTCCTGTACCTACACGTCATATCAATCCAATAACATACTATTGGAAGTGAAGTGAAAAGCGGGGTATGTCGTAAGTGGAGATTCATAACTACCCTACTAAACGAGTCGAGTGGAAGAGTATATAAGGCATAGCGCATAAGGGAGCGGGACCAAGCTCGGGTGAAGCTGTAAGCCGTTTGAGGCTTCAAGGCCCTTATGGCTAACAGTAAAGTCAGTTCGAAAAAAAAGCGGGGCATTCCTACTTCAGCCGTGGAATAGTAACAGTCTAGTTCGAGGTGTCGGATAGGGAAGACCTGCAGTTATTAAGTGAACTATAAAATAAATAAAGTTCCTGAGTGACGTCACGCTGCCCGTCTCGGCCACGCTGTACCTATATCGTTACACGATATACGCACGTCAGTAAAGCTCTCAGTCGGCATGATTTTTTTCGACATTTTCAACAATCATAGTTATATTTCAGCCATTTTTCTCAAAACCGTAATGAATTATACACCTAAATCTTCCTCATGAATCACTTCGTCCATTGTAGAAAACCGTATGAAAATCTGGGAGTTTTGAGTTTATCGCGTTCAGAGAGACAGACAGACGCGGCGGGGGACTTTATCTATACATCCATACATATAATAAAATTGAAGTCTCTGTTTATAATGTCATAATAATAAGTTTTTTTACTAAATGCATATAAAAGTATACACTGTACATATACCAAAACACCCACTTTTTTAATTTTGTTTGTCTGTCTGCTGTCCGAAACAGTTGTACCGATTTTGACGGGACTTTCACTGGCAGATAGCTGATGTTATAAGGCAAAATTTAGGTTATTTTATTTTAGAAAAAATATTGGGATTCCGCACAAAAAATAAAAAAGGTTTTTAGTAGTCCACGCGAGGCTCAGCCAGTCAAATCAAATCAAACTAAAAATACTTTATTCAATTTAGGGAATAAGGCACTTCTGAACGTGAAACACTACTATACTACTACCGGTTCGGACAAATATACCAGTCATCGAGAAGAACTTATCTTTTTATTAATATTGTTTTTCCAACTGTTTAAATAATATTTACAGTCAATAATCATATCATATTTATAATTTAGTGAATGCACAGACTGGACGTCACTTTCAGACATAACTGTCATTCACATAATGATCCACTCTATAATAACCTTTCTACAGTAAAATCTGCTTGACATGGTCCTTGAACTCATTGTCCGGCAAATGAGCATATGCGTTGGGATCTTATTATAGTATCTAACACTATTACATAATATATTTTTATTAGTCTTTCTAAGTCTAAAACACGATATGACTAATTTAAGTCTATTTCTATTATTAAAACTGTGCTGGTCTTTGACAAAGTCAAGCTTATCAAAGTTTTTACTTATATACATTAAATTATCAAGAATATATTGGAAAGGCAAAGTTAAGATATTAAATTCCTGATACTTGTTCTTTAGTGATTCGCGAGGTCTCATGATATATATTACTCGAATTGCCCGCTTTTGTAATATAAATATGGTGTGTACCTCAGCTGCTGAACATCACAGCAAAATTATGCTAGACAAAGACATTATGCTATGGAAGTAAGTGAAGTAGACTAACCGGGCAATATCTGTTAACTGGCGAATCTTATGAACTGCGAATACAGCAGAACTTAATATTCCCGCCAAAGATTTAATATGCGGACCCCACTGTAATTTTGAATCAAGCGTAATACCCAAGAAGACAATATTATCAACTAAGTCTACTAAATTCCCTTCTATATTGAGACTACTATCAACACGCAGAACATTGGGCAAGACGAATCTCATACATTTGGTTTTGTTTGCATTTAGTTGTAAATTATTTAAAGCAAACCATTCAGAAATTTTAACTAAAGTATTATTTAATTGCCTAACTTCTGAATCTATTCTTTTCACTTTGAGTATAGGTGAAGTGACATCAGCAAAAAGAACCATGTCAGTACTGTTCTCAGCTACTAGCGGTAGATCATTTCTATATACGAGAAACAGAAACGGTCCCAAAATCGATCCCTGAGGAACGCTGATTCTGGTTAATGATCCTGAGGAGGTGGATTACTAAAAAGGGTTTTTTTGTTGAGCGGAACCCTAACTATATTTCAAAAATGAAAGTAGCTTAAGTTATACCTTATAACAATAGCTATCTGCCATTGAAAGTCCTGTCAAGATCGGTCCAACCGTTTCGGAGATTACCCAGAAGAAACAGACAGACAGACAAATATAAAAAAAATGGTTTTTTGTTATAGGTAGCTTGTATACTCTCATATGCATTTAGTAAAAAGTGTTATTTGACATTACAAACAGACATTTAATTTTTTTTTATCGTTATTGGTTTGGCGTTGTGGCCACAATCTCACCTGATGTTAAGTGACGATGTAGCCCAAGATGATGATATTTGGTATTGTTACGGTTTGAAAAAAAAAGAAAATAGAAAAAAGAATCACCTTTCTCGAAATTTCAAGAGTGTATTTATCATAGTGTAGTCGTGTGTCATGTAGTCATAGGTTCAATGACACACACAGAAAGTCTTATCGCTAAAACTGTCAACAAACAATGGGCTATAAATTAAACGTTCCCCTCGTTTTAAAAGCGATGACGCATGTTATTTACAACATATTAAGAGTTCAGGGACCTTCTAGAGATTTCGGGATCGTCTCATTTGGGTATAAAAGCGAGCCATATTGTGCGTCACGGCAGTTCTAATTTCGAATGCAAAGTGGAAACAATAAGCGAAATTAAAAGAAGAACTACATGGGGAACATACAGCCTTATTCTGTGAGCGCATACAGGTTGGTTCTGCAAGTACATTCGGTGAGCGATTTGTGAGTTTGTTTTGTTTTCATTAAATTTGTAATACTTTATGTACGAATAAATTGTTTTTATGAAACACTACGGCATTTGACTACCCACGAGCTTAACAATAGATCTGACTCCTTGTTGAATACTTGTAAACGCTTGGAAAGTTTAATTACTAGTGCATGTTTATTTCACGAAACCGACGTATTTATATTTGAAGGTACACAAAGAACTATTAAATTGCATTAGAAAAATACATAATAACTAAAACAGTTATAAAACATCTAGGTACGATAAAACATAAAGTTAGAGACGAACAATCATTGAGAAAGTAAATAAGTAATGAAACAGTAAAGATTAAGCATTAACAGTTTCACGGTAACCTCCATCTCGGCACGAACTAAACAGTTCTCTATGTCTTATCTTAGTCGTACCATGAAGCTGTGGAACCGTCTCCCGGCCAATGTTTCCGTCCTTCTTATGACATCGGGTGCTTCAAGCGCAACGTGAAGAGATATTTATGTAGGCCGGCATTACATCGGCGACCGTAGAAATATTTCGATCTCTCAGTGGTCGCCGTTGTATTTGGATTGTACTGTGCTTACCATCAGGGACAGTATAGTCAAAGCACCGAATTATATTTAAAAAAAAACGGTGTGTGTGCGATTCACACACGATAGAAGTGAAACTTCATTTTAAAAGACATTTTCTATTTTATTTAAACAGTGTGCAATATACATACACACCGACATTTACTCTCTCGCTCTGGCTCACACAAAGAGGAGAGACCGATAATGTGCGTTAAACGTTAAATTAAGGAAGTCGCATAAGAAGTTTCACTTCAAAAAAATACAACGCACCGTGTTGTGCGGCCGGTTTGTCGGTAGGCTTTTGTCGGCTGCCGCTGATGGACACGTACACGGTGCGTCTTGTGTGAATATTAGTGACCGAGCCCTTAAAGTAATCGATTCTATATGTAGTTGTTTATACTTCAATAAGTATACACATTGACTGTTGTATGTGTGTCGCTAGATTTTCTTTTCTTACAGCAGTATGAGTCCATGGTCTTTAGTATATGATATTAATTTCAACTTTTTACCTATAATCGTTTTGCGAATAAAGTATCTTGTCACACGGACAGACAGTCAGCCAGCCAGACAGACGGACAACAAAGTGATTCTTTAAGGGTTCCGTTTTTTTTTTTGAAGTACGGAACTCTAAAAATCAAAAAGTTTATTTAGCAAAGAATAAAATGTATAAAATAAGTGCCCCTATAAGGTAACCTGTTTTTGGCAGTGGGTGCCTTCCAAGATTAAATTAAAATTAAACTAGAATATAATTTGTTATATGCTGGACGGCTATTTAGTATTCGAGTGTACTTATGTGTGTATTAACATGTTAAACAATAAATTATGTCACTTCGATATATGTTTAATAAAACCGTCTATACTATATCGATGTTAGCGTGATGAGCGGACGAGGAACCGAACTATCAAAATATTGATTGAGCTTTCTGCGCAAAATCGCATCCATTCTGAGTCAGTACCGCTGTACTAAGACGACCGTCGACACGTTGACTTGACAAATAAAAAAAATCTCACGCCAGTGCCAAAAATAAAGTGGAATTCCGAGCACATGAAACAAAATATTCGTAACGAAAATGTCTTATGCATATTCACCGTAAATCTATTTTAAATATAAAAGAGAAAAGACAAAGAATTTACTACAAAAAAAGAAGGAATTTCCATTGATAAAAATTTGGATTTACTAAAAAAAAAGAGATTTTCTAATTTAATTGAAAGAGGCTGTTGAAGAATTTGTTAAAACGGCGTCGCATACAGTTTTATATTATACAAAACCAATGTATAAAGCGGCTAAAGCCGTTTTCGTCAAGAAAGGTGTAGTCAAGGAACTCGAGTCAACGGAATCCGACGACCATTTTCAATACATATCACTGGCCCCTGATATTGAAAAATGTCGTTGCCACGAGAGTTCAACTTTAACCAGGTAAGTTCTAAGTTATATCAAACTTTTCTTGCTTACGTTAAGTTAGGCCTCAATCACTCCTGATTAACATAACTGTTAAGTGATAATATCAGAAGTGGAGTAGTCACTCAAGCTTCAGCTGGTGCAAAGGGTAGATTTTCAACTCAATCGGTATATACATATAATAAAATTGAAGTGTCTATTTGTAATGTCAAAATAAGAGGTTTTTACTGTATACATACGAAAATATAGACACAATAAGAATATAAAATAATAAGAAAATGTGCATACGTATAGCAAAAACACATTTTTATAATTTTTGTCTGTCTGTCTGTCTGTTTGTTTGTTCCGGGTAATCTCCGAAACGGTTGGACCGATTTTGGCGAGACTTTCACTCGTAGATAGCTATTGTTATAAAGTATAACTTAGACTACTTTTTTTTTTAAATAATTAGGGTTCCGCACAAAAAATAAAAAAGGTTTTTTAGTAGTCCACGTGAGCGAAGCCGCGGGCTCAGCTAATTTTATATAAGAAACAGACTCATAGCACTCGAATTTAACGTTTAAAAACCCTAATCAGTAATAGTGGTGGTAGAACACTGACCAGATTTTCTTGAATTCATTGCTAAGAATACTCTCGATCAAATTCATTCATCATTTGAGGATTTCATAAAAATCAGTAAAGAAAAAAAATTTAGCCATATTTTTTTATTTCTATAAGCATCATTAACATTTCTTATAGCCTATTAATTATGGAATGACGTATGCTTCCCGTTCACAAAATTTTTAGAGCAGTTTTTGATTTAAATCTAGACATATAAACAGACTGAAAAAAATGAAATAATCGTGACCAGTGTCCTTTATATTAGGCGTCTATCAGGAAATTTGTACAGATTTAGTACTAAAGATCTACACTAACACATGTACTGTTAAAGAAGTGCAGTTGAAGCTTGAAGACATCAGCGCCGGCCCTAGCCTTTAATCAAGATGGAGCGAGATTATCTTTCGACGCCCTTTGGTAGACGCTTCACACCGTAAATTGTACTGTATCTTACCATAAGAAGTGCTGACGCCTTGCAGCTATGCTTAATTTTATTTTCTTGAATTCAGTTTTCATTTACGTCTCTCAAAAGGCGCCATAAAAATGATATTGTTCGCTAAAAATTGTTTTTCACATTTGGAATTGTGGACCGCACCTCTCTCGCTATACCAGGGCCGGCGATGGAAGCCATTTACCTTCAAGAGAAAAGCGTAATTACGAGGTGAACGACTGAAATCTAGGTCACAACCTAGCCAATGCTCTGTTACCGGCATATATTATATGGTGCATGCGGTTAACTGCATTTCACATACAACAATATTTCCAACCTCGGCTCATCTCATCTTCATTATAAGATTTGTACTGTTTTTTTATTTAATTTTTTATCGTTAGAGGTTTGTCCTAGTGGCCACAATCTCACCTGATGTTAAGTGACGATGTGGCCCAAGATGATAACACGCTAAACTGTAACTGTATGACTGGCTCTCAAGCGCAGCTGCCGGAACACACCTATTGGTGCTTTGCGACAGATTTTCAACTTGAACGTGGTAGTTAGCCAGGCGGGCATCAGAAAAGCCCTACCACCATGCTATGGTTTCCTCACGATGTTTTCCTTCACCGAAAGCTCAGGCTCATTGCAGGGATTCGAACAGACGTCAATCGACGCCAAGTCGTAAACGCTACCACTGAGCCATCATTACTTCAATATTGGATATATATACATCAAATGTTAATTTTATATATTATTTAGTGATATCAATAATATATTAAATATTATAAATCAATATCAATATATTGATTTAGTGCTATCATGATTAAATGCGCATTCAAAATTTAGTGTCCATCGTTTGTCCGTTAAGGAGTTCTTTTGTCTGAAGCCAATCCTGGCGGTGGAATCAGTTAATGATTAACATAAAAATCCATTGTCATCGGAACTGAATCAGCGTGTAAAAATTTAATCCCGTAATATGAAAAATGATGATGAGAATTGGGTCAAATTTAACTTGCAAGATTTCATTAAAGACATACACCGCAACAGTTGAAATGAAATAAAAGCTTGTAAAATAAACAGTGTACCTTGGTGTATAGTATTGAGTCTGAGCTTTCGGTGAAAGAAAACATCATGATGTGACCTTAGTAGCATGGTGGTGGGGCATTTTCTAATGCTCGCCTGGCTAGCTATTAGCTACCACCCTCAATTTGAAAACCTGTCGCCAAGCAAGGTATTATGCAGCACTTAACTTGAAATTTGATTGACGAAGGCGTTACTTTGCAGAAAGCAAGCATTAGCATTTTAATTTAAAAGTCAATCCCTATAGGATTTCGGTGAAGGAAAACATCGTAATGAAACCATAGCTGGTGGTTGTGGTAGGGCTTTTTCTAATGCCCTCTTGGCTAGCTCAAGTTGAAAATTTGTCGACAACCACCAAGAGGTGTATTCCGGCAGCCTGCACTTGAGAGCCAGTACCCCCCCCCCCTAGGCTTAGCGTGTTACCTTGAACCACATGGTCACTTATCAGCAGGTGAGATTGTGGCAACTACGCCAAACCTATAACGATAAAAAAGCTAACTAAGCTTTACAAGTTAACGAGTAATAGTCGACAAACTTATAAAATATACTTGGAGAAGTAAATTAAAAGGAAAATTTTTAATTTCTAAAACTGTACATTATAACCGACAACTACGGAACCATATAATGCGCGTGGCCCGACACACACTTGGCTGGTTTTTCCTCTTATTATAGAGTAGAATGTAGGCCGACATAACCCCAAGGGTTCAAGGCCTTAAAACAAGAAAAAAAAAATAAAAAAAAAAAAAATAGAGTAGAATGTAACTTAGGCTTATAAAGCGATACTTAATGGGTACTGCTGAACGTTGCCCTTCGGAAATCGATAACGTAAACCTTGTCACTTCATTCATAATATAACTAGCGGTGCTCCGCGGCTCCGAACGTGTTTATTTCCTTAATTTATTTTTTACTTACATTATTAATAATTCCTATATCATTCGAGAGATGATATAATTGTACAACTCTTATTATAAAATTTCATAAAATCGGTTGAGTATTAATAAAAAAATATTTTTGACCATGAGATAGACCACGCAAAATTTTACCTTTTTAGACCCTCGTACATGATATATGTCAATTTATTTACAATTATTGGAGATACAAGGGAACAGATTGTGACGAATCACAACGATTGCGCCGGTCGAAAAGCAAATAACAAAATATTAGTCAATATAACAAGTTATTAAGCCATTATGACGGAAATATATAAGTATAAATATTGATATATTCACAATTATGAAATGAAAAGAAACCGAGAGAAAAACTTACAAAATTGTTTGATAAGCTGCGGACGTCACGTTTCTTGAGACCCCCGACCACCATTGTCACAATAAGCGACACACCCTTCCCCCATAAGTATGAACGTATTCTATGAATGGCTCCATATATTTTTTTTACTAAATATTTCTTGAAGTAATATTGACAATTGTTATAGCTTATCAATTGTACAATGGTATAAGCTTTCCGTGTACAAAATTTCATCAAAATCGGTTAAGCCGTTTTTGAAACAGATACACACAAACAATTCTTAACGTCATATTCGTGATCAGTGTCCTCTAAATAAGATGTCTATCGGGAAATTTGAAAACAAAAAAAAAAATAACGTACATACAGAACTACGGATTTATTGATATAGATCTATTCTTAGCTGTACTGAAAAATGATTCAGACCCTCCTATTCACCCTTTCGCCCCCCCCCCATATCCGCTTCGTTCCAGCGCGGAACGTCCGTGGGTGTTACGGATTATTGATTGTTTTTTTCTATAATTATCATGACGAATATGTCTACAGTACCTACGATGTATATAAGTTGAATGCTTTTAAATATTATTTAATCAGTAGGTTCGCAACACACCACGACCTTGAGCCTTCGGTGAAAGAAAACGTCATGAAACCATAACATGGTGGTAGGACCTTTCGTAATGTCCGCCTGACTTAAAAAGTTAAATCGGCAAGCATGTATACCTGCAGGTTCAACACTAAAATACGTGAATATAATGTATACATATTATAAAGTCCCCTGCTGCGTCTGTCTGTCTGTCTGAACGCGATAAACCCAAAAACTACGGAACGGACTTTCATACGGATTTTATCAATGGACGGAGTGATTCACGACGAACGCTTAGGCGTATAATTCATTACGGTTTTGTATAAATTGGCTGAAATATGACTATGATTGTTGAAGATGTCGCAAAAATCTTGGCCACTGGGAGCTTTACTGGCGTGCGCCGCGTAAACCTATGAAGTTATATGTATTACTCTGCTACCCGTGTGAAGCCGGGGCGGGTTGCTAGTTATCAAATAAATTTAATCATTAAAACAATTGTTTTTAATTATGTAAGCAAATTATCATTAATACTTCTTTGACGTAACAGAATACAAATTACAAAAAAAAAAAAAAAACCGCGGTCCACCTGCCAACACGTGGTGAAGTTAGCTATTAATGATAATAATTTAAATTATAAATAATGTAACTTTTTTAAATTAAAATAATGTATATTTATAAAACGTTAAATTATTTTTACATAATTTAAAAAATAAGTCCCTGAAATGTATTCAAATTAACTTCATTATGTTAGTACTTCCGTCACATGTCACATGATGCGTGCGCAGTTCACAAATCTCAATTTTATTCTCTGCTAAACCCGCCAGAAGTATATTAAACAAGACAATTTTTAACAAAAACTGTGACCAACTTCAATTGTTTTAAGGAGGTCCCTGCTATATCTTCAAAGCCGAAGGTCCAATGCCAACGAAATTAAAATTGAACTCCCCACGAGATATCCCTTTTCCAACGAAAAAATAATCACATAAATTGGTTCATAAACAAATGTTATGGCCGGATATCCATAAAACAAATAATCTGAAATTTTATATCTTCAATTAGTGTAATTATTTGATGATTTTGTTAAATTATTCACTTCATTACTTAATTATCCCGACACCGAGAATACACTGAATGACACTCGTATATAAATATTTTCTTTTTCATTTATTCAAAAAGCGCTGAATCAATTTCGTTAAAAATTATATGGGACCACCTCTGAAGTGTGACCCAAACTAAAAAAGAATCAAAATCAATTCATAATTGGCGCAGTAATCGCGTAACAAACATACAGTCGAATTGATACCCTCCTCCTTTTTTGAATTCTGTTAAAAAAAGTATATCTCACGTGAGGTAGAGTTTTTTTTTAATTTTATAGGTTTAGCATTTGTCTACAATCTCACCTGATGTTCAGTGACGATGTGGCTCAAGATGGTAACATACTAAGCCTATTGGGGGGGACTGGCTCTCAAGTACAGCTGCCGGAACACACGTATAGGTGTTGGCGACAGATTTTCAACTTGACGGTGGTATCTAACCAGGAGGACATTTGTCCATAGGCAAGCTGTAAGCTTGTTTGCCACTTTAGATGTATAAAAAAACGGTTATATGCTTATCATAAGATACCTTCACTTTGCCTAAATCATCCATGTAACCTAAAACTATATTGTAATTTTTTTCTCTATAATTTTAACGTTCAGCCACAATCTCACTTGCCTTATGGAAGGTCTAGTTCTCACTTGCAGTAGTCGGAACACACCTATAGGTGCTTGACGACAGATTTACAACTTGAGGGTGGTATCTAACCAGGAGGACATTAGAAAAATCCTACCACTATGCTATGTCTTCATACGATGTTTTCATTCAGCTAAAGTTCAGGGTCATTGCAAGGACTAAAGTCGTAGTAGTCTAGTTGTTTACACAGGCGGAATAACGATTCGATGTCCGCAGGTTCGACCTCGGCATGTAGGTACCAAAGAATTATTTGGAAATCGCGTACATTTATTAATTTCAGTTAGTAACACTATCAGTTGACAGTGAAGGAACATCGCTCGAGTGATTGAAATCGCTAATACGTAGTGGGCTGTCGTGGTGATTAAGGAAGGTCCCTTGGGAAGAGGCCTTTGCCAAGCAGTGGCACAAATACAGGCTGATATTATTATTATGATTACCTATGGGAGGGGTTCGAACTCACGTCGACATGCTACCAATAAATCATCATTGCCACGTTCGTTGAACACCATTTGAAACACATCTCACAAAGCAGGAGAGGGCTCTATGAAAAAAAAATTGGGAGTCACAGGGACTGCCGAAAGAAGTGAAAACTTTATACCTTAGAATTATTTTAAAACGCCAATATATACACGAATATCTAAAATAATAAAAAAACTTTGTTCTTTTTTATTTTTAACTTAAAAATATTAGTATATTTATTTAATACTCGCAATTGTACTGCACAGTGATTCTACAATTAAACAATTACGATAATAATCAAACTCAAACACTATTTGAACAATGTACAGTATATACACGTTAAACTTTTTACTAAATCCATTCAATTTTCCTTGTAAAGATATACACAGCACTAATGTTGCACAATACGTCACCTGTATAGCAACAGATATACTGCTATTACGCATGTCGGTGACGCGAACTCACAAGATTTCACACATCCAAAAAGCGTTTAACGCGCACAGCACACGGTCAGGTATATACGATGTGATATACGTGTATACGTATATGTATGTATAGTCGTACTATAGATATACATTAGCATGTCGGTGACGCGAACCCTACCAAAAGTGCTCACCGCTGCTAAAGAAGTTTTCACTAAAAAAAGAACATCTCAGTTACTGGAAGTTCTTTCATATTAACTTAGATATTTTGTTGAAATTTTCCCAGGAGTTGTCGAAACTGGATAGCCAGTTGTTCGGGACGTCAGCACCGCCGTCGTCTGCTGCGCCATTGTCATGCTCCATCGACTTGCCGACGGACACGATGCCTGAAGTTAGTTTAATAAGATTCAATTAACAAATGCCCTTCAAATATGTACATTCTCGATTTAAATATATATATATATATATATATTACACTGGCTGTGCCCGCGGCTCCGCTCGCGTGGACTACATAAAAAGGTTTTTATTTTTTGTGTGGAACCCAAATTATTTTTCAAAAATAAAGTATCCTGAATTATGCATTAACACATCAGCTATCTACCAGTGTAAGTCCCGTACAACCGTTTCGGAAATATACCGATATAAACAGACAGAAAAAGAAATTCTAATATTTTTTTTGTATAGTTACCGTATACACTTTAATGCATAAGCATTTAGTAAAAAGCTGTTATTCTGATATTACAAACAGACACTTCAATTTTTATTAACCTAACTTATAATATTATAAACACAAAAGTGAGTTTGATTGTTTGTTAGTCAATAACGGAAAAACGGCTGAACGGATTTGGATGAAATCTGGCACACACATAGTTTATACCCTTGATTAACACATAGGATACTTTTTATTCCGGTAACAAAAAATGTAGTAGTTCACGCGAGTGGAGCCGCGGGCACAGCTAGTATGTAATAATAGATTGATGACCTAATTACCAAATTTAGTTACAAGCACACCTTTCTCCGGACAAAGCCGGTTCCCTATTGTCCGTGCAGTCAGCACCTCCAGAACAGAGGGAGAGACCAGCAAGCCTTCTTCTCGAGCTGCCATTAGCAACGGTGAGTGATTTTCTCTTTACTCTTTGATCTTCATCTATCATGCTGTGGTTATTACAATTAAATCAAAATCAAATCAAATCAGAATCAAAATCAAAATAGTCATGCCTGTAGCCTGTCTAATCATCAAAATACTGTGCATAGATGTATGAAACATTCAACGATTCTTCGATTGTTCGTCTCGAACTCGATGGTCTACAACGAGTTTTCCATATAAGATGTTCGTAAATCGTCGCCGTATAGGAAAAATTTAATCACCAAAGCTGACTGAGATTTACAATAGTTTCTCAAACGCATTGGAAGTTTTAATCCAAACTTAATAAATGCGAAAGTAACCGTCTAATTATTACGTTTTCACGCCTAAACCGCTGACCAAATTCGATGAATTTTGGTATAGAAATAAATTGAACCTTGGAGAAGGATATACTACATACAGGCATATAAACTACTACATACATACGGGCTACTTATTGTCGCAAAAATAAAGCACGTGGGGTGAAATAGGGGATGAAAATTTGTATGGAGAATTCATCGTTTCTTAAATTAGGGATAAGAACATTCATATTTAAGGTTTTCGTAAGAAATAAAGTGTTCCGTGTTTTTGAAATATCATCCCTCAAATCGGTAAAATAGGGGATGATTTCAATTATTATTTTATGTTTACGTTATGCTGGCAAAAAGAAAGTTAGGATACTTGGTGGTGGAATGAAGAGGTACAGAATATTGTGAAAGAAAAGAAGAAATATGTTAAGGAGTGGAAAAATGTTGATGATAAGGATAGATTGATTAAAGAAAATAAGAGAATAATGTACGTAGAATGTAAGAGAAATGAAAAAAAAAACGGTCGCTGTTGCTAGAGCTAAGGTACAAAATAACTTGTACCAAAGAGCTCAAAGACACAAAAAGATCTGTATCGATTAGCGAAACTGAGAGAAAACAATAAAAATGAATCACACATTGAATGTATAAAAGATGACTAAGGAAAAGTTTTGACGAAGGATGAGGATATAATAAATCGTTTGAAGGGATATTTTGAGAGATTGATGAACGAAGAAAATGACTGGATTGGAGAGTCAGAGATTATACCTACAAATATAAGTGTCGTACAAGAGATAAGTGAGGATGAAGTAAGAAAATCTGTGCAAGGTATGAAGAATGGCAAAGCAGTAGGACCAGATGGTATACCTGTTGAACTATGAAAGTTTTTAAAAGCAGATGGATGGACGTGGCTAACTTTATTTTTTAATAAGTTGTTGCAAGAGGAGGCGATTCCAGATGACTGGTGTAATAGCATATTAGTACCCATTTTTAAGAATAAGGGTGATATGTAGGAACGTAACAACTATCGGGGAATAAAGCTCATGTCACATGAAAATAAAACTATGTCTTCATGCTATGTCACATAGCATGAAGGTTTGAGAAAGAGTGATAGCGAGACGAATAAGACAGGAGCGTGAAATCACCCAGAGCCAATTCGGGTTTATGCCTGGACGTGCTTCAACGAATGCCATTTTCGCACTACGTCAACTGTGTGAAAAATACAGATGTGTGCACAAGAATTTGCATATGGTGTTTGTTGACCTGGAGAAGGCAAATGACCGAGTACCTCGAGAGGTTCTGAGGTGGGCCCTGAAAGAGAAGAGAGTACCTGGGAAGTACCTGCAACTTATCCGTTCTATGTACAGTCGAGACAGTATACATGTCAGATCCGTTGCTGGAGTTACCGTCAAGTTCAATGTGGCTGTAGGCCTGCACCAGGGATCAGCTTTAAGTCCTTATTTGTTTCTTCTTGTTATGGATGCAATAACATCAGACATGCAAGAGGAGGCACCTTGGTGTATGTTGTTCGCAGATGACATTGTCCTTGTTGGAGAAAATGTTACTGAGGTCCAAACTAGGCAGGAAAAATGGCAGGCAAAACTCAAGAACGTTGGACTGAAAATTAGTAGAAAAAAAAATTGAACATTTTAGTCTGCGATTTCGGTGGTCCATCCAATTTTGCTAATATAGCCTTCAATGGTGTATTTCTACCAGCCTACTGCAATTTTTGGTACCTTGGTTCATTAATTCAAAACAACGGTGAGATTGAACGGGACGTGAAAAATAGGATAAATGCAAGGTGGATGAAATGGCGACAAGTCACATGTGATCCACGAATGCTCTTGAAACTTAAGGGAAAAGTGTATAAAACTATTATAAGACCTGTCTTCATGTATGGATCTGAGTGCTGGGCAACGAAAGAGACGGATGAAAGAAGATTACATGTGGCAGAGATGCGAATGCTAAGGTAGATGTGTGGTGTCACAAGAATGGATAAAATCAGGAATAAGTATATCAGAGGAAGTCTTATAATAGCATCAGTCACAGAGAAGTTGTTTAGCGTGGTATGGACTTGTCATGAGGAGGGATGAATGTCATATAACTAGAAAAATGTTAGGTATGAAGGTGGATGGATATATGAGTAGAGGAAGACCGAAGAAGGTGTTGATGGACTGTGTGAAGAATGATATGCGAATAAAAGAGTGAATACTGAGATGATAGTTAATAGAGTAGAGTGGAAGAGAAAAACATGTTGTGCCGACCCTATTTAAGTGGGATAAGGGGTAAGAAAAAGAGTTTAAGTTATGCTGGCAGATTTACAATATTTCTTGGAGAAGTATCTTACTAATATTATAAACTAGCTGTACTACGTGGCTCCGCTCGCGTGGACTACAGAATGTCGTCGGTTGAGCGCAGGCGCGAATTGTACTACCTGCGCTCTAAAGATGATCCTGAGAAGATAGACATATTCTATCGCTGACTTTTTGTAGCTTTGTAGCTTTTTGTAACTTTTTAAGCTTCTTTTTTATATTTCATATGGTTTACTCAGCTTAAGCCATTTAAGCGTCCCAAATGCGTTTTCCATTTCAGGTTATAGGATATATTTTGTTAGATAAAGTAATATAAGACATAAGCAGTGACGATAATGGTGAATCAATTCGGAAAAATGACGCTTTTGGGATTTACGTTGAGTAAACCATGAGAGATATATCAAAATAATGTTCTACATAATTGTAGATCTTAAAGAGACCTACAAAAAAAAACTGCGATAGCGTATGTCTATCTTCTAAGGATCATCCACAATAAGCATTTTTGTCTTTAAAAAAACCACTGACCATGATTGGGAGCGAGGGCAGTACGATTCGCGCGTCTACTCGACCCACGACATTCTGTAGTCCACGAGAGCGGAGTCGCGGGCATAGCTAGTTGTGTTATAAATGATAATTGTTGTAGTATGGTCAGAAGTGTCTATGTTGTTGTTACAGCAAGTTGGTGCTTATCTGTCCGCGATGTCACCAACTGAGCAGGAAGAGGATTCCCTCCTGACACTCTCCTCGGTGACTGCCCGCCCTTTGCTAGCAGCGTCAAGGAACCTGCGACCTCAACAGGATTCCGCTGAGTAAGTCTTTGATTTTTGTAAATATTGATTGATAATTAAAGCTTGACAAATTAGAAATACCATATCAAAGAAAGTAACAAGTTGTTTTGTAAATGAATTGAAGAACGTACATGCCTAAGCTATAATTAAAGGAACTGCTATGGAATTTGGCACCCGTGAGATCTTAGCTCTTTTATTAGTGATAACGATTACCCCGAGTATCGTTTCTACCGAACTAACCTATTTTTAGGTTTTCGTAGTTTCGCCATGTCCTTATGTCTGTCTATCCACGACTTAGCTCAGAGTTTCTTGGTACTAGAAAACTGGTAATTTGGTATGGGTATATATATTAATTACGCCAACAAAGTGGTAAACTAAAATCTTAGGAAATATTTTTTTTGGGTAAAGTGAGGGTGAATTTTTTTCTCGTCTATCCCATGGTGTGGGTTGTCGTTGGATAGGGCGTTCAAAATCATAGCGGGTAAAATAGAGTCAATTGTCTCCACCCCGTATGGAGTTAAAAGGGTAACTATCATGCCTAAATAGTCTTTGCAAGTTAACAAGTTTTATAAAATGTGCTTAGAGAAATAAAAGGAAGATTTCGTACAAATTCCATTAAAAATTATTTAAAGCCCTCTTCTAAGTCTGGCGGGCAACTACGGAACCATTGCGCGTGGCCCGAAACGTGGTTGATTTTGTTCACATCTATGTTTTCTTGAGATATAATTTTCTGAACCGAAGACCAATACACCAAAGCTGGATTAATATTATACAGTTATCCATTAAGCGTATGTGATTGGCACCAATTATGAAATCATACAATTTCAGAAGCATAAGCCCTCCTGACGGAGGATACGGCTGGGTCGTCGTATTCGGTGCATTCATGGTGCAGTTCTGGGTTGCTGGGCTTTTTAAATCATACGGTGTGCTTTACGTTGAGATTATGGAAACTTTCCCGGATTCTTCAGAATCAGTTGCTTCTTGGATACCGGCTGCGTTGTCTACCCTTTGTTTGGCTTTGGGTGAGTATTACAATATTGTTATAACTAACAGTTTATTTCGTGACGTTTTCGACTGTCTTCGCATATTTTTGACTTCTATAAAAGAAATCTGTATAAATAAGATGTACAGTTGAGGCAAGCGACATTTAAACTTATAACTACTTGTGCCCGTGGCTCCATTCGCGTGAACTACAGAATGCCGTTGGTCGAGCGCACGCGCGTATCGTGCTGCCTCCGCTCAAAAGACGGAAGACAAAAATGCTTATTGTAGGTGATCCTTAGAAGATAAATGTTATGTATGTTATCGCTGACTTCTTTGTAGGTCTGTTTAAGATCTACAATTATGTAGTACATTCATTTGATATATCTCGTATGGTTGACTCAGCGTAAGCCGTTTAAGCGTTTCGAATACGTCTTGCCATTATCATCACTGCGTGTTTCGTATGTTATTTTATCTAACAAAATAATAGGTCTTTACCTATGAAATTGCCGTTCTGCAGTACTGGCCATTTCAAATCAAAATAATTTTTGTTTGGCTAAGAATTCTAATTTCAAATTAATTTTATTTTAAAAACATGGATTTCTTTTTCCTAAAGTAGTCATTTGTTTATTGATTAGTGTTACATTTTCATCGCATTTAAATCTTTTTTGTCATCATGGATACGTTAAAAATTCCAGTAATTATGGAATATGAGTACCGTCGTGGCAGTAACGCGGCACAAGCGGCACGCAACATCAACTACGTTTACGGAGCTAACACTACAAACCAACGCACCACCTGTTATTGGTTTGCTCGCTTCCGTTCTGGGAATTTCTTCCTGAAAATGAACCTCGCGGTCGTCCGAAGACTTCGGTCGACAATGATGAATTAAAGGCGATTGTGGAAGCTGATGATACACAATCTACGGCTGAATTAGCAGCAGTTTTCGACGTTAGCATCAAAACAATATTGGTCCATTTGCGTCAAATTGGCAAGGTAAAAAAGCTATACAAATGGGTGCCCCACGAACTCAATGATCGCCAGCGCGAAGTACCTGTCGAGACGTGCCTTGCACTGCTCAACAGACACACAAATGAAGGAATTTTGAACCGCATTGTTACCTGCGATAAAAAATGGATTCTGTTTGACAACCGTAAGCGCTCAGCAAGTTGGTTGGATCCTGGTTCAGCACCTAAACAATGCCCTAAACGAAAACTTAACCCTAGAAAAGTGATGGTCACTGTTTGGTGGTCTAGCGCCGGTGTGATTCATCACAGCTTCTTAACAAACGGGGTGAGCATTACTGCAGATGTGTACTGTGAAGAACTGAACACAATGATGGAGAAGCTGGCACATCTTCAACCAGCATTGGTCAATCGCTCGTCTCCGCTGCTCCTGCACGACAACGCGCGACCTCATACTGCACAACAGACGGTCTCCAAGTTGCAAGAACTGGGGTTGGAAGTTCTCCGTCATCCGCCCTACTCACCAGACCTTGCGCCTACAGACTACTACTTTTTCCAGAATTTGGATAACTCCTTGGTGGGAAAACTGCCACTGCGCTGGCAAAGATGCATTGATTGCATGGGTGATTACTTCAATTAATACAAATAAAAAATACATGAAAAAACATCGTTTAAATTTTTTCATACAAAACGGCAATTTCATAGGTAAAGACCTAATATATCCTATAACCTGGCCAGATAACATAGCTATTAATTAGAATAAAAACATGTATATCGGATAAGTGGTTTTCGTGTGTAAAGAACATAAAAGGACAGACAGACAGAGATGTTTAGTTTTTTAATTTATATAAATATATATATATATATATATATATATATATATATATATATATAGCTATGTTATCTGGCCAGGTTATCTTATATCTATACTACTTACATCTATACTATCTGTACACGCTAATCTCTAAAACTACCAGACTTATTTGAAAAATTATTTTTGTATATAATGGCCAAATTCATGAGATATAGTATATATGATAGGCTATCTAGCATTAGGCTACACATTTTAGCTAGCCCTAAATAATGATTTTTGTTAAGTAACTCGGAAGACATGGCGCACCCTAACTGCTTTATCGGCGTGGGCTGACGTAATGGTTGGTGTACGTAATACGTAAATACAATGTTATACAAAACTATTGCTCCTTACTTAGTACATGTAAAAAAGCTCCGTGATACCATATGCCTATCTCTTATACATAAGCCACAATAAGGTATTTTGTGACAAGGTTTTATTGAAAATTGAAAAGTGATTTATGAGCATTATTATTAGGCAAGGCATATTTATCCTTTTGAACAAAAGTTACTTCATCATCAAGACAAATCTTATGTAGACAACTTTGCCCTTTATCGCATGTTATTTGGAAGAATAGATTAGGAGATAATGTTATATTAAAAAATTCAACACTCGGCTCGGGCTTTTTTTTGTTTCCGAACTGACTATACTGGTAGCCTTAGGGGCCCCGGAGCCTTGACGGCTTTTACAGCTTTACCGGGCTTGGAAGCTCGGCTCGGGCCTATGAATATAGGTGTCGTGAGGCAAACGAGTCCTATGACGCATAACCCTGGCCGCCTAATAAACATATTGTCTATACTGTACTATTGTAAATCATCAATAAGCGTCTTCTTTTAAATTATACGCGGGTGAAACCAGATTTGAACCAGCCAGATTTGAAAAAAATATTATAGCGTTTAATAACCTTTTTATTGAGCTAGGTTACAGGGTCTATATCTCCACGATACAACCTTACAAGAGCGGAAAAATTACTACTTATACAAATTGTAGGTCACAAAGTAATAGTACGGGGGGTTATGTTGTGCGGTGCGGGGTATCAGAGGGAGTTGGCTGTCTGACGAGACTGAAAAAATTAAACGCGAGTAAAACCGCGGGTCATAGTTAGTAATTAATATTTTTGTGTACAGCTCCATTGTCGTCAGCTCTTTGTGAGAAGTACTCCTGCCGGCTGGTCGTGTTCGTTGGCGGTCTGTTCTGCGCGACAGGACTGGCTCTGTCTTACTTCAGCACCGGCCTCCTGCATCTCCTGTTGTCATTTGGCGTGATGACCGGTAAGAGAAGAAATTTCGACCTTTATTGTCATGACAGAAAATAGGGTAATAGGTTAGCATGCTATAAACATATTAATAGGGATGAAAGTAAGTTTTTTAATTTTTTATAGATGCCCAATATGGGAAAATGTTAAGCCTAATTGGAAAACAGGCTCTCGGTTGGAGCTGTTGGAAAACATCTTTAGATGGCTGGCGACAGATTTTCAACTTGAGAGTGGTAGCCTGTTGTCAGAAAATGTTCTGCCACTATGCTATGGTTTCATCACGATGTTTCCCTTCAACGAAAGCTTAGGATCATTGCAGGGATTAGAAATCTATACTAATTTAATAAAGCGAATAAGTTTTTTGTTTGTTTGTTTAAACACGCTAATCTCTGGAACTACCAGTCGGATTAAAAAATTCTTTATTTAGTATATGATAGCCAGATTCATAAGGAATAGTATAGGCTATCTAGCATGAGGGCTAAACCTCTCAGCTAGCCTTAAATATTGATTTTTGAAACAGCGCCCCCGAACTAATGGTTAGTGATACGTAAATACAATGTTCTACAAAAACATTGCTTCTTAGTACATCTAAAAAAAGTTTGCAATACCATATACTCGTATGCCTATCTATTATACATATATACCATAATAATAAGGTATTTTGTGACAAAAAAATAATGAAAGCTCATTATAGAATGTTAACTGGATGCATAGTTTGGTATATAATGTAAAATTAAAATAATTCCACACTCGGCTCGCGTCTATGACTATAGGTGTGGTGGCGCGAACAAATCGTGTGAGTTGTGACGCATAACCCTGACCGCCTGATAAAAATATTGTCTATACTGAAGTATTATAAATCATCAATCAGCGATTTCTTTTAAATTACACTTAGGTAAAACCGTGTGGCACAGTTGGTATTAATGAAATCTGACAATCGTGGATTACTTCAGAAAACTTTATAATTAATTATATCGATTTCAGGTATCGGTGGTGGACTTTCCACCACTCCGGGGATTGTCATCGTCTCCCAGTATTTCGACAAGCACAGGTCAGTATACGACAGAGATCAGATGACCTTTCCTTATAATACTGTTACAAGAACCAGCTTCCCCTACCAACACGTCATCTATATAAACAAAATGGTTGAGGTTTACCGTTGTGCGCGCATCACGCAGTAGCTACAGGATAGATTTTGATCAGATTTTTTTGTTTCAATCTTTAAACGCTCAGTCCTGATTTAAAAAAAAAATCACGTTATCTTTTCAAACGTTATCATCTGAGCCGCGAGCACAGCTAGTATTAAATGAGATCGAATCCGATGGCAAAATTTAAGAGAATCCTATGTCTAGTAGTGTACTAAATCATATGACCTCAAATTCGAGGGGTTTGCTAGTAACCACTAAAGAGTTCCACTATCCACCTACTGGCTACATCATCAGATCAGCTCCTAGATACCAAATTATAAGTGTTGGCATCCAAACTACATATACATACAAAGTTTTTTTTCAATACGACAATTAGTAGTAGGTTAAAATTGACTTGTAAGATTTTATTACATTACAAGTGAAGCTAATAATATAAGCGCGTTAAAAATGTATGGATTTGACATATGTAATCACATGATTTAAAGTTGAGGTATGTCACTTCTATACATTTTTGTTCGTTTTCTATTAGCGTTAACGACTGTAGAAAGGTAATTTGGTTCCTTGGTGGAAAAGGACCATAGACCTCAGTCTATCGTGTATCAAGTCCCGTAGCAGTTCCTTTAATTACCTATTGTTGTAGAAGTGTAAATTCTTCAATCATTTGCAAAACAATTTCTTACTTTCATTGATATGGCATTTCTAATTTTTGTTGTACCTGATCGTAAGCACAGTATTCTCCAACGGTGACCAATGATATACACCGGCTAATCCCGGAACAGGCGTGCCATTATCGCCGGTGTTACACCTGTTCGTCGGAAACAATTGTTATGTCTTACCAGCTAGTAGGTACATTATTGTCTCTTTCCAGGGCATTGGCTAATGGTATATGCGTGAGCGGGACAGCCGCTGGTAGCTTTGTCTTTCCTATGTTGATTGAGAAACTTGTCGACGTTTACGGATTGCATGGAACAGTATTACTTTTAGGTAAGTTTGAATTCTACATATATTATCTCGGTTTCTGACCGTTTGTATGTCGTAATCGTCTTCTATCTATTTTGCTTAATAAAATTATATTAGGGTTTTAGAAACATTTTGTTTATAAAACACTAGCTTTTAGAGTTTGTTTCTGTTGTCTTCGAGTAGAAACGATTTACATGCCATCTATTGTAAAGTGGTTAAACTAATTCAAAACCTTTACGTATTATAAGGGAAACGAGTTCTGTCGTTTTAAAAATCTTTACACTAGCATTACATACTTTTATATACTACTATACTATACTTTTAAATATTATTATTTACTTTAAATAAATGTTTTACACAAAGATTATAGCAAGTACAACTTTTAACAATATGATTTAAAATAAAGATAAAGATGACGAAAGAGGATTTAATTATAATTTAAACATTTAATTCGGATAAATAATATCTAAATGCCACATTAGAGATTGCTTATTTACCGTTATCGTTATGCGTTTAACTCCTATTAATAGATGGCGTTCTACACAAAATTATTTTAAACATAAATCAGTTTTAATTACGTTTGCTAGATGGCGATATTTGTAATTATAGTAATAATTCGGCAGGTGGCGGTATGTTACACGTCTGTGTATCGGCGACTCTTTACCGACCTGCGCCTATGTCTTGCAATACTGGGGACAGGACACCGGCCACTACCACCACAACCGAACATACAACGCTTCTTCACGATATCACTGAAGGTGACATTTTTTACTTCTTCAAATCAAAAAAAAAAAAGAAAAACAATATTGTATTCAATTTAGGTCCTTAGAAGGCACTTAGGAACGTCGAACACTACCATCCCAGTCATCGAGAAGAACCGGCAAGAAACTCGATCAGGTGAAGGATAACATCGTGAGGAAATTATAGCATGGTGGTAGGGTTTTTTCTGATGCCCGCCTGACTAGCTACCACCCTCAAGTTGAAAATAGCTCGCCAAGTACTAATAGGTGTTCCAGCAACTGCACTTGAGAGCCAGTTTTCCACTACGTTTAGCGTGTTCTCATCTTGGGCCATATCGTCACTTAACATCAGGTCAGATTGTGACCACTACGCCAAAACCTATAACGATAAACAAAAGCTCATCTATTTTAATTTTTTTTCCCAACTGTACAAATAATATTTACAGTTAATAATCATTATGATATTTATAATTTAGTGGATGTACAGAGAGAGAGTCACTTTCATACATCACTATCATTCACATAATGATTCACCCTATAATAACCTTTTGACAGTAAAATCTGTTTGACATGGTCTTTGAATTAATTGTCTGGCAAATCAGTAATGTGGTTCTGGATCTTATTATAGAACCTAACACTATTACCTAAAAAACCTTTATTAGTCTTACTAAGTCTAAAATAATTCTTCAGCCCGTTTCCCCCAATGTTGAATGTAGACCTCTTGGATTACACGCTATTCCAATATGGGCAGTAGAAAACGATAGTTGTGTCCGACTGCATCGCGACTACCATAAACCAAGTGTAAATTAGCCACAGTGGCAAGCTTAGGTGTGTCTTGTTCTGGGATCAGCCGGTGTACCTATATCAAGTAAAAATCGGAGTGATAGAAATCTCTACATGACTGAGTCACGACCAACATTCACACGGTGATGAACTTGTCATAGTGACACTCTTTTTAATTGTTGTATTTAAGGATTAGCCAATGTATATATAGCTCCTGAGAGAAGTTTTTGTCGGGATCTTGAGCTGCCATGTTGTGGTTTTTATTTTTAATTCATTAACTTAGGTCTTTGACCCTATACTATATAATATTTATGGCATTTTGTGTAATATAGTTTGGTTATTGTCTACGTATAGACACGTGAACTGAATTATAAATATAAACTAGAAATATGCATTTTGAGATTTCAAAAAAAATCCCTAGATAGTTCTAACAAGGGAGCCATCATCTTGCTAGACCAACTTTAAATATAAAAAATACTACGAACAGTTAAACACATTGACACTGGCAAGTGCTTTTTGCGGCGCCAAAACTAGAAGAAGAAGAAGGCTTTCAGGTCGGCATGATAACAGCGGTCGTCGATAGTATAAAAAAACTGTCCTTCGTCAAGTCATCGTTCCAACTCATTGGTGCTTGTCCAAGTCTTGCGATCAGTATTGTGTTTCAACTCCACTCCTCACTTGCTACTGCTCATCACTTAATTTGGAAGAATGTTGAGACATTTTCATTGTCAAAGTGATTATATTTAATAAGTCATAAATTAATGATTACCGAGTCTCCGCGTTGAAGCGCAACGGAGACCAAATCTATGTATTTATGTAATACTGGCTGTGTCGGCTGCTAGCTCGCAAGGACGACAGAAGAACACATATTATGCTTATATAAATCAAGATAGGTAGGCCACAGAGTTATTTCTTTGGAGATTTGTCTCTACTTGGGGCAGCCCGACTGGTGGAATGCTTCCACCCTACAGGTCACAGCCAAATGACCTAGTGTTGTGTTTCTGCGGTGAGTAGGGTTTCCGGAACTCCTTGGGGTAGGGAGGTTAAAGGTCGGCAACACGCTTATGATACCTATGGTATTGCAGGCGTTCATAGGCTACGGTAGCTGCTTACCATCAGGCGGGCCGTATGCCTGTTTGCCAACTTTGTAGTATAAAAAAAAATGAGCTTAGTGTCTTAAAACTATAATAACATTTTATTGAATGAAGATATCGTGAGTTTTTTTTTTATTTTTTCATAAAGACCTATTTTATTTTTATCTAAGAAGTTAAACAAAAATAATGTTCATAATCTATCTGGTAGTTTTTGCGTGCTCTTATACCCCATGCATGTAGATGCATGTAGGGACAAATGCTGTCTGACGTTGCTTTGTCAGCAATCTACCCAAGACAGTTCCACCATCGAGAGTCTATAGTTAGTCTCGTTTCAACCGTCTTACGCGTCGGCTGCCTAAAGATCCTTTTCATTATTGTTTTAAATCATTTAAAAATACATTAAAATATTCTTCGGAATAATTACAGTCTTTTTTTAAAACTAATTTCGAGGCTCAATATAACAGTGCGATACGCTCACAACGGCAAGCCTCAATCATTTTATTTATATAGAACTTTTTATCCCTTTTTCGTATGAGTTGAAAATAGCGATCGAGTTTTAATTTCAGTTTTAGAAATATTGTTAGTTTCTTAAAAATATGTTTTAGCGTTTGCCCACAATTTTACCTCATATATAGTGGCGATGTGGTCCAAGATACGTGAAACATAGAAGGACTGGTTCTCAAGAGCTGCTGCCGGGACAAACCTATAATTGCTTGCCAACAGATCTTCAATTGCATGGTGACTATCAGCAAGGCAGGCATAAAAAAATTGTCAACCACCCTGCTATAGTTAACCGAATTTAATAGAACAATTGTCTGTGTGTATTGAATTATACTTCTCATGCATAACAAAATAAAAATAAGTGCAAAAATGTTATCCTGCAGTGTGCCATTCTAATGTTATTGAAATAATGTTTATTTATAACCTTTTTTTAAGCATTAAATCGTCATTCTGATACCCTAAATCCATTTTTTATTCTTGCAGGCAAAACAGATGAAACTAAAGACAACCGACTTCACAACTTGTTCCACCCTGACGCTGAACTGGCTCTTAATCAGAAAAACGCTCTTCTCAGTGAAGACATCAAGCGCCCAAATCTGCTTAGCGAGATCATCCATCCCAATTTCTTTGAGGTAAAGTCATTAATGTTGGATGCATGTTGGATTTAAGTTTGCAGGGGGTTATACAATCCAATATTAATAATTAAATAATATCATCCGTACTGATAAAGATAAAAAACGTCATCCATTCCAACATTTATAATTAAAAAAATATCATCCGTTGTTAAAGCTTAAGATAGGATAGGAATGGTGATTTTGGACTTACATAACAGCTTCACCGGCACCTTCACTTTGTGAGCACTCACTTTAGCTTAATTATAGATTTTTACACGTTTATTGCTTTAAATTTATCGGAGCACTCGCGTGGCCATTTTTCATGTCGATTCAAAACCACGGAGAGAACGTAACAGTTTTTTCTCCGTTAGAGGGCTCGAGTGTCGCGTGTGTTGCGCGGTCGCGCGTTGCACTGTTTGCCACTCGTTGGCGGGAATTTTGAATGTGGAAAGGAGAAAGGATAAGGATAAAGCTTGTTCATCCGTGTTGACAAAGAAATAAAAGTTTGAATTAACGAAGTACTTAAGTAGAAGCCCAAAGATATCACCTTTGTTAAATTCGCCTTGTTAAGGCCGTCATCATCTTATGTATTCTATCGTTATTCCCACTTCCCGTGTTTGCCTACAGCTTGACCGATTGATAGACGTTCGTGGTTAATTCTTCACTTTTTAGAGTTGTAGCTTGAAGTTATATAGCCTATACCTATAGCCTATTCCTCCTTAATCTGCTTCTTCTTCTTCTTACCTCTTATCCCACTTAAGTAGGGTCGGCACAAGAAGTTTTTCTCTTGCACTCTACTCTATTAACTATCATCTCAGTATTCACCCCTTTTATACGCATATCATTCTTCACACAGTCCATCCATACCTTCTTCGGTCTTCCTCTACTCATATCTCCATCCACCTTCATACTTAACATTCGTCTAGTTATATGACATACATCCCTCCTCATGACATGTCCATACCACGCTAATTTATAACCCCTCAATTTCTCTATGACTGGTGTTATTTTAATACTTTCTCTAATATACTCATTCCTGATTTTATCCATTCTAGTTACACCACACATCCATCTTAGCATTCGCATCTCTGCCACATGTAATCTTCTTTCATCCGTTTCTTTCGTTGCCCAGCACTCAGATCCATACATTAAGACAGTATACATACATACATATATATCTCCTTAATATGGCTATCATATACAAAAAGAACTTTTCGAATCCGACTGTTAGTTCCAGAGATTAGCGCGTTTAAACAAACAAACAAAAAAGCTCTTCAGCTTTATTATATTAATATAGATTTTGGGCATCCACTTCGTCGTTGTCTCGGGTCTTGCCAACTTTAAACCTGGCCTTGCTTGAGCGTTTGATCGAAAGTTGCAATGACTGCTTAATATTAAAGGGCATATGTAGGTTTGGTTAGATTTCTGTGACTACAAGTTCTTGGGCCTTCAATTAGAGTTTAAAAGCACGTTTATGATTACCAGGTGACTCGTCCACCGCTGCCGTCACAGATGTCAGATTCAGAGGATTCCGAAGGTCTGGATGTTCTTGGAGTAGTCGGTGAGTTTTCAACATTCGTTTCCGTGGATGTACAGAGATGGAGACACTATCAGACATCACTGTCATTCAATTAATTACCTTTTAGACAATGAAACTAGCTTTACATTATTGTTGGATAAATCGGTAATGTGTTTATGAAGTTTATTATAGAACTTAACATAATTATCTAAAAATCTTGGGAGACCGATCACGACTGCCGGCGGGAACGGACGTGTTTACGACCGCTCTCTGCCGCCTTTGTGACCTTTTACGACCGACCGGTTTTGCTGCGCACCTGCGTCGCACCTGCATATCGCCGTCTCGCTCGCACCCATTGTGTCGCGTACTTTTCAGTACGCTACACAAACACAAACTGCACTTTTAAGTGCAATTGTTTCTATTTGACGAAATCCACACTTTAGTGGTCGCTTGCCGGAAACCTCTCGGTGTAAACAGAAGGCAAGTGGGTGCGTGACCCAAGCGCCCCTCGGTTGCCTCCTTCAGAGGCAAACGACAGTACTTGGCCGGGCTTGGGAATCTTGGCCCTTGATAGAGTCATAGTCAAGCCCCAAGTGTCTCCTTCCCACCCTACCGATCCTGCTACACATCCATCCCCGAATGTCTGTTTGGGCGTAGCTAGGTATTCATACCGGCTGCGTTCTCTGCCTCGGGCTTGATGGGGACCTTGACACCGTGACCCGCAGGTCCCTTTGCACGGCTAGGGATAGCCGTCTAAATTCACTCGGCGAACCCCCCTGCCTCTCCGGCAGGGAGGTTTAACTTCACCAGCCACCGCCGGAATGGCAAACTATAATGATTTTGAACGCTTCAAAGCGTTCGCAACGAGCTTGCATTCGTCGCTCTGGACGGATTACAATAGGGCCATCGCGGCCGCGCAACCCGCCGTTGCTGTCGCACAGGCCACCGAGGCCCCCAGCAACCCCGCCGCGCCCCACGCGACGTACAAGAAAAAGTCCGCCTCGCGCTCCCGCTCAACGGCACCCCGCGCTCATCGTCAGACGCCGTACAAACGGCCATCATCGCGCTCGCGTTCCCCGGGCAATACAACCGCGATCCCAGCGCCCTCTGCGCTGCAAACAACAAACTCGTTCGCGTCGTTAGTTCCCGAAGCGGACACGCTGACGCTAGTAGCTACGAACAATAGCTACTCGCCCGCTAGTCCGGATCCCGAACCCGGCTCCGATGTTATGGATGCCGAAACCACTACAAACAACGAGGGCTTCACCCTCGTTCAAAAAAACAAGCCCGCCAAACGGGCAACGCGTTCGCGTCCCGAGTCTCCGGAGACTCAGTCCCGCCCACAAAAGGCACAGAAAACCGGGCTTAATAGCCACGCCCCCCGCTCTGCAGCGCCCTCAGCGCCTGCCGGCAGAAAGGCGCGTCGTCCTCCGCCGGTTGTAGTCCAAGACAAGTCGGTCTGGACTAATCTATCGAAAAAACTAAATGACATGAAAATAAACTATATACCTCGGCCACTAACACGGCCAACGGTATCCGAGTTCAATTAACTACCTCTGACGAACACCGTCAGTTCACAAAGTTGCTCCGAGCAAGCAACCTACATTACTATTCGTACACCCTAGAGGATGAGCGTCACCTCCGGTGGAAATCACGCCCGAGGAGGTCAAAACGGACCTCTTAGCGAAGGCCCTCCCTGTCCGCGAAGTGCACAGAATGCACGGCGGACAATCCAAAAACCGACCATTAGATATGGCCGTAGTTATCTTGGATCTGACCTCCGAGGGCAGAGCCATCTTTAATGTGAGGAAAGTGTGCGAGCTCTCCGGAATAGCGGTAGAGCCCCCACACAAAAACCGCAGCCCTCCGCAGTGCCACAACTGCCAGTTGTACGGGCATTCGGCCCGCAACTGCCATCTCCGTCCCAGGTGCGTTAAGTGCCTCGGGGACCACGCGACGAGCGAGTGCACGCGCACTCGGGAGTCGTCTACCCCTCCGAGCTGCGTGCTATGCGGCAACGCGGGTCACCCCGCGAACTATCGCGGCTGTCCCCGTGCCCCGCGTCCTACGCGCCCTACGCGCCCAAGGCAACGAGGACACACCCCTCCTCAAAGGGCACGTCCCGCCGCCACCAGTCAGCCCATGCCTCTGCTCACGCCAGAAGCTTTCCGCAGCCTCCCAGGCGCTTCCCGCGCCCCGCGCACCCCCTCCGGCCATGCGAGCCCCTCAGGCAGCATGGGTTCCCACTCCCCGCCCCCAGCCTCCTAAGGCTCAGGCCCCCCCGCCCGCTAGCACGCGCCGCGGCGTAGACTACATGGTCATGCTCTTCCGCGAGTTCCCTCAGGAAGTACTGGCATATGACCAGTGCGTCGCTAAGTACGGCCCCGCCGAATCCATCAGGCGCTTTCCCCTGATGACAGCGACGCTACTGCGTCTGTCCCGTGCTGGGAAATAGATACCGGTAATAAATGGCTCGAATTAAACCCAGGAGTCTTAACATATCTTTCTTTAACGCGCGGAACCTCTTTCCCCAACGGGACCTCGTAGCCACTTTTCTTAGGGAACGGGAGATAGACGTGTTTCTAGTACAAGAAACACTTCTAAAACCCAGTAGGCACGACCCTAAGATAGCGAATTATAACATAGTTAGAAATGACCGTGCCACCCGAGGCGGCGGCACGCTCATCTACTACAAGCGTTCCCTCTATTGCATGCCAATAGACCCTCCCGTACTTACCAATATGTAAGTGTCAGTTTGTAGAATAGGCATGACTGGCCATCCGTCAATCACGCTTGTCTCTGCATATCTCTCCCCGAGTAAAAGACTCCTTCAGTCCGACCTGGAGGCGCTCCTTTCACTCGGACAATCCGTCATAATAGCAGGCGACCTCAATAGCGGTCACACTCACTTCAACAACTCGCGTAACACGCCTAACGGGGTTATACTCGATCTGCTATGCGATGTGATCGGCTTTGACGTTATAGCCCCGCTAGAACCCACGCACTTTCAAGATAACTGTCACCCGACAGTACTTGATATAGCCCTCCTCAAAGGTGTCTCGCTTCGGTTACGACTTATAGAAGTTGTACACGAACTAGACTCCGATCACCGCCCGGTTATTTTACAACTCGGGCAACCATTCGACCCCAGTCCGCCAAAAGTCAAAGTAGTTGACTACGCGATCTTAAATCGCTACCTAACGGATAACGCGACCCCGTCCAGCTTAGCTAGGATCGCCGACGTATTAGAATCAACAGCAGACGCCGACTTAGCGATCGATTCCCTGGTCGACTACCTCCAAACCGGTGTAAGGGAGGCCTCGAGAGAGGTGCAAGCGGCGAACGATCGCCGCTTTATACTCCCCCCGGCTTACGAGCGTTAATCACGGAAAAGAACGCCGCGACACGTGCACACGATTCTTATCCAACGAGGGATAACACCCGTAGGTTACGACGACTTCAGAGAGAGGTCAGAACTCGCATCGACGAGTTCAGAGGTCACCGGTGGGATAACCTCTTAAAGGGTCTCAAGCCGTCCCATCTGGCTTACTGGAACCTCGCCCGCTCTCTGAAGTTAGAAGCTACCGCCCTAATGCCGCCCCTCGAAAGGTGCCCCGATCTCCCACCCGCGTTCGATAGCGACGATAAGGTAGAATGCCTTGCCGCAAGCTTGGAGAGCCAGTGCTCTCCAAACTGCGACAACGTAGATACTGCCCACATCGAAACTATCGAGACCGCCGTTCAGGAACTAACGACGATTCCCCCCGCGGAAACGTTAACCCCGGTCACGCATGACGAGATTTGTTCTGTTATTAAGGGCCTTAAGCCTAGAAAGTCCCCTGGCCCCGACGGTATCAGGAATGAAGTACTTAAACTTCTTCCCGATCACCTCATAGCTCTTTTGGTCTGCATTTTCAATGTAGCCATAGCCCACTGCTATTTTCCAGTCGTCTGGAAAAAAGCTATAGTTGTAGGTATTCACAAGCCCGCCAAAAAAGCTTCGCTTCTCGATAGCTATCGCCCGATCAGCCTTTTAAACACACTAGGGAAACTTTACGAGCGGCTCCTTCTGAACCGTCTCAAAACCGTTATATATATTAAAAATCTATACCCTCCCGAACAGTTCGGTTTTCGCGCCAGACACTCGTGTACACATCAAGTGCACCGCCTCACGGAGCACATCACGAGCAACTTTGCCAAAAGTAGTATCGCCCCCGCCCGTACGCTTGCGGTCTTTTTCGACGTAGTTAAGGCCTTCGATAAGGTATGGCATGCCGGACTAGTCCACAAGCTACATCAATTAGAAGTCCCGGTTCATCTAGTTCACGATTTTCTACGCGACCGCACCTTCCACTACCGAGTGGAAGGAGTACTATCTACCGCCCACCCTATACGCTCAGGCGTCCCGCGAGGTTCCATTCTGGCGCCTTGCCTTTTCAATCTGTACGTCAGCGACCTCCCGAAGCCCCCGGGGTCGAGGTAGGGCTCTACGCTGTCGTCACAGTCATATACGCGTCAAACAGACACAGAAAAAATCTCGCCTGCGCAGTCCAACGTGCCGTAACCACTCTCGGGGAGCGGTTTCGAACGTGGCGAATAGCTATTAATCCGGTAAAGAGCGCCGCGATTATGTTTGAACCGCATACATGCAAACTACCACGCACGGTAAGACCCCTCTCATTATTCGGTACGAATATCCCTTGGGCCACCAAGACTAAATATCTGGGTGTCACCCTCGACTCCAAGCTTAACTTCAACGCACACGTTACTATAGTCAGGAATAGGACCATCTGGATCCTTTCCCGCTTGCGACCCTTGCTCAGTTCGGTAAGCAAAATGTCCTTAAGACATAAGCTCACACTCTACAAGATGTGCGTACGTCCGATCTTGACATATAGCTGCGCCGCGTTCGCACATATGTCCAAACATAACTTTGCCCGCATGCAAAGAGTCCAAATTCGGTTTCTCCGTCGCCTGCTTGACCCTCCAGCCTTCGTTAGGAACATGGACCTGCACAGGGACATGAGGCTTCCCTCGATAGAAGTCTATGTGAAATATCTCACCAGGAGATACTTCGATAGCGCTTCGAATCATCCCAACCCGCTCGTAAAATCCACCGTGAACTACGTCCCAGACAACTCGATCCCCGTTGCCAAACGTTATAAACGCCGTCCGCGAAATCTCTTTGTCGATCCCGATGACGACATCGAGAAAGCTAACAATTTCTACGCGTCCGCTCCCGCAACATATGCGTGCTCGCGCCCACGCCCGCGAAACCACCGTGCCCTCCGCAGGGGACGTACGTAACTCCCGCACACCCGCCACGACCATCCTCCTCTGCGGCAACTCAAGCCTAGGTCCGATCCATCGGCATGGAGCCCTTGAGCCAAGCAGCCGCTCGCGCGATACAAGTGACTGTACAATCACTAGCTTTCACAGCCATACATGACACTGCATTATACACACATGCACAACACACAGGTACATAGGTTCTGTAAGGGACCTTTCTTTTTCTTTTTTTGCCTAGTTAGATTAGACAAAAAATTTCAGACCACTAAATACACATACACATGTTCCTTCCCTCCTCCCAGGGGGCAGAAACATGTATATATGTTAGTTAGTTTAGATCGAATTACGGATAGGGAATTAGTCAGATCGCGACTTAATTGCATACGCGCAACAGTCCGAGCCGAGGTTCGGCCACTTTGGCACCCTCGGATGTTGTTGCTTAGCTTTCGTGGCTGAGTGCCCTAAGCGCTCGCCCCCAAGCCCGGTAAAGCTGTAAAAGCCGTAAAGGCTCCAGGGCCCCTAAGGTTAAAAGTATAGTCAGTTCGAAAAAAAAAAAACTAATAATCTTTTATTGAACTTACTAAATCTAAAAGACGTCTTTTATAATTTGTGCTTATTTCTAGTAATAAAATCTATTTTTTGCATGGACGTATTGACAAGGCAAACATAAGACATTAAATTCCTGGAAGTAGTTTTTTTGTGATTCTCGAGGTACCTAGGTTGCTCGAATTGCCCCCTTTTGTAATATATATATATGGTATCTGCCTCAGCTGCTGAATGCAATAGTAAAATAAGAATTAAGCGAATAACCTTAGCACTGCCAATATCTGTTAACTGGTGAATCATACATTCTGCAAATGCAGCAGAACTTAATCTTCTTGCTAAAGTTTTAATGCGCAGATCCCAATGCAATATAGAATCAAGTATAATATTCAAAAACACAGAACTATCCATTCTATCTTGATACTACTATCAATATGTTGAAAGGAAAATGTCATACACTTTGCTTTGTTTGTTCATACATTTGCATTTTAAATACAATAACCATGTCAGTACTGTTCTCTATCATCAGCAATAGATCTTGTTATAGGCAACGTATACAATGCCTAAAGCTAGCTGGTAATATATCAAATAATTGCCTTGGCATTCTATAGAATGCCAAATGACAAACCAGTAAAGTATGACACCCGTGGCGCTCACCGACTCGTTAGTACTTGTTCGAAAGTCCAACCTAACCTAACCGCGTATCATTGGTATTTTATAACGTACATTATGTAGGACGCATAATAAACGTGCATTCTTCAAAAAATACAAAAAATATTTAAAAAGATAAATAATAATAGTGCTATTATTACAAAATACTTAGGATGCTCGGTTAGTTTAGATTGGACTTGCGAACAAGTACTAGCGAGCCGGTCGCGGGGGAGGCTAGTGTGCGCCACGGTCTTATGGACCTTATAGACCTAGTCGAATGAAAACGAACGCCTTATCAGTACCTTTTTTCATATTTTGCCTGAATAACATTTGGCATAAAAACCAAACTATATTTCATAAATTCCGCCAAAATTACATCAGTTTATGTATGTAAAACAAAAACCATCACATGTAACTTTCTCTGCCAAAAACAAACACGTGATATTCGATACGAGTCGGAGATGTTTTTCATACTTTGTCTAAATAGCATTTAGCATTCTATACAATGCTTAAGCAAAGTATGTAATAATTTTCTTTGTTTCACATATTGCTGGCTACTCTTAGGCATTCTATGGCATTTCATACATTGTTTATATAACATCTATCTATATCAAAAACAAAACAGATTAATGTCAAGTATTTGTTATAGGCGTAGTTTTAAAATGAATCTGTTGTTATCCTAAGGTTTGCCGCGAGAGGTCGCTCGACTCCGCCTAAGGCCGACGAGGTCCTCATCCATCCTGCACTCCGTAGAGGATTTATCTACCGACAGCACTTGCGTCTACAAAGCCAGTCGAAGGAAAATCAGTCGGTAATATGCAATGATGACTCATTGGTAGCGTGTTTGGAATCCTTCAATGAGCTAGAGTTTTTGGTGAAGGAAAACATCGTGATAGTGGCAGAGAATTTTCTAATGCTCGTCTGGCTAGCTACCACCATCAAGTTGACAGTCTATCACCGAGTAGAAGTATAATCCTGCACCTATAGCTTGTGTATTCTGACAACTACATTTTGTTTAGGCCCTCCATGTTTAGCTTGTTACTAACTCCGGCCACATCGACACTTAACATCTACAACCCGACTACGGAAAAAAATATGAAATAGGTGATGTGGTGATTATGTTCTTTTTACATTATTGATATTCAGAACTGCCGATAGATGGTGCTAGCAGTATTCATAAACGCTGAAATAATTATAATTATCTAAGTATACTAATACAATAAATTGGAAAAGATTTTTCTTGCCCGGGTGAAGCTGTAAAAGCCGTTTGAGGCTTCAAGGCCCTTACGGCTAACAGTACTATCTTACGTAGGTTCGTAAACAAAACAAAAAATTTTTTTTGTTTGTTTGTTTAAACAAGCTAATCTCTTAAACTACCAGTTGGAGTCGAAAAATTAATTTTGTATATGATAGCCACATTCACGAGGAATAATATATGCTATTTAAACTCACGATACGACTCTTAACTAATTCTGTCGCTCGCTATATTTTATTTATATTTAATATTGTACATATTATATTTATCGACACAGATTTTCTCGTCTTTCATTTGACATCCCACGTGATACGATAACAAAGATAAGATATTTAGACTTTTGAGTACCACCGTTTTTTTGATGTAACTTCCGTCATACTGATTTTGATCTTAAAGTACGCGTAAATGTATGTAGGCGCTATGGTGGTCATAGGAAAATACAAACATAATAGGATGCTAAAACGTAACCCATCCTTTTATCTTTGCTGTAGTCGGGTAAAAATTATGTGCAAAGTAAATGCTTCAATAAGTATTATTATTATTCATTAATTCATTGTTGTCGTGTTTTTAAATTTTCGTGATATCAATTCGTAATAAATTTATCAATTCAAAGGTTATATTAAATTAAACTGAATCAAGAGATATGTGGTGTGTTATCCGCTCTACTAATGAAGTTTATACCGCGGTACATTATGTGACGTCACATGCCACCACCACCGTGGGTCATGGCACCGAGCGATGCGACGTGCGCTTTCCTTCAGAGCGAGACGTCCACCTCTAGCGCACAGTTGTTTACTTGCCGCCATTGCATATATTTTAATTGCTAATCTCTGTATATTATCGGAATATATTAGTGATAGATATTGCCTAGTATTTATTTATTTAAACGACTGACGCCCCCACAGATATATCTTATCAGAAATATAATGAATGAAATGTAAAATACATTTGCTTAATTCTTTCCAGTTCACTATACATCCGACCGCCATTACCCAGCCGCCTTATCCAAAGCAAGCTGCTCGAACCGGTCGTGGTTAAACAAGAGCAGGAAGTTAAGAACGAGGATGTCGTGGTGGAGAAAAAAAGAAGTTGCGTCGAGAAGATTTCCCGGTGAGACGAACTGTTCGGATTTTTTCATTTCTTTTGCTTGAAATTAGCGTGGATCCATGAAGGAATTATTGAGAGACGAAAGAAGTTTGCTAGGAAGCTAGTTAACATGCTTCCTGTCTTTTTGGTTCTAAATTTGTAATAAATTCTTGAAGCACTTTCTGACCTCCATTTGAGCTGAAATTTGGCATACTTTAACTTTTCACCTGCCCAGAAGCCAATGGCTTCTTCTTCACACAAGACAATTTTTGACAAAGAAGAAAGTCAACTTGAATTATTTTGATGAGTTCTTTGGTTTATCTTCGAAGGTCTTCGAAGGTCTGAGGTTTGAAAATGGGACCACCTATGAGGTATCTCCTTTCCAACGAAAAAAGAATCATCTAAAACCCCCCTTCTTTTTTTGAAGTCGGTTAAAAATGGTCGCGTCTGTCCAGGAGACTACGGTACAAACATATGACGTAATTTTGAAGATATTTAGTTTGTATGTTTTATTATTACCGAACACACTCCTATGTCGCGAGACCACCCGTCAAGACACCTCGCCAAGGCACCCCGCCAATTGTGTAGTTTTTTCAAAATAACGACGGCCAGTTGAAATGTTAAGTATGTAACTTCGATGAAAATGTAATAAAATGGTACCATGGCGCTGATCTGATAATGGACACGGATGTTAGCCATAGCAACGTCATAACTAAGTATAACAAGATAGCGAAATCGAGTTTAGGTTCATTGGATTTGTCTTGGCAAGAACTACATCTCTAGATGATGGTCAAGGTCTCAGACCGGTCTGTTTATTCTTTTAACTTATATTTCTTAAGGAGGCTTGTTATGAAAAATTGATAAGAGTATATTTTTACGATGCGCGTAAAAAATCAACTTTGAAAATACTGTATCAGTGCCATTTTGAAAATGTTTAAATCAATTACGATGAATGCTCTTTGGTTGACTATTTAGTTTATAATTGTAACGCTAGATGTCAATATAATCAATGATAATTTAAACCTTTACATTTTTTAAAGTAGATTGTATACAACACAATCCTATCATGAATTTATAATGTACTACTGTTTACCCGTTTGCTGCGGTATTCCTAAATTATATTTTACTTGGGTGTATACCTAACAGTTGTGACTATTCAGAGAAATATAACATCTAACGCATGTATACGTCACCGTATACTTGTACGAACTTGTTAGTCTATACAAAACTTTGATAGTTTGTAAACGGATACTAAAATTTGCTATCTAATGGTTACAGATTCTTAGGTTTATAAACTAAATTGGTTAGGTTAGGTGGAAACTGTGGGTCCGCGGGGGCGGCCTTTGTGCTCGCCGGCTCCCCGCCGTGGGAGCTGGAGGCGGAGGTGCTCGCCGCCGTGTATAGATTCACGGCGGCGAGGAAGGAGTTAGGGGAGCCTCCGGCTCCCACAGAGGTTGAGGGCCTGCGGAGGCAGGCCAAGAATCGCGTCTTTGAGAGGTGGAAAGAGGACCTGGCGGATGCGCGCTATGGACGTTATACCATAGACGCCGTCCGCCCGGTCCTCAGACGATGGTGCGTCAGGGAGCAGGGCTCCCTGACGTTTAGGCTTGTGCAGGTGCTGTCTGGACATGGTTGCTTCGGATGGTACCTGCACAAGATAGCACGGAGGGAGCCCACCACTGCGTGCCACGAGTGCGGCGCTGCAGAAGATACAGCGCAGCACACTCTCTCTGAGTGTGCTGCGTGGGTGGAGCAGCGCCGCGCTCTGGCCGCGGTGGTTGGAGGGGACCTCTCGCTGCCGAGTGTGGTAAATCACATGCTCGACAGCGAGGGGTCATGGTCAGTAGTGGTCTCCTTCTGCGAGGAGGTCATCTCGCAGAAGGAGACGGCGGAGAGGGCTCGCGAGGTAGATCCTCTGAGCGGCCCTCTCCGCCAAAGAAGAACGGGCGGCCGGAGGAGACGCTTTGCGCGCCTCCTGCCGCCACCATAGCCGGACCAGGGGGGACGGGTCGGGGGGCCCGTCTTCCCATTGCACAGGTCCGGCGGATGGGGGGAGACAGTTAGGGTGTACCGAACTGTCTCCCATTAATGCCGGGGGCTCAGCAAGTTGCTGGGCCTACCGCTGGGGCGACGCGGCAAACTGAATGCCAAGTGCGAAGCCCGCGTCACCCCGTTAAGGCGGTGGATGGTACACCGTGGAGGTTTAGTGAGTAGGAGTCTCACATAACCACTCGTCCCCCCGGGCGGGTGTGTACCCATGAAGGGATCCTCCACGTTAAAAAAAAAAAAAAAAAAAAGGTGGAAACTGTGATCATAACGTCAAAAAACAAATTACCCGTTGAAATTTTTCATTTTTCAAGTCCTAGTATGATGATTTAGCTTATTTAATAGATATAACCCTATAAAAATCAACATTATTAGTGTCCCTTCACAATCTGTGAACAGTTTACAATCCAACTTGATTGTGTATAAAGTAATGGTTATTACAATTATACGATGACATATGTATGAACACACAGCTACGGTTTTTATTTAATTACTAAATTGTTTATTTGGCATATTATTATCGTTGTAAAACCTTGAAGTACTAGAGTGCGTAAAATGTCATAATAACGTTGTATGTTTCAGGTATTTGGACGTGTCGCTTTTGAAGTCTTGGCAGTTTGGTTTGCTATGCACTTCTGTTGCCTTGATGTCTTGTGGATCACCGTACGCCCTCTACTACCTACCGGCTTACACGGTCGCTGCTGGTCACAGTAAGGCAGCAGCTGGTAAGTAATCGTCATATATATTTTGCATTTCACAATTAAACTCTATTACTGCCTATGCTGTATCCCAAGGATTCACCAGAGTTACATTAATTCAAGCAACCCTCCGTCGCGCCCCTGCTAAACGCACTCGAGTAGCCTATCGTTGTTCCTCGTACTCGCCCACAGCTCTCCAGATTGCTTGACTTTCATGGATACTGCTCGGCTCCTTTAAGGTGGAGTTAAATGTTATATGGTCCATAACCTTTCTCAATAAAAAGGCTATAAAATCCCAAAATATTGTTGAAATCTGACTTGTATTTCCAGAGGTTAAGGTGGCGCAATTTTTGCTGCCCCTAAAATGCTTATTATGGGTGATCCTTAAGACATATGCTATTGTATTGTATGCTATTTGTAGATCATTTTAACAACTACAATCATGTAGTACATTAATCTGATATATCTCTAATGGTTTACTCAGCGTAAGCCATTTAAGCGCTCCAAAAGAGTCTTTTTTCCAAATTGACTCACCATTATCGTCATTATTTATTTCGTATATTACTTTATCTTACAAAATATCTCCTATAATCTGACCAGATAATATAGCTATGAATTAAAAAAGAACCATGTAAATCGGGTTAGTGGTTTCGTGTGAAAAGAACATAACCAGGCAGAGTGACGTTAAGTTTTATAAAAAGTATACAAGATATAGATACTTATTTATGATGAATCAGATCATACTGGGAAATGTTTTTTATATATATAGTAACACGGCAAAGTGACTGTCTGTGCGTGGTGGAGAGCACGTTACAAACACCAAGATATCGCAATTCATCATCAGTCACCACTGTCTTGTCAAATAGAAACTGGATATGCACCATCTGATCCCGAGACACGGAGCGCATAAGCGAATCTCTAATACGGTTTTTTTTTCGATCTGACTATACTGTTAGCCTCAGGGGCCCTGGAGCCTTACGGCTTTTACAGCTGCACCGGGCTTGGGGGCGAGCGCTTAAGGCACTCAGCCGCGAAAGCAAAGCTACAAGTTCCTAAGGGTGCAAAAGTGGTCGCACCTCGGTCGCAATCTGATTAATCTATGACGGGGTTTTCAACGTATGCATATTGGTCGCGACCCAGTAAGGCTTTATATCCCTACCACCCCTCTATCAGCATTTCCTCGTTCGTTACTCAGCTCGTGCAAGTGAGGTTGGGATTTCTCTCCACTTGGGACAGCCCGGCTGGTGGAATACCTTCACCTTACAGAAGATCGCAGCCAAATAACCTTGTGTTGTGCTCTTGCGGTGAGTAGGGTTGTCAAAGCTCCTTGAGGTAGGAGGGTTCAAAGAGAGGTAGAATAAATTTTTAGAGAAGTCCATCTATTTGGGCTATTCCGACTAGTGAAATACCTCCACATTTAATCTTAACATGATATTGGCCACCATTTACGGTTACGAATAATTACTTCTGTTGATTTCCAGGTCGATTGGTTGCAATAAGTGCGGTTCTGGACTTGTGTGGAAGACTCGGTCTTGGTTGGCTGTGTGACCTACACCTATTCTGCAGACGGAAGGCGTATATCCTGAGGTTGGTATATTGACTGGTATCAACATTTTTAACCCTCGACGCAACAAATAGGGGTGTCTGTCTACAGACAGTAGTACGGTCAGGGTTGGGCAGTATTTGAATTACTTGTAATTAAGATACATAATTGAAACACAAATACAAATTTTGTATTTGTATTTTAATTACTTCTTTAAAATGTAATTTGTAATTGGTATTTCGAATACCTGACGCAGAGGTATTTTGTAGTTAGTATTACAAATACTAATGGCTTGAAAATACATTTTAACATAAATACATTTAGCGATCTTATTAATGGATGCGTTCTGCAGAAAATAGCACTCGATAGCTTTGGTAAGTAAAATGGCGACCGCTAAATATGTCAATATTTAAAGTTGTCAACACTGCACTTGTACTGTACGTCAAATATCTTTTCAGTAGTCATTTTCATTCTTAAACGGTTATTTTCACGAAACTGCCATGTATTAATTATGTTTGTTAGTACGAATGTTGGGTGCTTGGTAGGATCTTGAGCTGTCATGTTTTAGTTTTTAATTTTAATTCATTAACTTAGGTTTTTTGACCCTATATTATGTGGCATTTTGTATGATATAGTTTGGTTATTATGTGTTCGTGAAGTGGATTATAAATATAAATTGAAAACATGGATTTTGAAATGTCACAAAAACTCCCTAGATAGTTCTAACAAGGGAGCCACCATCTTCTTGGACTGACTTTGAATGTTTGAAAAATACTATGAAAATTTAAACACATTGACACTGGCAAGTGCTATTTACGGCACCATATTAAAAAGAAGAAGTAATACGAACGTAACGAGGAAGTTCCATATCTTTATGGAGGTCTTCGTTTCGAACGAGCCATGGGCAATTAACTATTTTGCGTAAAAAATGATTTTGTAACGTTTGCAAGGGGTTGAAGTTTGATTTCACCATATGGGCGAATACTACGCAACTGTATGTTAAGACCGGACGGAGATCAAATTCACTCCACATGTACGTGTACGATGCCGGACGACGGCGTCGATGGAGTAAGGGTGGATTCGACCATACAACAGTAAATCTTAAACGACAAAACTTGATAAGTCCCTCAAATAAACAACAAATAAAATTAACACGTTTGACAGCTAGCTAGCTTAAACTACAGCTACTTTTTCACACAATAATACGGCAAAATCGAGTTGACATGATGAATGCTCTTACACTATCCCGTTGTAGAACAACATTTATTTGCCGGGTTTTATTTTCGTTCTCCATTCACTCTGCTATTCGCGTATTGTTATTCCTAGCGCAAGTATACTATCGATTACGTGGAGAAACGACTATGGATTTACTCGAGATTAAAATCATGGAATAGATTATTCCTGGTATAGCTGTAACTCGTGTATAAATTTAAGTTTGGTTGAATCCACCCTAAATCAAGTGAACGCTGGGACGTATCCTTTAATTTTAACTGGAAAAAAGTATTTCACAGTGATCAATAGCGGTAATAGTAACGACATGTAGAAAGATTGTTTTATTTAGGTCTTATTAATTCCCCAACAAGAGGCTGGTTGTCTGATTGTACATTGAAAAATCTAGTGTTCTTGAAAGGAAAATCTTCTTATACTGATTAATAGGCTGGGCCGAATTATTTCTATTCTATTCAAATAACCTAACATGGGACTGTATTTTGTAATTTGTATTTTAAATAAAAATACTGTATTTTGTATTTACTTTTAAATACATGCGAGATAGTATTTTGTAACTTGTATTTGAATTAAAGCAAAGCATGTATTTTACCCAGCTCTGAATACGGTGCTATAGTACCGTAGCTCTTAAAAAGGTGTACCGATTTGGATGCGGTTTTTTTTTAATTTGAAAACAGTTTTTCTAGCGGTGGTTCTGAGATATGTTTTTCGGTTCAGCCGTTTCAAGGTCATCAGCTCTTTTATAATTGATAAATGGATATAAGCATCTTTCACGTGTCTGATCATGTCGAAATTTAGTATTCTGTTTCTTCAATGATATTAGGAAAACATGTCTAAATTGAGCTGATGTTGGAGCATCATTTGGAATTAGCAGGATACTTCACACCTCACCAACTTACAGCAGATATATCGTGTTTGGGCTCATTGGAATGATCTCAATGAACGGGTTACATGTATCGGGTTACATGTACGTATCAATTTCATATATTGAAGAGAACAATAGTTGAATAATAGCATGCAACATAAGCTTCAGAATGACATTGGAATCATTCATATTGATGAAGAATACACGGGTATATGACATTGCCCGGAAACAAACACCTTTGAGTAATAATAATATAATATACAGAAAAGACAAAACCGTTTCAAAAAGTTATAAATTGATAATTTAAAAACCCCCGATACAAGTAACATATTCTTGAAGTTGGTAAAGATTTAGGTTACCTACAGATTCCGGATGATGCTGCAGCATCAGCTCAAGGTCCCCTTGTTTTTCCAATATTCTTGAAATAACGAATACCAAATTTCCATTTGAGAAATGAACTGATAATCTTCAAACGGCTGAACAGATACTCTGGAATTATAGCTACATAGTCTCACAACTCACCTTCCAAACAAAACAAACTATATCAAAATCGGTTCAGCCGTTTGTGAGCTACGATGCCACAGACGGACACAGATACACACGTTAATCTTGTAACACCCCTCTGTTTGCGTCGAGGGTTAAAAATTTTATGTCATCTGTTGACAGCATATTCGTAATGATATATTGTTTAGAACTAATATGTATCGGTAATGTTATTTTTTATTTATTAATCTTTATAGATTTAGCGTTTAGCTACAATCTCACCTGATGTTAAGTGATGACGTTACTCGAGATGGTAAGCGCTAAGCCTGCAGAGATGTTCAACTTGAGGGTGGTAGCTAGTTAGGCGGGTATTAAAAAGTGCTCTACCACCACGCTCAATACAAAATTATTGATAATCCAAATTGAGTTTGTTTTCGAAGACTGGGAAGTTTGTCCGAACCAGTATTAGTAGTGTATTGACATTCATAAGTACCTTTTTTATGAATGAAGTACTTTTTGATTTAATTTTTTTTTTTTTTTTATTATTTCACAGCATATTATTAGCTGGACTGGCTGTGCTGTCTCTACCGAGCCTGACATCCTGGTGGGCGTTGGCTGTAGCCTCAGGTAAATACAGGCTTAATTAACCCAGTCTATAAAAAAAGCCCAATGCTGGGTAAAAACCTCCTCGCGAAGAGAACCATGGGCTTAATAACCACGGTAAGCCACTACATATTGGCGATAGTAAACGCCAAGATATCCACACTTCTATACTTTCTTACAAGATTTTGGTATTATCATCGTTATAGGTTTGGCTTAGTGGCCACTATCTCACCTGATGTTAAGTGACGATGTGGCCCAAGATGGTAAACGGTAAACCTAGTGGAAGACAGGTTCTCAAGTGCAGCTGCTGGAACACATCTATTGGTGTTTGGCGACAGATTTTCAACTTGAGGATGGTAGCTAGCCAGGCGGGCATCAGAAAAACACCTACCACCATGCTATGCTTTCCTCACGATGTTTTCCTTCGCCGAAAGCTCAGGCTCATTGCAGGGATTCGAACTCACGTCAATCGATGCGAAGTCGTACACGCTACCACTGGGCCATCATTGCTTCATTATGAAAACATTAATAACTTTTTTTTATTTAATGTGTATGGTAGTCGGGTACAGATACCTATCAACCTGCTTTAAGCGTGCCAACAATACGGGTTTTACACCTGGTGTATGGTGGCGTGATGCAGTGGGACATATTGTCGGATCCTATCACCAAGCAAAAGTATTATATAGGTTTAGGATTAGAACACAATCTCACTTGATGTATTGTGACGAGATGGTCTAAAATCTCTAACGTGCAGCTGCTGGAACACAGCTATAGGTGCTTGGCGATAGATTTGAACTTGAGGGTGGTATCAGTGATAACTCAGTGGTAGCGTGTATGGGCACTACGTCGATCGACGTGAGTTCGAATCCGTACAATAACTCTGGAGCTTTCAGTGAAGGAAAACATATTGATGGAACCATAGTATAGTGGTAGGGCAAACACACGTATAGGTCTGTTCCGGCAGCTGCACATGAGAACCATTTAGCTTAGCGTGTCACCATCTTAAGTTACATCGTCACTTGACATCATATGAAATTGTGGTCATAACGGTAAACCTCTTAGTATAAAAAGATAGCATGGATAACTTGGTTGAGGGCCCTATCCATCGGGAAAATTTTCATATCTCATGAGGAAAGTGGAGTCATCCAATTCTAATATATGTGGAAAGATTGTTCATGTACATCACTTACTGATGGAGTGTGCCAAGAACAAGATCGAAAGGGAGTCGCTGGTGAATAGCATGAATTTAAACTGTCAAGATATAGGTGTTTCTCACAGCATTTTAGCAGACCCTTATTCAGATGATGTGTAATGATTGTTTTATCAATCATTTTTATCTTTTAATTATTTATATTTATTTCACCTTATTTGATTCCTCAATAATTCATTTATTGTGTTTTCGGTTGCTTTCCGAAGGCATCATATATTTAGTTCATTTATTATATTTTAATATTGTAATACAAACTTCTTTTACGATATATATATCAAATAAGTAGGCCGTATACAAAGATTATACTTTTGGCTGAAAGATTATTTTAAATTTAAAATATAGAAGGATGATAAAAATAATTGAATTCGGACAGCATTCAAGATGACTTACCGATCAGACGTCTGTGACTAAATACATACAGTCTTTTATATAATAGTTTTATAAGTTTAATTATATTTCTTATTAAACTTTATTATTTGGTGTTACACTACCTATCTGGAGACTATACAAAAAGTTATTTGCTACTGCAAGAAATTCCTCGCATCGTAATCGGTATTCGAAGGAGTTGATACTATACACATAAAATTGTCAAGAGCCAACAATTATTATGAAACTAATGGAAAACCTGGCGGAGGCACTCATTCATGCTGGTTTGGCGATGCAGCCATAAATATGGAGCGGATTGAATATCTAATGCTTGTTACCAAATTCATATATACACAAGCATCTCAAGACGGATTTTACAAGCAGCCCTGGTCCGGATAGATGCCTAACGTGGACTAACTATACTAATAAAGGTTTTACTAATATTTATAGACTATAAAATAAGGTACTCTGTTTTTATATCTCTCCTATTGTCAAATGCCTTCGGAATACACTTCTATTTTGCATTTCATTCCATAACATTTAAATATTTATTTTCTGGTATTTTATACCTATTTATAAATAGGACAATTATAATTGTCCACGCGACAGATGCCAGGATGTATGACCTTGTAGTGCTATCTCATCAGCGACTCTTGATGTGATGTCACAAAACATGGGGTAAAGTGGGACTGATATATTCGGTAGAATTAAAGTCCCACAAACAACAAAAAAAAAATGCTAACCGGCCGGGTTAATATTTTGCATCACCTAAAGTTTGAGGCTCATTGTACTTTTGGAAATCAATTTCAACGATTGTATTACAGATTAACGTTGTTTGCAGGCGTATACGGCTTGTGTCTCGGTTGTTGGTTCCTCCTGGTGCCGGTACTGTTGGCTGATGCATTCGGAACAGCTCGCATCGCCTCCTCGTACGGTCTCGTCAGGATGTTTCAGAGTTTGGCAGCCGTCTCGGTACCACCGACTGCCGGTAAATTCATTATTTCTCAAGTGCAATTTGTTTAGTCTCTTAAAACGGTAAGGTAGGAAAGAGTAGGAGAATTGTTTCTACTCTTTCTGTCAAATACATGCTAAAATAAGAAAACATTTCCTGTTCCTGTTCCAGAGAAATAACACATCTTTAAATCTGGTCCAAAATAACAGCCTGTGACATGATGCTATCTCTTTCTATTACTATAATTGAGAAAAGTAAAGAGCTTGTTCCAAGTCATATTTGTTTGTACCTATATTTTTTTTTCGTCTGACTATATTACTAGCTTTAGGGGCCCTGGAGCCTTACGGCTTTTACAGCTTCACCGGAGTTGGATAATTATTAATACTGCTTGAATAGAGAAGACCATGCTCCAAACTTTCTTGTAAATACATGTTCTTTTAAACTGTTCCGATAAATACATCTTAGGATTTTTTGGCGGGATCTCAAACTGTCATGTTGTGGTTCTTGTTTTTTATTCATTAAGGAGACGGATACTTTTTCATACAATCGTGGGCTAGAAAGTAAGCCTAGATGGAAAAGGATGAAAATGGTGTCAATTAATAGCTAATAAATTATTAAACCTTCACTGAATATTTCCCACATTTTGGCAATCTGAGAGCAGAGTTGTAAGATATTTCGTGAAAGTCAGGTTATGTAACTAATTAAACTAAAACAGAAGATTGATTGATGAAGTGTGATTAATATTTTTATATATAATTAGGTTTATTATAATTATATGCCCTATTAAAAGTCGTGGTAGCCGAATATCAGATCAGTGGAATATTGGCCTGATGTTCGCAGATTTGAATCGGCATGTTTCGGAAGTCGTGTACCTACATAAATTTACTAATTTGAATTAATTTAGCGACATCATTGGCTGACATAGAATGAAAACATCGTGAGCGAACCGGAACGCATGAGACACGTGCTCACTATACCGTAGTTGGAAAAATACAGAAATAATGATTTATCGATGTTTGTACTGTAACCGCATATTATCTCGTGGACTGGCGTACTTTTATTAGGCCGTGTTTTCACTCGGGAAGAGGTTTTTGTGGGAAGTGTTGAATTTATTGGCTGGTATTATTATTACTATAGAGTATGAGGATTTTAAGATACAAAATAGGTATGATATTTAAAAATGAAATAAAAATCAATTTTTTCATCATCTTTTATAGTTTAGTATATCATCTAAAAATTATGCAAGAGGAAATATATTCTCAAGGTACCAAGCCCAATTAAGGTACCATATTAGTGACATTACATGGACGCAGTTATTTTGTTAGGATACTAAAATCATCATATCACTGGATACTTTATATTAACTGGGTAATGGCAGTAATGTTCTTCAATAAAGAGGATAATTTGTCAAGTTAGGTAAAAGAAGAAGAAATACATCTTACTCCTAAAAGCCACTCTGATGATCTATTTTCTTTGATAAACACAACATGTTTGCTCCTCATATTTGGCTTCGCAGAACTTTGTGCCAGTGATATAACAGCAAACACCATACCTACTATAAATATATAAAAGTCATGTTCGTATTATTTCAAAAGCAATTAAGAAAAGTCTTAGTGAGGGGAACGGTGGACCGTAAATTTTAGGGTAGTAAGGTATTAAAAAATTAATATGGCAACATAGTTTTAAAGTTTGACATTAATGAATGTTTTTTTTAAATAGTAGCTCGGCAAATTGACAGTACTGTTCCTGATGGTGAGCGCAGTACAATCCAAACACAACGGCGACCACCATCGATGCACAGACTGATCTCGAAACGCGTCACGTAATAGCAGTCACTATGACGGACTTTTCACCACGTGCATGGTGATCGCGTCCCAGTCGAGTAAAACAACCGTACCACACCGCACCACCGACATATCCTCGTCCGTTAGTCAGCGACGTGCACCACGTGCAGGTGATTGGCTCGGCCGTCTCAGTTTTAAAAATGTAATTCGACACCCCTTACCGTGGTATTAAAACACGGATTATAGAGGTTTGCTTTGTGTCTCCTGCACTGCTAAGTCTGCTACTGACTGAAGACAACATAATCGTATATTTTAGGATTGGTTCGTGACGTCACCGGTGGATACTCCTGGTGTTTCTACGGGATGGGGTCGTGCATGGTGCTGGGGACTATCCCGGTCATGGCTTTCCACCTAACATATAAGAACGACGACTGCGACAAAGAATCCAATGCGGAGTGAGAATTAAATATCAAAGTATAACTTGGGAATGATTTTAAGTGATGACGTCATTTATGTTTCTAGTTCTACGTTCTTAGGCTTCAAAAATAAAGTTAGATATTTCAATGAGTTCTGTTTTACTAGTCTTTGATGTGAAGTAAAAGCGTTCTGACGGGACGTTGCTACGTGCCATTCGGGCAGCGTCGCGTCTTGTCGACTCTTTATGACTGAGCGCTCCCCTCTCAATATTTACACTGAACGCTTCTCTTTCTACTACACACACTATCAGCGTGGTCTCTTATGCTTACATTATTCGTTAATATCAGTGACTTTAAAATGTTTTGTTTTTATTTATTTATGTTGTAAATATAAAAATATGATTGAATTTAGATGTTTCACATCTACCGGAATCAAACGAAAGTTCTGTCACAGATTCGAATATATTTGTTGTAGTTGTCACCGTAGTCACTGGCGGTACTACTCGCACTAAATTAATCATAGTGAAGAGTAAGCGAGATAGATATGTCTTCGTTCTTATGTACATTGTACAATATATTTTCTTCGGTGATACTCCAAAGTCGGGCTATGTCTTATGAACTGATTTAGAGGTGTGATATCATTACCTGGTAAAATCTATATATACAAATAAGTCTTGAATGTGAACCTTATATGAAAATAACTATACATATAAACATTGACATATAGTATATATATGTATATATATATAATTTTGCATATAACATTTTGCAATGAATAATTGTGACCGAGTCTTTTAATGTAGTATTCATATTGCAGTATCACCGACGATTTACTAGTTTTGTCAAAAAAATAATCAAATTCTAAGGAAATATCAAAGGATTTGGTAAGTTACCATACAATAAAGTTAGCAAAATGTAAAAAAAGAAAACGTATATATAAATTACATCAATCAACTCGGATTAGTATTTTATATGAAATTGTCATAACATCAATAACGTCTCATACGCGTAACTATTTGGAGTTGTGACAATTACCTAATATATGTTGTTATTGCATTATTTGAACCACACTTTTTCAGTGATATATCGAACTTTAGTATGACTTAGAATTCGTTGGAAAAAAAAACTTTTATGATGCGTACAAATGTCTAAAATTAGTTTATGGATATTTTTTAAAGGACGAAATATTTTGACAGCCCTGTATATTTTTACTGTGAGAATTATCGCAGAAATCTCGGAATAAAAGTGGTTATCGTAAAACAAATAAAGCATTTTTAGGGTTCCATAAAATACGAGGAACCCTTATAGTTTCGCCATGTCCTTTTGTCTGTCCGCGGCTTAGCTCAGAGATTCTTAGTACTAGAAAGCTATAATTTGGTATAAGTATACTTATAATATATAATACGTATATTATATATCAATATAATATATTGATATTAATTACGACGACAAAGTGTTTACAAAGAATGTAAAAAAAATTTTTTGTACCTCCCTAGACTTAAAGTGGGGATGATTTTTTTTGTCGTCTATCCCATGGATAAGTCCTTGCGGGTCTGGGAAAACCTTTTTTCGATTGAGGGATCCTTTTGCGATATATTAAGCATTACAGTGCTAATTTTTGTTAGAGTCAATTGTCGTCGTCCCTTCCCTGCTAGCTAAATGGTTGTTTTTGAAGTGAAAACTTCTTTTGACGCACCGCACACAGATTTTCCGTAGGTAGTAAGTTAGGCTGATCCGTCACGCTCCGAGGTGATATAGGCTCGATCGGGTGAACTCGGGACCGCCGAGTGTACCCGAGCGAGACAGATACAGTCAGCTGCTCTTCGCTGTTGTGTCGCTGTGTTTAGTATATTCAATTCATACGTAATAATTGTCTTTATGAAGTTTTCACTACTGCCGTGCGGTCTTAAGCACACAATCTTTTTTTTTGATATGTGAAAATATTCACGTCAGTAGTATATATAATGAAGTTAAAGTAAAGTAGTATTTACAAGTTAACGAGTAATAGCAGACCAACTTATATGTACTTGGAAAAGTAATGTCGTAAAAATTTCATGGATAATTACTTAAAGCCCCCTCTCTGCGCTTGGACCGACACGCACTTGGCTGGGTTTTTTCGTAGAATTGACCACTGTGTAGCTCTACTCGCACGAACTTAGGGTTGCTAAGATATTTCGACCGTACTACGACGCGATATATATATATATATATTCTTAGCATAAGTTTTTTTTTGTTAAGTTAGTAGATATACTTGTGTGCGTGACTTTGTCAGCATTCGTAATTATCTAGAATATCTAGAATTGTCATATCGGAATGGACAAAATGTACTTCTTATAAATTTTTTTTCGTCCTTTTTGTTACGAATATATACAAATATAATAAAACTTAAGTGTCTGCTTGTGACAGATTTTATAGTTACTGTGTATACTTTCGTATGTATTAAGTAAAAAGCTTTTATTTTGAAATTTAAAACAGCCACTTCATTTTTATTATATGCATAGATATAGATTTTGATTTGACATGCTATTTCAATACTCCTTTTGAAATGAAATACCTTCTTATCATAAACAATATTTTCGTCTAGTTTTGTGCATAATACAGATAATTACGTATCGTTACATCCCTAATCTATATCTATCTATACTAATATAATCAAGCGAAGAGTTTTTTTGTTGGTTTAAACACGCTAATCTCTGGAACTACTGATCGGATTCGAAAAAAAATATTTTTTTATGATTGCCAGATTCACGTGGAATATTATAGATTGCTAGAATTAGGCTAGACATGTTGGCTAGCCTTGAATATTGATTTTTGTTTAGTAAGTCGGACGAAACTGCCCACCCGAACTGCTGTATCTGCGTGCGCTGACGTAATGGTTAGTGATACGTAAATACAATGTTCTATAAAAATATTGCTCCTTAGTCCATCTAAAAAAAGTCCAGTATACTATATGCCTATCTCTTATATATATATAAGCCACAAAAAGGTATTTTATGAATAATTTATATTGAAAATTGAAAAGTGATTTATAAGCATTATTATTAGGCATGGCATATTAATCTTTACGAACGAAAATGACTTCATCATCAAGACAATTTTATGTAGATAAACTTTGCCCTTTATAGCATGTTATTTGGACGAATAGTTTGTGTGATAATGTAAAATTCAAATAAGTCGACACTCGTCTCGGGGTTATTATGTAGTGGTGCGAACGAGCCATGTTGAGACACATAACCCTGTCCACCCGATTCAAATATTGTCATTACTGAAGTATTATTAATCATCAATCAGCGATTTCTTATAAATTATACCCGGGTGAAACCGCGGGGCACAGCTAGTTGAAAATAAAGCAAATTTTCTGCCAAAGTTCAAACATTATAAATGCAAAGCAATGTATAGACATTTTTATGGTTCAGAAGTTTCTAGAATTGAACTAGTTTATAAACATCCTAAAGTCGTAAATCTGGCGACGAGTGCCTACGGATATGTACTGACATTTGACAACTTTATTTGAAATTAAATACCTATTTCTGAGTTTACCGGGTCACTATACTCTCTGAATATGTGTATATTATAGTGTTTGTGGCATCAGCATGTGTTTTAAGTTCCTTTATTTGAAGACGTCATTTGATAGTTCTGTAGGTACTTTGGAACGAACTTCCTTAGCGCGGCTTGCGGTGGAAAAAGCGCTGAGCCCCCTCCATATGACTTTCTTTCTGTGTTTCAATTAAATGCAAGTGCGTGTGTGTGCGTGTATCGAGATTCGAGTAGAATTCGTGTGCGGCCGGTTGTATAACTCTTTCTCAAGCGGCCGCCAAATGGCATTTTTCTGTGGGCCCCATAGGGTCTCTCGCGAAATATATGTATCGTACATATATAAAACGTATATAAAACTTACATCGATGTGTTCTTCATGAACTGGACTAAATGATTTCTAAATAATATATACAATTCGGTCTTTATGTACTTTGTATATTTGCTAGGCTTGCATACAAAAACTCTCAAAAACTTCATTCGTGACGAGGGTCCCCCGACCGCACACGATTTTTCATTATGATATTAGTATACAAATGTCCCACTTCTGAGTTGCATTTGTCCTCTATACAGTGGTACTATGAGAAAATTTTCTCAAGTGTTCAGGATTCCTCACAATGCTTACCTTCACATTCAGCTTACCTATTTCAATTAATTACAGAGTAGGTATACGTTATCTACCGGTTATCATTTCACCATTTTTTGTGGAACTTCTTTAGACAAGATGTAAATACAATTCGAAGATCGAATTTTACCGCAACTTTATCCAACGTAGTGTTCAACTTCGATTCTGTATCGATTAATTGATGCTCATTTGCACTATCAAACGCACTATCGATAGTACAAATTTCATATATTTTAAAAGGAAGGTATACAATTTTTTTTATTGCAACAAATCCTAGAAGATCACGTTAAATAACCTTTTTTTGGCCTCCTTTATAGTCGCCTAGATACGGTATTAAGAAACAATTGATAGTTGACAATTATTTGATATTTACTTTTTTACAAAAGAATCGAATCTATCAGATTGTCAAACAATCAATGTTTAATGAACACTACATTAATTCAAAACAACGTTTCTAACGTGAAAAAGGTCAGAAAACATGTACTTGGCAAGAGAGAGAAAATGCTTACCGAAAGAGATGGATGAACGTGATAGAATGAGACAAGTGTAAACAACAAAAATGAGTAAGGTAGGAAAAGGATATTAGGAAAAGACAAGGTGTGTTATTAAATACATAATAATTATTTATATAATTACCATTTATTTTACAATCACTTATAGTGTTACCCGATTACGGCAAAGCCGAAAGGAGGATTTTGATTTGGCCAGGTTATGTATGTACACGTATGTTCATTAATTTGTTCCTGCATATCTTCAAAACTACTTATAATTTGACAAATGAGTTATCGTTCGAAGCGTCTTTATCGTCTGCTGGATATTATATATGGTGCCCTCTAGAGGACATAGTCCTGTATTTTAATGTGCCGTGTTGGTATCAAATGGAACGGCTTAATCAGTACATTTCAAACTATAGGTATATCGTACTTTTTCAGAGCGAAATGTTTTCCCTAGTCACGTTTTAGGTTTTAAATGTACTTATCTAGTTATTATTTATAAAAAATACACGTAATCATTGTAAAGTAACTAACAAACTAAACTAAGTAACAAACTAACCAAATTGTGTAGTACTCATGTATAAAAACGTGAACGATGAATTTAAGTCTTTATAATTTTATGCGAAATAAGTTTTACTAGCGGTCACGTGCGAATATTTCGCAAATTATAGAATGTTAATAATTCAAAAGTCATGTCATTTTAGTTTAACAGAATGGTAATAGATGGCGCTTCCTACATAATTATTTGAATATATTTTCATTTGGAATACAAACTTTTAAGTTTTTTTTTAACATTATTGAGAATTAATATTGTAATAGAATTAGGAATGCAATTCAACAGGATTTTTTAATTAATTTATTAAATTAAAACATTCATTTTAACCTATTTGTATATGGTTCGTCAATAGCGGGGATATTAAGTTCTAAAATGGTGTTTTGAATCATTAATTTTGATGAGTTTTTAACGTCTATGAGAAATAATATATATTATAATGTATGTACTTATTAAATATCATTTATATATTAATAAACTACGTAAAACTTCTACATCGTCCTTTTTTATCTATACGACATGAGATTTTGAAATGTTTTTCCAAAGATAATAAAAAAGTAATAATAATGAATCTATGCTAATTAATGTGTTCAATCACGTACAGGTACAATATTGTCTATAGGTAATTTTTGAATTGGTCAGAAAAACATAAAAAAGTATCCTTAAAGTTACACTTCTTTGCGTAACAAATCAAACATAACTCTTTTTTTTGTCAGGCGTGCAACATGTAATTATTATATTAAAATAATTATTACTTATTATTTTATCATAATAAAAAAAAACAGTTTGCTGAATTCCAGTATGAAGAAATTCAAACAAACTCACTATACTGATGATTTTCACTATACTGTGGGTGTGGACGTACTTAAAGTATCTCTCTCTATGGTTCTCTTGCAGATTTATTCCTTTTTTATCGTTTATTTCCCACTTTGTTGTCCAAAACAAAAACTGTCGTGGCTCAGGACACGGCTCGCTTACATACTCAAATGAAACAATCACGAAATCACTTGAAGATCCTTGAACTTTACAACATAAGTCATCGTTTTAAAAAGAAGGGGAAGTGTGCTATTATTACGTAATCGGAACGTTAAAGTTTATTTGTCTGTGAACTATGTTTTTTCGAACATACTCGATATTTCGAGAACATTCTAAACGTTTCCAGATATTTCTAGAGATTTCTATTTTTACTTAGATCGTAACAATAGCATGGATCATGAATTTTAAAATGCCACAAAAATTCTCTGAAAAGTTATGGTAGTAGTGGTACTGTTAGACCACTAAAATCATCAGAAGACACTATGTAAATCGAAACAATTCCCCACTTAATAATGGCAATAATGGTCTTCAATTAAAGCGAGGATTAGTTGCCAAGATAGGAAAAAGAAGAGGAAATAAATATTATTATTTTTTAGTCTATATTCTGTAATATTGGCTGTGTTCCAGGTGACAGTTTGATTATTTATACAACTGAAGTGAATTTGAAATAATATAAACTTATATTGCACAAAACAAATGCCTTAATATAAATATCTCACTAAAGACATAATAAAATAAATTGCAAAGTCAGTTTTGTTTTGAACCAATATTGGTGCTAGAACACATTTGTAATGGCAAAGAAGTTTTCGTATGCTACAAAATAAATAATTCACACTAACCTGAAGATCACGAGTATGTGGAGACTCGTAAAAAAAATATCTGATTTTGGTCGGATATTACTATCCGTTATCTCATTATGAGTGATTTTTATTTATGAAGGCCACAAGATACATGTATCTTATTATCATGTATGTAAAAGAGAGACTTACTACGGGTATTGCCATTATTTAAAATATACATACAATAAAATTATTATAGAATTTCTATACTATTGAATTATGTGCTTTGAAAAATTAATGTAAAAAATGTCGCTGTTCCATCGAAACCCACTTCACGATTTAACAATTTTTTTTGAAATAAATCATATAACCCTTTTTGTAATTCTATATTTTTAACGTAAATTTTTTATCGGTTTTCTTTTCAAATGAATCCTATTATCATAATAAATAAGCTTGTATATACTTTTTTGTGTTTTTTTGACTGATGATGCCATCAGTTGAAATAAATGTTTATGGTATGTATGTATGTATGAATAAAACATGTTTCTGTATGCTAGTCGCTTTTATCGTGTAAAGGATATAAACGAGATATATATAAATAAATTATTGGTTCCAAATGAAATACTTTTATTTAGTTTTGTTTATTTTTTATTCCCCAAATTTCCAGTTTTGAAATAAAAACTCACATAAATCAAATAAATAACTTACATATTATAGAGTTTAGACTACATTAGGTACTCGAGATAGCGCAATTCTGTTAAAGAGTAAGCGAGATAGTTATACTAAGATGTCTCTAGAGTTTTTGGCGGGATATTAATCTGTCAAATGGTGATTTTTTATTTTAATTCATAAATATATCATGTATTGTCAGCATTTTACGTGATGTAGTTTAAATAATTATCCGAAATTACTTTGCTACTTTCGCTTGCAATAGATGAACAGTAGGTTCAGCTACCTACAGTGTTGCCAGACTAAAATTTCAAAATCCAGGAAATTAGAGCAAAAGAATCAGGAGACTGGTTTAAAAAAACAGGAGGTAAATAAAATACTTCCTACTTTGTTTATTTTACTTTAATTGTTTTCTTTACTTTAATGATTTATTTGACAATTCATTTTTGGAGTATTTTTTTGCCAACTACAAAATCAAACCAATTTGTGTTTCTTAATTCGTTTTTAGTTCTTAAGGCATTAACTTTAGTACTCAATTTATTTCTTCTAAAAGAAGAATCGTGAAAACAGTATCGGCTTACTGACTTGTGATTGGCTGTACCCCTGTGGCGTAGCTCTTAGAGCCAAGTTTTCTGTTAAGCTAGCTAGCCCCCAGCAGAGACACTACTTAATTAGTTTCAATGACAGTGACATTTCTCTTTCAGGAAGTATCTAATTTAACCAAAATGGTACCAACAATAATCATAAAATTGTAAAATAATTTAATAAGCATAATTTATACTTACCTTTGAAACTTCTTTTCAGCTAACCTTTGAATATGTCTTCTTTTTTCAGTATGTATTATAAAATTAAGAAAAGTTTTATTTAATTTAACGGTGTCTTTTACGTATCCACTTCTGATTGAGACATTGTAAATAATTAAACTCAATTTAACTCAAAATTATAGTTCTACTACAGTTAAAGCTTTTTCTCCAGTCTAAACTCACACCAATCAATTATTATATGCAAAATATTAATGAACTTAAGGCATATCAAGTTGAACCGTAAAACATACCTATTTAATTTAGTCGTGTAGAGGTTCTTTCCCGTACGCGTGCGTAAGAACATGATATTAGAGGATTGGCAATCGAAAAGGCTTATTGCAAAAACACTTATTCCATTAAGTTAGGAGTGTTAGAGTGTCTATTTTCAAAACCCAATACTGTTAGAAATTATTGGTTCAGTTGGAAGTCTCAAATATGCTCCTTTTTACGCATATTTCATACATTATACGATACGATATAAAAAAATGAAAATCAGGTCTGGCAACACTGGCTACCTACAACTATGTTTGAATTTAAATAATTATGTAAATAAATTAAAATAATAATAATTAAGATGATATTATGGTCAATATTGTCAATGACTCTACAGCAGATTTAGAAGGCACTGTCCTTTAGAGAAGAATCGACAAGAAACTTTAAGGTTGCTGTTTTAAACTCCTCTTTACAATAATATTCTACATTAACAAATATAAAAGCATATTATATATTTTAAAATGACTAATACATATATTTTTTTTTAACAAAATTATCATCTTAATTGTTATTATTTCATTTCAGACATTACACGTTTATTTAAATTCAAACATTTTATGTTGTAGGTAGCTTAAACTACTATTCATCTATTGCAAATAGCAAAGAAATTTCGGATAAATATTTACGATGGAATTCCGCAAAAACTCCTTCGTTAATGAAATGTGATGTAGTTTGCCTATTACGCACAACTTAAGTGGATTTGTAAATAATAACTGGGAAGATGTATTTTAAGTTCCCACAAAAACTCTCTGGTAAGTTTTAACATGGGAGTCACCATCTTATTAGAGCTATGTTTGAAGGTTAAAGGAATAATTAGAAAAATATTCAAGGGACGTCTGTAGAAGAACCGTAAGTGCTGGGCTTCGGAGACATAGCTATACGATTTGCAACGTCATATCTTTGCAGGACGCTAAAACTTCGGAACCGCCTCTTTTTTTTTTCGAACTGACTATGCTGTTGGCCCGGGGGCCTTAACAGTTTCACCGGGCTTGGGGGCGAGCGCGGAAGGCACTCAGCCGCCCCCCAAGCCCGGTAAAGCTGTAAAAGCCGTAAAGGCTCCAGGGCCCCTAAGGCTAACAGTATAGTCAGTTCAAAAAAAAAAAAAAAAGCACTCAGCCGCGAAAGCTAGGCAACAAGCTCCAAGGGTGCCAAAGTGGCCGAACCTCGGCTTGGGATGTTGCCGATCATGCGAAAAAGTCGCGATCTGACTGAATCCCTATCCATAGAAATTCGAGCTAACTAACTGTACAAATATACATGTTCCTGCCTTCTGAGAGGAAGGAAGGAACATTTTTATATGTATTTAGTGATTTGGTAATTTTTGTCTAAACTAACTAGCCAAAAAAAGAACAAAAAAGGTCCCTTACAGAACCTATGTACCTGAGTGTGGTGTACATGTGTGAAGTGCAGTGTTATGTGTGTGTGTCGATAGCTAGTGAATGCAGTGTCACTGTATCGCGCGAGCGGCTGCTGGCTCAAGGGCTCCATGCCGGAGGAACGGACCTAGGCTTGAGTTGCCGCTGGAGAGGGTGGTCGTGGCGGGTGTGCAGGAGCGAAGTTAACCGCCCGTCCCCTACGGAGGTAACGGTGATTTCGCGGCCGTGGGCGCAAACACGCTTGACTTGAAGAGACGGATGGGTATGACGCGTAGCTACCGTGATTTCGTTATCGGGGTCGGTAAATATGTTCCGCGGCCTACGTTTTGCCTTCGGGGCGTCTGGGACTGGGGTATATGTTGCGGCGCATGCTACTAACGGGTTCGGATGGTTTGAAGCTCTGTCGAAATAGCTCTTCGCGAGAGTTTTGATGTAAGATTTGATCGAAGGAAGTTCCATATCTTTATGGAGGTCTTCGTTTCGAACAAACCATGGGCAATTAACTATTTTGCTAAAAAACCGATTTTGCAACGTTTGTAAGGGGCTGAAGTTTGATTTCGCCATATGGGCGAATACTACGCAACTGTATGTTAAGATCGGTCGGATACAAGTCTTGTAGAGTGTAAGCTTATGTCTAAGAGACAATTTACTAACCGAGCATAGCAGAGGATGCAAGCGAGCCAAGACCATAGCAGCCTTGTTTCGGACTCTACGGACATGTGCCCTGAAGCTAAGCGTATTATCGAGGGTGACACCCAGATATTTAGTCTGGGTAGCCCAGGGGATCGGGACACCGAAAAGGTGGAGGGGTTCAAGTGTCTTTCGTAGTTGCCCGGGATTAAAGAGAATCGCGGTACTCTTATCAGGGTTGAGAGCTATGCGCCATTTACGGAACCACCTGCCGAGTTGGGTTACAGCGCGTTGGACGCGCGATCTGAGGTGAGTTCTGTGCCTGAGTGAACTGTAAATGACCGTGTCATCAGCGTATAAGCCTACCTCGACCCCAGGGAGACGTGGGAGGTCGCTGATGTACAGATTAAATAGACAAGGCGCCAGAATGGAACCTTGAGGGACACCTGAGCGTATTGAGTGGGGTGGAGAAAGTTCACCTTCAACTCGGTAGCGGAAGGTGCGGTCAGTGAGATAATTGCTAATGATATGTACTAATCTGTCTGGGATTTCTAATTGGTGTAGTTTGTGGACTAGTCCGGCATGCCAAACCTTGTCAAAGGCCTTGGCAACGTCGAAGAAGACCGCAAGTGTACGACGTGCTTTGTAGAATTCGCTGAAGTTAAATGTGATGTGCTCCGTGAGTCGGTGCACTTGATGTGTACACGAGTGTTGGACACGGAAACCGAACTGCTCAGATGGGAACAGGTTTTTGTCGTTTATAACTGATTTGAGGCGGTTCAAAAGAAGCCGCTCGTAAAGTTTCCCTAGCGTGTTTAGGAGACTAATTGGGTGATAGCTATCGGGAAGCGAAGCTTTCTTGCCGGGCTTATGAATACCTATCACTGTGGCCGTTTTCCAGGCGGCTGGAAAATGGCAATTGGCTATGGCTACATTGAAGATGCAGACCAAGAGTGCTATGAGGTGAGCAGGAAGAAGTTTGAGTACTTCGTTCCTGATACCGTCGGGACCGGGTGACTTTCTAGGTTTAAGACCTTTAATAACGGAACAGACCTCCTCAGATGTAACCGGAGTTAGGCTATCTGCCGGGGGGATTGCGATTAAATTCTGTACCGAGGATTCGATATTGTCGATATGTACAGTGTCTACATTATCACAGTTAGGGGAGCACTGGCTCTCCAGACTCACGGCAAGGTATTCGGCTTTATCGACGCTGTCGAACACGGGAGGGAGGCCGGGGCCCCTGTCAAGGGGTGGCATCGGGATGGAGAGATTGGATTTCAGAGATCGAGCGAGTTTCCAGTAAGCGAGATGTGACGGTTTGATACCTTCTAGAAGGTTATCCCATCTGACACCCCGGATCTCGGTTATACGGGTTCTAACCGCTCTCTGAAGTGAGCGTAACCGTGCGCAGTTATCCCTAGACGGGTATGAGTCGTGTGCGCGTGTCGCAGCATTCTTTTTTGTGATCAGCGCTCGCACGTCGTCAGGAAGTACAAAGCGGCGTCCGTTCGCCGCTCGGACCTCTCTCGAGGCTTCCCTGACGGCGGTTTGGAGGTGTTCGACCAAGGAATCGATCGCCAAATCAGCATCCGCTATCGACTCTAATTCGTTTGGAATCCTATCTAAACTAGGCGAGGAGGGGTTATCTTTAAGATACCGTATTAGTTTCGCGTAGTCAACCACTGTGACGGTGGGAGGCTTAGGGTCAAATGGTTGACCGAGTTGTAGTAAGACCGGGCGATGATCGGAGTCTAACTCGTGTACGACTTGAATAAGTCGTATTTGGAGAGAGACACCTTTGAGGAGGGCTATATCAAGCACTGTCGGACGACAGTTATCTTGATAGTGGGTGGGTTCGAGAGGAGTTAAGACATCAAAATTTAGGACTTCCATTAATTGACCGAGTTTCCCCCCGTTAGGGGTATTAAACGAACTATTGAATATAGTATGTCCACAATTAAGGTCGCCTGCTACGATAACCGACTCGCCGAGGGAAAAGACAGCCTCCAGATCAGACAGGAGGAGTGCTTTATTCGGCGACAAGTATGCAGACACAAGCGTGATTGACGGATGGCCAGTCATGCCTAGTCTGCAGATTGAAACTTCCATATTGATAAGTTCGGGAGGATCTACTGGCATGCAGTAGAGGGAACGCTTATAATAAATGAGGGTGCCGCCACCTCTGGCACGAGCACGGTCATTTCTAACAATTTGGTAGTTCGCAATCGAGGGATTGCGCTTACTCGGTTTCAACAGTGTTTCTTGTACAAGAAACACGTCTATCTGTCGTTCTCGTAAGAAGGTGGCTATGAGATCACGTTGAGGAGTGAGATTTCGAGCGTTAAAAAAGGAGAGATTCAGACTCTTAGGTTTAATTCTATCCATTTTTAATTATTTATTTACAGCGGCGCGGGCCAGACGTTGTAACGTCGCTGCGACATTTGGAAAGCTTTTAATCGATTGAAAGGGGCCGAACTCCAGTCTACAGTTGTCGAAAGCGATGATTTCTTGTATGTCGTGTACAAGAAGAAGCTTAGCCATCCAGTCTATGCCGAAGTCATTACCGGATACTGAAGGTTCCTGAGCCTTATGAGGCTGTGGTTTGGTTAGGGGGGCCCATGGAGCCAGAGGGGTTCGCACGGGCTGAATAGGTGCTCGGGACGCGGTAGCGGTAGCCATCGGAGCTCGAGATGCGCTTGGGAGACTAGGGAATGCCTCTGGTGTTAAGAGAGGCTGAGGACGGACAGCTGAGTCAAGTTGTACACTCTGAGGGTTGAACTGCCTAGCTTGACGGGGGCGCCTAGTACGCGGAGCACGGGGACAGCCACGATAATTCGCGGAGTGGCCCATTTCACCACAAAGGACGCAGCTTGGAGGGTCAGGAGAATCACGAGAGCGCTTGCACTCATTAGTGGAGTGATCCTCAGTGCACTTTACACAACGTGGACGGAGGTGGCAATTACGGGCAGAGTGACCGTAAGATTGGCAGTTGTGACACTGCGATGGATAATGAGACTTGCGGGGAGGTTCAACAGAGATGCGGTAGAGCCCGCAGACGGATTTGAGGTCAAAGATATCTTTGCCCTCCCTAGTACGGTCTAAAATGACTAAAACCATGTCAAAGGTGGCCTTAGTTATGTGGTGGTACATCCGATGTACCTCTCGGACAGGGTAATTCTGAGCCTTCAGAGACTCAACTACATCGGTGGTCGGTATTTCGCGTGGAACGCGGCGGATGACTACTCGGAGGAGGCGTTCCTCCTCTAGAGCGTAGGTGTAATAGGGAATTTTCTTTTCCCTGAGGTAGGAGGTCAATTTCCTGTGGTACTCGGTGGTCGGTACTTTAACTTGAATGCCCGACGTTGTGTTCACAGCGGTTGTGTAATAGATATCACGCGCGTTTAGGCTTTTGGATATTGTTACCCAATTAACCTTGTCTTGGATTGTAACTGGCGGCGGGGCGCGGGGCTTTTTCGTGGCGGTCTGAGAATCGGTTTGTTCAACGGCGGGCGAGGCGTCGTTTGCCTGTACTAAAACCGGTTCCCCGGTAGCGGATTTCATGCGCTTAGAACGCGCTGAGTGGCTGACGGTTGTAAAGCCGTCGTCTGTATCTACGGACGTAGAAGTCTCGGCTTCCATTTCTCCGATGGGCGTATATACCTGCGTCAAATGGATAGGCTCGGGGTTTGTAATAAAATGTGGCAAAAGCGCCTCCGTTGACGAAGTACGCTGTATCGCGCGAGCAGCTGGCTTGAGGGCTCCCTAGCGGGGGAACGGACCTAGGCTCAAGTCGCTGCAGGAGAAGGCGGTCGAGATATGTGTGCGGGAGCGAAGTTTGTCGCCCGCCCCCTGCGGAGCGAGCGGTGATTACGCGGGCGTGGGCGCAAACACGCTTGGTTATTAGATACGGGCGGGAAAATCGCGTTCGCTTCCGTGATTTTATCATCGGGGTCAGATAAAATGTCACGCGGGCGTCTATATTTGTTAGACATTCGGATGTCTGGATTCGGGTTCTGAGATGCGGCTGCCACTACTAGCTGGTTCGAATGGTTCGACGCTTTTTCAAAATAATTATTTGATAGGGACTTTATAAATGATTCGATCGAAGGTATTTCCTTATCTTTATGGAGATCTACGTTCCGAGCGAACCAAGGGGCACCGACCGCCCTTCTGAACTATTTGTAACTTATTGAGGGTGAATTTACTTATGTGAGCAAAGACTGGGGAACTATAAGTTAGGATCGGTCTGATACAAGTCTTGTAGAGCGTGAGCTTATGTCTGAGGGACATTTTGCTCTTCGAGCACACGAGAGGGTGCACGCGGCTTGATACCATACCGGCTTTCCTTCGCACTCTATCGATATGTGCCTTGAAATTTAGGTGTTTATCCAGTGTGACACCCAGATATTTGATCTGGTTGGCCCACGGGATAGCCACATTAAATAGTTTGATAGCGGGAATTTTAACTAATCTTTGAGTGGGATGAAAGAGGATAGCGCTACTCTTATCGGGGTTAATTCCTATGCGCCATCTACGGAACCATTCGCCTAGCTTATCTACGGCTTTTTGGACTCGTAGCCTGAGGGTTTGTCTGTTCCACGAGGAACTAAACAGGACTGTGTCATCAGCGTAGGAACCTACCTCTACCTCGGGGAGGCGAGGGAGGTCACTGATATATAAGTTGAATAGAGAGGGCGCCAGAATGGAACCCTGGGGAACACCTGAGCGTATGGGATGAGGCTCAAAGAGAGCACCCTCTACTCGGTAGCAGAAGGTCCGGTCAGAGAGGTACGCGTGTATGATTTTAACTAATCTATCCGGGATTTGAAGTTCCAAAAGCTTGTGGACCTAACCAGCGTGCCAGACCTTATCGAAGGCTTTGGCGACGTCGAAGAAGACCGCAAGTGTAGAACGAGGTGTTGGGTCGCGATTGAAATTTTGAAGAATGTGCTCCGTGAGGCGGTGCACTTGGTGGGTACAGGAGTGTTTGGCACGAAAACCAAACTGCTCAGGTGGTAAAACATTTTTGTCTGTGACTACTGACTGGAGCCGGTTCAGAAGGAGCCGCTCATAGACTTTTCCTAACGTGTTAAGGAGACTGATAGGGCGATAGCTGTCGGGAAGCGACGCTTTTTTGCCGGGCTTGTGAATACCTATTACTATGGCCTTTTTCCAGACGGCTGGAAAATGGCAATGGGCTATGGCTACATTGAAGATGCAGACCAAAAGAGCTATGATGAGGTGATCAGGAAGAAGTTTGAGTACTTCGTTCCTGATACCGTCGGGACCAGGTGATTTTCTAGGCTTAAGGCCTTTAATGGTTGACATAACTTCCTCAGGCGTGACCGAGTCCAAATCATCTGTTGGGGGGACCGCGAGAGAATTTGTTACCGCCGATTCTATCGAGCTTACGAACTCGAAATCGATGTTAACGCAGTTCGGAGAGCATTGATTTTCAAGGCTCTCTCGGCAAGGCATTCTGCTTTTTCAGCGCTATCGAAAGCGGGAGGTTTGCCGGGGCCTTGATCTAAGGGGGGCATGGGGACTGTATCGTCACATTTAAATGTGCGTGCTAATTTCCAGAAAGCCAGATGGGATGCTTGGATACCCTCGAGTAGGGCCCCCCATCTGGCATCACGGATTTCGGAAATGCGGCTTTTTACCGTTTTCCGAAGTGAGTTTAACCGCCTACGATTGTCCGCAGTCGGGTATGAATCGTGTGCTCGAGTCGCGGCGTTCTTTTCCGTGATCAGCGCTCTCACGTCGGCAGGAAGTATAAAGCGGCGTTCGTTCGTCGCTTGCACCTCTTTCGAGGCCTTACTGACGGCGTTTTGGAGATGGCTGACCAGGGAATCGATCGCCAGATCGGCATCGGCTGTCGATTTCAACTCGTCTGGGACCCTATCCAAACTGGAGGATGAGGGATTGTGCAAGAGGTATCTGTTTAGCTCCGCATAGTCCACCACCTTGACGGAGGAGGGATGCTGGTCAGAAGGCTGACCTAGGTGGGTCGGAGTCTAACTCATGTACGACTTGTACGCGTCTTATATTGAGAGAGACATTTTTTAAAGTGCTATATCTAAACCAGATGGACGACAATTGTCCTGAAAGTGAGTGGGCTCTGAAGGAGCGATGACATCAAAGTAGAGAATGGTAGATAGTTCCTCCAGAATCCTCCCGTTCGGGGAGGTAGTCGGGTTGTTCCACATGACATTCCCGCAATTGAGGTCACCCGCTATAATAGCTGAATTACCTAGTGCAAAAAGAGCCTCCAGATCTGACCTGAGAAGCCTTTTGTTCGGGGTGTGATAGGCAGAGACGATTATGATTGACGAGTGACCAGTCATACCGAGTCTGCAAACAGATACCTCTATACTGGAGAGTTCGGGAGGTTCTATTGCTATGCAGTATAGAGAGCGTTTATAGTATATGAGGGTGCCTCCGCCGTTAGCGTGGACCCGGTCGTTCCTAATAATGTTGTAGATCGCGATTCGGGGATTGCGAGCGCTGGGTTTTAGAAATGTTTCTTGGACTAGAAACACGTCTATTTGGTGCTCTCGGAGGAAGGCGGCAATTAGATCACGCTGAAGTCTAATTGATCGCGCATTAAAAAAGGTGAGGCACAAACTCTTAGGTTTGATCCGATCCATTTTAATTTTGGCTATGAGAGGCGCTGACAAGCCATTGAATAGTGGCGGCTATGCCCGGGAATTGGGTTATTGCGTTGAGCAATCCTAAGTCCTTATTGGAGTTAATCACCGCGTTGAATGCGATGATTTCTTGCACTTCATGCACAAGAAGAAGCTGGGTGAACCACTCCTTGCCAGCCAACGAGAAACCGAGGGCTGAGGTGGCGGGGGCTGCCGGGACCGGGATGGCCTTGACAGGCTTGGGTTTAATTAATGAGGCCGGAGGGACACTTGACACGGAGACACGGAGACGGACACGGAGACACTTGGGGCTTGACTATGACTCTATCAAGGGCCAAGGTTCCCAAGCCCGGCCAAGTACTGTCGTTTGCCTCTGAAGGAGGCAACCGAGGGGCGCTTGGGTCACGCACCCACTTGCCTTCTATTTACACCGAGAGGTTTCCGGCAAGCGACCACTAAAGTGTGGATTTCGTCAAATAGAAACAATTGCACTTAAAAGTGCAGTTTGTGTTTGTGTAGCGTACTGAAAAGTACGCGACACAATGGGTGCGAGCGAGACGGCGATATGCAGGTGCGATGCAGGTGCGCAGCAAAACCGGTCGGTCGTAGGTCACGAAGGCGGCAGAGAGCGGTCGTAAACACGTCCGTTCCCGCCGGCGGTCGTGATCGGAAAATCAAGTCCGGAACCGCCTCTCGGTCAGTGCGTTTCTCTTTCTATGATCCTTCAAACACAACGTGAATAGATACTATGATTTAGTTGATTCCTCGGTGGCCACCGTAATTTGTATTGTTCTGTGCTTACTATTAGTACCGTCACTGTTTTTTTTAACAAAAGCAGTATCACAAAAATTGACAATATCAAATGGGTCTCCGACACCAACTGTACACAAGATTTATTTCTCATTAATTATTATCGAAGTAAAATTAAAAACATTGTTTTTTAAACAAAATTTTATTAATAACAAAAATTAATAAATAAATAGTCCATAAAAACCATTTCCCCCACTGGCAACACTAAATTAAACCCGGCAACACAGCTTGGCGTCTTTCTTCTCTTTCCCGCAACACTTGCCGTCGCCCTCGCCCTCGCCCCTGCGTCCCTTGCCAGCTAACGGCCTGTCGCGTTCATCCCAGACTACGACACCGTCGCACGCGCATATTCGCTTCGGATTTTGGAAAACGCCCGCGGAACGCGCTATCACACCGCACGCGATACTGCGAAATACATTATTATATATATAACAGTGAAATACCAATTATCACAAGATCTCCGAAACTATAAGTCCGATTTACCTGAAATTAAGGATAGTTACTCCTTTCGCGATGTAGATGTGAAATTAAGAACGGATTTTGGGAAATTCAACCTATAAGGGTGAAAAATAGGCGTGGAAAGTTTGTATGGGGTGAATGAAAAACAAATTGTATAGCTATCTGGCTCTTTATTTGTATGTTTGAATGAAACTTTGTACTGGGGAAGTAAATGTAATTCCTCAATTGATAGGTTAATAATTACTGCGTAATCTAGGTGTGCGGAGTTGCGGGGCACCGCTAGTATATTATATAAACTAATAAATATGGGGACACAATTTCACATACGGCCATATAATTCCATACTAAGTATAGCTTGTATTATGATAACTAAACAGCTGATACATCTACTATATATATATATTTAACACACAGACACACAACTGACAATTATGCTCATCACACAAAAGTCAGTCATGGACGGGGATCGAACCTACGACCTTTCGGTTCAATAGTAAGGCTTATTACAACTGCGCTACGAGGCCTGTTATAAGTATATAATCATATAATATGGTGAAACATGTATTAATCTAGTTTTGCTGGGATCGAGATCACCATACACCAAGTGTAACACCAGTACATTTACGCGTGCGTTTTCGGTAACAGCCAGTGTATATTAAGCTGCCAATAGGTTTGCAGGACGGCATGATAGTGACGATACGGTGAAGGAAAACATCGTGAGGAAACCGTAGCATTTCTAAAGCCCGGCTGGCTACCACCCTCAAGTTGAACATCTGCCGCCAAGCACCAATAAGTGTATTCCGGCAGCTGCACTTGATCACAAGAGATTGTTTATTTGACACGCTTCTTGGAACTATAAGATTTGTAAAAAAAAAATATAGCCTATTTACTGTGGACGGCAGTAACTATGAAAATCAAGCTGTAGGCAAGTATGGGAAATGAGAACAACAATATGGTACACAGGTACGTTAGCGATGACCGGTGACTTGTTCGAATAGATTTAACACAAGTGATGTCGCGGGGCACATATAGTAATGAATCTAAAAATGGAAACACACTTATCAAGTTATTTCGGAATAGTAAGTCAGTCAGTTCACTTACGGCGGCCCGCTGTTGCCGTCAACTTTCGAAGTGGGCGAAGTCCCTCTGCCTAAGTCGTCGGCCCTCTCCGTGACCGCAACCGAACGTCCAACTATATCCCACACCTGGGCAAGGCAACAAAAACAAAAAAAAAAATTGCTTCTTAGTTTCTTCTTATCCGATGGCTTAGCGGTAAGACACTCCGTGATTCGATAGTAAGATTAAAAGTTAAACCAAATTATTTAATGATATTGTTCTGGTGGTGAAACGCCTAAAACGTCACAAAACTCCTTTGGGACGGGAAAATTAATATGTTTGGCCCGTGAATCACGCGACTGGAAATGCTAAACAGAAAACGTGACGTCATCGTTCAATAAAATTACACAATTGAGTATTATTAGGTTATCTGGCGACACGTGATTCTAAAATATTATTATGTGTGGAAATACTGATTTTAAAATTATATACGTGCCTAAGAAAACTCATGACAATATTTTTTCTAAAATAAATTTTGCACACATTACCTTTAACCTTGGTTATATTTATTGAATGATGACGTCACGAGTGGCCACGTGACCACAATGCCGCGTTTGTAGTACATTCTTTATTGAACCCTCCTTATCGATTTACGGTTTATTATTTGAAGTACGGTGCTTTAATATAAAAATGTATACAAATAAAAATTAAATTCTATCACTTGAGAACGGCTAAACTGATTTAGCTATTTCCTATCTTTTTAATGTCAGTAATAGTTGACTAAAAGAGAAGTCCGATGAATTATTTTGAAAAACATTTTTTTTTTCAATTGTTCTGTCAAATGTAATGCTTTTTTCTATTGTTTTTTTTTTAATGTTCTGAAGATCATCATAACCCACGATTCGAACTATGAATATATGAGTAATTCATACTTTGTTTTGTTTGTTATAGTCCTGGAAATATGAGGGGAAAAAATCGGGGTAGGTGGCTCTGTGATCGGTATATAACGGTAGAAACGGTAAAACACCGCCTTTAGTCAGATCGCGACTTAATTGCATACGCGCAACAGTCCGAGCCGAGGTCCGGCCACTTTGGCACCCTCGGATGTTGTTGCTTAGCTTTCGTGGCTGAGTGCCCTAAGCGCTCGCCCCGAAGCCCGGTAAAGCTGTAAAAGCCGTAAAGGCTCCAGGGCCCCTCAGGCTAACAGTGTAGTCAGTTCGAAAAAAAAAAAAAAACACCGTCTGCTGGGACAGTTAGTAATGAATAAATACTAATTCACGGTTTTTATTTCCAACATATAAATCACTAGCTGTGGCCGCGGCTCCACTCGCGTAGACTACTGATTTTTTTTTTTTTTTGTGTGAATCCCTAATTATTTTTTAAAGTAAAAGTTGCCTTATTTATTGCTTATAACATCAGCTATCTGCCAGTGAATGTCCCGTCAAAATCGGTCGAACCGTTTCGGAGATTACCCGGAAATCTCCAAAGAGATTTCTCTGTACCCGTCCTACCTTGAGTACACCGTCTAAGATCCGGAACGTCGCCCGTCCGTTCTCATCAGCTACTATATTCCCAAGATCTCCAGCGTGTCTACTCTCCTTAGAGTCATCAGGTCCACCGTGCGGACTCCCAGCTGGGTTGTAATGCTCCCCTATAGATTTACAACCCTGAAAATTAATCATAAAGTAGTTGTAAAACTATCTTGATTTTGATGTTCTGCTGCAGAAAGAGAAACAAAACTCGAATCTAGATATAACCATGGATTTAATATAAACAGATCGGCAATTCGAAAGAGAAAGAGCATAGTATACGCTTGTGTTAAAATGAGACAGGGATACGAGACCATTTTCTTAGTGCTATCGGCCTACGTAAACCGTGATAAAAATAAATTCTGCTTATTTTTGCAAAATCTAATGTTTTAATTGTGTCTACGTGTACTATTAACTAGATGAAATTCGTGTTATATAGAAAAACATAATAATATGCATACTAGTGTATTCCGTTTTTGGTCTATCCTTATTCAACCGACTGCTGATCTATACTATAATAAATCTAGGAATCCAAGTGTACTTTCTGTGTATATTTCATACTAAAATATGCTATTGACATGACGTAAAATGGTGTCACAACTGTTAAACGGACTGCTGTGGACATAATCCTATAATCACCCAATAAGATATACACGCACTCGCAAACCGTGTACGCGGGTGGAGGAAAGTAATCGCGCAGCGCGGGGGGCAAGCTAAGCTCGACGAAGCTCACGTAGTCATATCATAACGCAACAGGTATAAAGTCACAATATATAAGGACTCGGGACTCTTATAGCTAGCAATGTAGTCAGTTCCAAAAATTAAAGCTACATGGCCATAGATAGAACCTATAATGTGTTATTTCTCTCAAAATTAATTATTCAAACGTCATTATAAAGCTTATCTTCCCCGCTATTGACGAAACATTTACAAATAATTAAATAATGTTTCCGTTAAATTAAATTGATTAAAAAAGGTGTCCAGTCCTAAGTCATGTCAATAACATGTCGCTTTCACTGCTCTTTCGATTATTATAAAAAAAAAAAAATTGTAGTTACATGTAGTTTGCCAAATGTTAACTGGTCATTTCAGTCTGTAACAATTTTTAATCAATTTCAAACAGTCGTCAAAACTTAATTAATAAAAATGTTCCAGCCCCTAAGGAACGAGTTTTATTAAATATTATTTACTAGCAACCCGCTCGGCCTTCACAAGGGTAGCAGAATAATATATATATATATATAACTCCGTTGGTTTACGCGGCGCACGCCTGTAAAGCTCTCAGTCGACATGATTTTTTCCGACATTTTCAACAATCACAGTAATATTTCTGACAATTTAAACAAAACCGTAATGAATGTACCACCTGTTATATATGTGTATACGTATGTTTATAACTATGTAGTGGCTGTGCCACCTTCTTTTAAAGCGTGTGTAAGACGTTAATAAAGGAGTGCGTTACCGACCGCTACCGTGTTAAGATTCCAAGTTGCGAATTAACAACACATAAACCTTCCTCATGAATCACTCCGTCCATTAATGAAAACCGTATGAAAATCCCTTCGGTAGTTTTTGAGTTTAACGCGTTCAGACAACAGACAGACAGGGGACTTTATTTTATAATATGTATAAAGAAACAATGGATGGACTGTGTGAATGATGATATGGTTAGAAAGGGCGTTATGGTTAGAAGACGTAACTGACCACCGAGTTGACGACTAATAGAGAAGTATCGAAGAAAAAGACATTTTGCGCCGACCCCAAATAAATTGGGATAAGGCCAGGAAAATGATGATGAAGGATGATGATGTATAGAAGATAGGCTTAGCCTATGACCACAATCTCACCTGATGTTAAATGACGATGTGGCTCAAGATGGTAACACGTTAAGCCTAGAGGGACTGGCTCTCAAGTACAGCTGCCGAAACACAACTATAGGTGCTTGACGACATATTCTAAACTAAGAGAATGGTAGCTAGAAAATGTCTTACCATCATGCTATGGTTTCATCACAATGTTTTCCTTCACTGAAAGCTCAGGCTCACTGAGTTATCATTGCCTGCTTGGGATTAGTCAGAGAATTTAAAAATCCACAAACCTGGCTCATGTCTCCAGCATCGTGGACGTGCAACCCGTGTAGACCTGACGAAAGGCCGTCAACGCTGCCATCTACCACTAAAAGACCTTCATCTGACTGCTGGAATCTGATCACTCCGAGAACGTTTGTATTACAGCACGACTGGCTGGATATCATTGCGACGGCTGACTGAGTGTCTGGCGATTAACCAAATCATAAGGTAGACAAACATACACTGAATATTTCTTTTTTATTTATTATGTCCTCTGGATGCAAGTCCTAACTTAGTCCTAACTTTAGTATTTACTAAGGGAGTTTTTGTGGCAACTCAAAAAGCATGTTTCTAGTTTATATTTACAATCCACTTCACGTATGCATAATAACCAAAATATATCACTACATAATATTGGGTCAAAAAACCTAAGCTAATGAATCAAAATAATAACCACAACATAGCAATACAAGATCCCGCCAAAACCTTTTTTTAATTATTAAAGCTTTGGATACACGTCCTTTAAGTCAAACTTTGAACTATTCTGAGTAATCTTCAAACATAGCTTCAATAATATGGCGGCCCCCTTGTTAAAACTGTAATTTTCTTCTCTTGTGCACAACAACAAAACTACGTCACGTAAAATGCCGCCAAAATTACATAATATAGAGCCAAATAACAAGTTTATGAATTAAAACAAAGACCACCACATGACACTTCAAGTTACCGCCACAAACTCTATATTCCAATTGTTATCAAGAGTACACAGCAGCGACATCAAGTTGCACGTAAAGTGCCGCTGTCGCTCAGTGACACTGTCGCTGCGATGGAGAGAGAACGTATGCGGTGTTTTAGACTCTCGAGCCCAGAAATTAGCTCTATAAACCAACTGCGACACAAAAAATTCCTTGGCGTATAGGCGCCATCGAAGCAAATGTCGACATATGAGTCAAGTGCATATTATCATGTATTTTAACCGGTATATTGTTGAAAAACACGGTTATAAAAATTTACTCACAATAAGGGAGCGTTCATGTATTACGTAACTAATTAGGGGGGAGGTGGGGGGTCCTCTGAAACGTTACGATGCGTTACAGGGGGCGGGAGGGGTTTTGAACTACTTGTTACGTAACATTGTTTTAACCCTACAGACGGTTTTTTGTGACTTTTGTGTGACATAATTGTGACTTTCAAGTAAAAATGGTCACTTGGTGGTGGTTACGTAACGTTTTACTTCTCTAATGCACAAGTGTAAATCGACACCCAATATGAATATCGTTTTAATTACCTACAATAAAATACAAATAATACACTAAGCAAATACAGAAGAACAGTAGTATATTTTAAGTTTTACAACCTTATATCTCTAGGTGTGCACGCGGCTCCGCTCGCTTGGACTACCAAAAAAGGTTTTTTTTATATTTTTAGTACAGAACCCTAATTATTTTTCTAAAATAAAAGTAGCCTAAGTTATCCCTTATAACATCAGCTATCTGCAAATGAAAGTCCCGTCAAAATTGGTCTAACCGTTTCAGAGATTACCCGGTACAAACAGACGGACAAAAATAAAAATAATCGGTTTTTTGTTATAGGTAATCCTGTATACTTCCATATGCATTTAGTAATTACAGTATTTTGCTACACCCTAGAGGATGAGCGTCACCTTCAGGTGGTAATCCGATATATACCAGTGGAAATCACACCTGATGAGGTCAAAACTGACCTCTTAGCAAAAGCCCTCCCTGTCCGCGAAGTGCACAGAATGCACGGCGGACATTCCAAAAACCGACCACTAGATATGGTCGTAGTTATCCTGGATCTGACCCCCGAGGGCAGAGCCATTTATAATGTCAGGAAAGTGTGCGAGCTCTCCGGAATAGTCGTAGAGCCCACACAAAAACTGCAGCCCTCCGCAGTGTCACAACTGCCAGTTGTACGGGCATTCGGCCCGCAACTGCCATCTCCGTCCCAGGTGCGTTAAGTGCCTCCAGGACCACAGGACCACCTGCGTCCATCCAAATAATCTATTTGCATCCCATACCATGCATACAATATTTCAGTTGAGTTTTCTTCAGCAGAGGATGCTAACAATATGTGAGGCTATGATATTCTTGTTCAAAATAAATATATTGCCACTATTTCTAATTTTAATGAATGAATTAATTAGAATGGGTATTGTTCGTAATGTGCCTGTTGACTTTTTAATTGACGAGTTTGATAAGAGCCTTATTTTGCCCAGTCACTTAAAGCTCGGCGATTAAGTAGAAATACAGTAACTGATGTTAAGGTTGATTGGGTACGGACCCAGACAGTAGTCCTGACTTTTAAAAGTAAATTCTCTCAGAAATAATATTTTCTTTCCATACCTCCCTTCCAGTAGATGTATTCCAATTTCACACAATTATATGTATGGTTGCTGTCGATATGCACATGTGAACGCTCAATGTCGATCAAAGCTTCAATGCTTTAAGTGTTCTCAACCACATGAGGGTTGAGAACAAAAAAATTTTAGTAGTCCACGCGAGCGGAGCCGCAGGCACAGCTAGTAGGACATATTTTGTAAGATAAAGTAACATATGAAAGAAGAAGTGACGATAATCAATTCGGAAAGACTTATTTGGGGCGATTTAATGGCTTACGTTGAGTAAACCATATAATTATAGATTTTAAAAAGACCTACATAAAAGTTAGTGATAGAATCACCAACTATAAGCATTTTTGTCTTCCATCTTTTAAGCGAGGGCAGCATGATACGCGCCTGTGCTCGACCGACAGCATTCTGTACTTCACGCGAGTGGAGTCACTTAATAATATAATATACATTATTTATTCTTCGATACGAGGATACTAGGATAATGCTATGATAGGTCTGACATATGCAAATTGCATAAAAGCATTTAAAATTGAAGAATTAAAAAGAAATGATTTAATTAGTTCATAAGAATAACTTACCACCAAATCCTTGCAGCACTGCTCTCAGCCCTGAAGCCTTTGTCACCATATCCAACACTGAAGTACTTGGCAAAGTGGTCTCGACCAATATAGCTCCATCTTTGTATATTGCCTGTAAATTACAAATTAAAAACATATATTGTAATGTATTATTTTTATACAAGCAGTAACAAATTATTGAAGACATATTTATTATTCTACTATTGATTAATCCATTGTTCATTATTATTATTGACAATGACAATGGCCAGTGTTATTGCAACATGTGAACAAGCAAGCAATATGCAATCATCAATTGATATGTAAGAGAGAGAAGAATAATCACAACAGTTTATTTATTTTTACTTCAATAACACATTTACAAAGTATCAAATTAACAAATCATTGACAAATTGAGAACTGTGTGAAGTGTCCTTACAGAAGTGCACATCTTATTATATCATGCCACAGCACAACGCCAACAATAATAATGACTGTTGACAAATAACCCAACAGTGTAATTCATTATTGACATTCAGCCTGCTCAATTGTTCCGGTCATCTTCCCATATAGATTACAATTACTGCACAATGATACTGAAGAGGATAAGGAACAAAAGCTTTCTTGAAGTTTAGGAGGCAAAGGCATGCACCACAAAGTTTTCCCTCTTTTCACTCAAAAAAATAAGGAAGCTATACCTATTATTTCAATTAGTTAATCGTATTCTTCATCATATAAATTCAAACTGAACAGACATATTCCAATGAAAGGGATAGTCAAATAAAAGGAAAAAGGATAGACTGTATAGTTGTGCATATTTGGATTGGCCTATACATATTTTTAGTCTAAACAAAAGTGTTCAGTGTATTTTTCATTAAATCTCCTGCTTTTTTCATTTAAAGTTTATCAATGCAATAGTGGTCTTTATAAATATAAAAAGTCTCTTACGGTTTTGATATCTTTGTGAGACATAAGTTGGTTTAAAGTTTGATCTAATACTCGTTGATCAGGCTTTGGGCCGAAATCCACTAATACTTCTAGCTGTAAAAAACAAATTACTATTAAGTGAAATATATAGTTTATAACTTAAATATATAGTGGATGAACATCAGATTATAGAAACTGATTTATGATTATTACTAGAGAGATTTTATTTCACGACTATAATTTAAGAGTTAATAGCCAATAACATTTACAATTCATTTTTTTTTAAATTTAGAATAATTACTACATTAGAAACAACTCTGTTATATGACACTCAGAATGAAAATGAATATTAAAATATCCAAGCAAAAGTATGAGTCTTTTTTTATATGATTTTTTGTAAAATAGTTTGAGCACTCTTTTCAGATTAAGTTCATGTACTAAACTAGCTATGCCCACGGCTTCCCTCGCAATAGAGTACAGAATGCCATACAGGTTGCCAATCCTACTATATAATATAGTATCCTACTATAATGTTCACCGAACTACTATATCTCTAAAGAAATATATAGTAGGTGAAACTATGTACTATCTTTTTAGTGGATATTTTCTTTTATTCCAAAATGTTTAAGTGTAAAAAGGAACGCAGGCCGCAGTATTTATATCTTGAAGTACTTAAGTATAACATCTCTTTCTGAACGAGACCTGGTATGTCATTGTCAATATGAGTATTTGTCATTAACATCTTTATCTGTTTATCAAGTAGTAAAAATATTCACTTGAAACCTACTAAAATTCTTTTGTTTTTTGCCTATATTTTTATTATACTATATTTTTTCAGGTAGTATACTTGAAAATACTATATTTGATATAAAAAAAATATGGCAACCCTAGTAACGGCGGTCACCCGCCCGTTATTTTAAAGACCACAGTGGTTATTGTAGATGATCCTTAGGAGATAAGACATATGCTATCGTTAAATTTTTGTAGGATTTTTTAAGAGATATAATTATGTAGAACATTAATTTGATATATCTCGTATGGTTTACTCAGCGTAAGCCATTTAAGCGCCCCAAAAGCGTCTTTTTTCCGACTTGATTCACCATTTCGTCACTGCTTATTTCATATGTTATATTATCTTGCAAAATATATTCTATAACCTCGCCAGATAAGAACTATAATTTTTATTTAGTACAAAAAGAATTGGACTTGAATATATCTTTCATAATTTATTTTATTATAATATGTAACTATTATGTACTTACTTTTGATGTCAACATATTCTAAGAAAATTGGTGCTGAAATCTGAATTTAAATTTATAAATGTTTATATAAAAAATTAGGAGTTTGTGTAGTATTTTCTAGAAGATAAACATTTCAATATACGGCGGAGGAAAACTTGACATTTGACATTAGTATTACAAATCAAGTTGACATTGACGATTAACCTGTTTTAATAAAAGTAAACACTGTTTTTATTTATCTTTGTCACACTTGCGTAAAATGTCGTACTTCTTCTCTCTCTCTTATGCTGCAAACATCTAATTTGTAATCTGAACTAAGATACTGTCAAAAACGATGTTTTTGTTTTGTATGTCACTTTGACATTTGGACTTGTAGGTACAACAAAAAACAGATTGTTCTGAGTAGAAACGTAGAATGAAACGTAAATCACGTTGTTTTGCATTTTTCTTACAATGCAACAGTTACAACTAATACTCAAAAGCTCTCATAAGCAAATGGTACCTATGGTTTTTAGGGTTCCAAAATCAAAAGGAACCTTATAGTCTCGGTATGTCCATCTATCTGTCCGTGGCTTAGCTCAGAAGTTCTTAGTACTAAATAACTGTAATTTGGTATGGGTACCTATTCATACTAATCACCTAGTAGGTACGTCTGTGCTAATCACGCAAATAGTGGTAAAATAAAATCTTGAAAAAAAATCGTTTAGGGTAGGTACCTCCCCTAAACGTAAAGTGGAAATGTATTTTTTTCTCGTCTACCTATCACATCGGGTGGGGTGTCGTTGGATAGGTCGTTCAGAAATATTTTCGGTCTGCGAAAAACATTGATAGATGATGAAATGAAATCTATTATCAAACAAACTATCCATGCGTTTGGTAAGCTCGATGTGCTCGTTAATAACGCATATCGTATATTGAGACAAGATAATATTTATGATATCAGCTTCATGAAAATGTTTGAAGAAGTAATGAATACAAATTTGAGCAGTTGTCTTACTGAAAAATCTAGCGGTACCGTATTTGATGAAAACCAAAGGAAATATTGTTAACGTGTCGAGCTACAGTTGTTTCCCAAAGTTTGACTGGCGCAGCCGGTAGGATTTTTCGCGATTTTTCGACCGCTACTATCAGAAATCCTGAAATCGGTTTCGCGATTGACGTAAGTGACGCGAACGCGAAAACACGAACCAAATAAATTTTGTCTACCTGTGGGAAACTATACCGCACGCGAAGAGGCAATCCATCAGACTCATGAGGACATGGGATCGAGCGGTTGGTGAGTAGACCTTTTCACTTTCCGTTTTTCATTTTCCCAGTCATTTCCATATTTTTCCATCGAAATCGTTGATTTTATTAATTATCTGATTTTTTTACACATATATCGGTTAATTATTGATTCTCACGGTTAGTTTGTATAATTATAAGTAAACATAGAGTAAAAATGGAAGGTAATTTGGCTACAGAATGACGTGTAGAGAATAATAATATTAGAATTCAGTGAATCGATTTTTATGTATTACTAGTTTTATGGCATAAAACTAAACTTCTCTTACTCTATACCTAGAGGAGACGGTGGGTCGGGTTAATTCATCGTATGTGTATCGCGGTCCTCAATATTAGTACGAGCTGATATAGTTCTTGGCTATTCTAATTTTCTTGTATCAAAAGTGCTTTCAGAACTTGTATCTTGATCTGCAGCTTCAGATCTGGATCGATAGGTCGGTCGTAATCTCGTTCCGACCCATACTCCCTATCATCACTAAAACGGTTTGGACGCCGAAGCCTCTTCGAAAGCCTTAATAGACCTCTGGTTACTTCGTTTATAAAACAATAAGTAGATTTCCATTCTATCAATTACGATGATACTAACAATATACATTTGCAGTCGAAAATAATTAATATATATAACTAAACTATAAATATCAACTACAAACATCAATAAAATACTTACAATGACGGAAAATTGTCGACGCAATTTCGAAACAGCACGACGCATATCACCCCGTTCACGGCGCACAGGACGGCTGAGGTATAAAGCCGGGTGCACCGATCGACGTGTTTTAACGTTGCGTTATAAAATATACGTGTGTGACTCATAAAAAACTGACGTAGAGTAGCGTTAGCGATCTGAGAGTTGAAAGTGTTACGGCGCGATGACGTCGCTAGTAGGAATCAGTATACGCTGAGGCCGTGAAGACAAGTTTTAATGATAAGCCTTTTTTGACGTAATTAAACGTTGCGACAATTAGTGTTTATTAAATTTGACGTATTATAACGTCGTTCAGCTAAAAATGTTAAATACATTAAAAAAATGAATTGTTATGCGTTTATTTAAGCTCAAATACGCACGTCGACATATTTTCTGAACTTACTTTAACAAATATCAGTTGATATTGTATACTAAAAAGAAATAAAGCAAACTAGTTATGAGGCAGTTAAACAAATTAAAACACTCTAAAGACACCACGTCAAGTCTGTGTACCTACACTCACTTAATTTTATCTACAAGCGGTTTGGTAATGGAACATCTGCATGTTTTAATCTATGGTATATGGCGTGTCATTTAAATAAATAAATATTTTTTTCTATTGTGTTATTACGATATTATTACCTATTTATTCATTTGAACAACAAATAATTGTATTTATTTGACTACTGAATTGGTTTTTACGTTCAGGTTCACGTTTTGATTCGTATTATCCGAATTATCGTATTTTAAGTATCGGTATTAGCGCCGCTCCCTACGCGTCCACACTGCATTGGATTTAAATATTATATATACAACACACAAAATAAATAGAATCTATTACACAAATATATTTTATTTATTAAAAAAAAAAACAAGTATTAACAGCACATTAAATTCATATATGAAAATTATAAAACACATAACGTAAGTCGATAAAAAACAACTTATGAAACAACTTATGGCTGAAACTGCGGCGGGTGGTCATTGTAAGTTTCGTTATTATTCGGGGTCATTGAACGACATCTCTGTAAAAGATAAAAATAAATAATAATATCAGTACCAGCTTGTAAATGGTACTGACTTCTGAGCTAAAGAATTTAACATCATTTGAATTTGAAGAATTACGGACAAAGGCTAAAATCTAAAAGAATTAAAAAATAAACAAAAAAAGGTGTGTGCGATTCACACACGATAGAAGTGAAACTTCATTTTAAAAGATATTTTCTATTTTATTTAAACAGTGTGCAATGTACATACACACCGACATTTCACTTCTATCATGTGTGAATCGCACACACACCTTTTTGAAGTGAAACTTCTTATGCGACTTCCAAGCGTTAAACGTTAAACGTTTAACGCACATTATCGGTCTCTCCTCTTTGTGTGAGCCAGAGCGAGAGAGTAAAAGTCGGTGTGTATGTATATTGCACACTGTTTAAATAAAATATAAAATATCTTTTAAAATGAAGTTTCACTTCTATCGTGTGTGAATCGCACACACACCTTTTTTTTCGTTTCAGCATGATTCAAATCACAAACGAACTAAAGAAGTTTTCACTTCAAAAAAATTAAGGAAAGCACGTGCTTGATCAGTATGCCAGCCTACGATATCTTGCGAATTTCAAACGCCTAGAAATATAACGAATATAAACTTTTGTTAAGACATTCGGATGAATAAGAACATTGTCACATCATAGGCTGTAGGGTGTGTGGTAGGGTATTTACTAATATTCAACTGGCTAGCTACCAAGTCAAGTTCAAAATCAAGTTAAAAATCTGTCGTCAAGTACCTATAGGTGTGTTTAGAGTGAGTGATTAGAGAATTATTAATGTTTATTTATACAATTTTTATATAAATTATAAATATATTTAACACATTAAATATATCAGTAAAATGAATTCAAATTGTTATCATTGATGGCTAACTTCATCATTACGCGCCTACGTCACATGTCACATGATACGCGCGCAACTATCAATTATACACTAGATCAATTTAAAAATAATTGAATGATCATATGTATATTATTTCTCAAAGGTGTTTCTTTTCCTGGCAACCCCATATCTCCGTTAGGTAATTCTTCATACAAATTAATGATTCAAACTTATGTCCCCCGCTATTGGCGAAACATAGTTTCGTTAAAAAAGATTAAAAAACTTTTAAATTAGGAATGTCATATTTTGATGCAAATGAAAATATATTGAAGGCGCCATCTAGTAACAATCTGTTTAACTAACATAACAGCTATTAGATTATTTACATTCTATAATGTGTGAATTATTCGCAAGGGGCAGCTGTTAAAGTTATAGTCCTTACAAACCTCCCTATAATCAACTTCGGCTATAGCTGGGCGGAGCAACTCGACTCGCTTCAGCGGTTTGTCGTCCAAGTTGTGAATCACTTTGTACACCTCAGAGTTCTTCAGGTGTTCGAGGGATACTGGAGGCGTCTCGCATTTCATGAAATTGATTCTGTAATTTAATAGAAGCTGACGTCATCATCATCAACCTATATTAGTCCACTGCTGGACATAGGCCTCCCCTAATGAGCGCCTTAGCGCCCTGTCTTCAGCTGTCCGCATCTAGCATCTGCCTGCAGTCTTTCGCAGATCGTCATCCCATCTGGCCGGATAGCGTCCTACACTACGTTTGCCGAGTCGCGGTCTCCACTCAAGAACCCGTTTACCCCAGCGCTTGTCGGTTCTTCGCGAGATATGGCCGGCCCACTGCCACTTCAGCTTGCTAATTCTTTGACCTATGTCGATAACTTTGGTTCTCTGTCGGATGTATTCGTTACGAATCCTATCCTTCAGAGAAATTCCGAGCATAGCTTTTTCCATAGCACGCTGAGCGACTTTGAATTGGTGGACCAGCCCTACCGTTAGTGTCCACGTCTCAGCTCCGTAGGTCATTACGGGTAGGACGCACTGATTGAAAACTTTCGTTCTCAAACTTTGCGGTATGGATGACGAGAAGACTCTACGTAGTTTCCCGTACGCTGCCCAGCCCAGCTGAATCCTTCTCTTAGCCTTCTTCTCAAAATTGTTTTTACCTAACTGCACAATCTGCCCGAGGCCTTTGGTTTTATCCAAATTCATGCCAAGACCGATACGTCGCGAGGCTGAAGCTAGGCCGTCCAGCATCCGGGTTAGCTCCTCTAGCGACTCCGCCAATAAGACTATCATCAGCGAATCGCACCTGCGAAGCTGACGTAATTAAATATAATTATTGTAATTACGTATTTGTAGTTCAATTTATACATACGTACTTACAATGTAACATACATACTAGATGTTAAGGGTTGCTTTACTCAATGAGAACGTGTGAATACGTTCATAAGAGGCTATGTACTACTGTACAAAAAAGACGGATCGTCATAAATCACGATGCGATGTGTGAATGAGCCCTTATGTTAGATATTAGATTTATCTATACTAATATAGTGCGAGTGAGTTTGCAGCGACGCGGTGGACAGTTTCCCGAACACATTGAACACGGGTGAAAAAGCCAATATTAAATACTAACTGTTATCTGCGACTTTGTTCTCTGTTCTTCAAATGAAAGCAAGAAACTCGGTCTAGTTTATCTACTTTATATATTTTTAATATGTGTATAATGTTGAAAGCTATGTAATAATTTTATTAATAAAATGGCGGATATACAGAGAAAGTAGTTAATTCCGTACATCATTATCATTCACATAATGGTCCACCCCTAACCTTACAGTAAAACTTGCTTGATATGCTCCTTGAAGTGATTATCCGGTAAATCAGTAATGTGCGTCGGGATTTTATTATAGGACCTAATACTATTACATAAAAACGTTTATTCGTCTTAATGACAATGATTATACAAGTCACTGATGCTATTTATTATCAGTAATCATCAAGTTTGATTTGGAGGAGCCGGAATAATAAAGACATTAAAGACTGGTGGTATAGTTTTCATGAAACATCGATTGTCCATCGATTAATCGATTGTCATTTGCACCATCGAACTATCGATACTCAGGCTTAAACTATCATTTCTAGAAATTGACTTTATTTCGAAAGAAAGGTACCTATAATATTTCACTGACTAAAAGAGATCACGCGAATGACCCTTTTTCAACGTAGCCGCTTTGTCGACGAGATGTTAAATGCAGTACTAAGAAATAATAGATAATTAATCGAAAAATTAAAAACAAACGATGTGATTAATTAACACCAAACACTACAAATTTAAAATATTACGATTTATAAATAAGATATGTAACATAAGAAAAGAAGCAAAAAAAAAACCTGCTGATAGAATACATATCATAACACAGTGTTAATAAAACAATTAATAAAGTATCTTAACCATGCAAGCATAAAACAAACAGTTTATTAATCTACACTTCATATAATAAAAATGAGGAGCTTTTTGTCTAATTGTGAGTTGGTTTAAACACGCTAACCTCTGGAACTACCAATCGGATTCGAAAAACTATTTTTGTATATGATAGCCAGATTCATGAGGAATAGTATAGGTTATATAACTTCACACTACGGCTCTAAGGAGCGGAGCAGTAACTATGAACGTCAAGAAATCTGGCAAGCTGTAGGCAAGTACGGGAAATGAGAATAATGATAGGCCATACGAGTGCGTTGGCTGCGTGGTGAACAATTCAACGAATAAATTGAACACGGCTGAAATCGCAGGACAGAGCCTGGTTGTAGCATATTATATGGTGGGATGAAACGGCAGTGTAATCTGACGTCATTATTAGAGAAGATGTTTTTGTACTTGCTAATGCCACTGGATAAAAGTTTTTTAAGCCTAACTTCATACTATTTTTACAGCACTAACAAGATGGCGGCCACCTTGTCAAAACTGTCCAGCTCATTTTGTGGCACCTTTAAATGCGTGTTTCTAGTTGTTATTCATATATAATCCGCTTCACTTGTGCACAATAAGCGCAGTATAACAAAATTCTATAATATAGGACCATATAAAATAAGTTTATGAATTAAAAACCACTTCACGTTAGGTTAACCTCCCGCCAAAAACTCTATTATAACGGGATTTATTTAGGTTTGCCAGATATAGAATTCACATTTATAAAATATAAAATTATGCCAGATATAAAATTATGCCTTAAATACAGGTATTCACGTTTATTCTATAGTAAAAGGTTTATTAGTATAAAATCAGTAAAATAAACTACAATTCAAAGTTCGCCGTCTCGTAGACAAACACAGGAATATCGTCACAAAGCGTTCCACACTTCTAAAAACGGAATGTTCCGGTTTTTGGGGGACGGTTGGCAACACTAGAATTACCACTAAATATTAGAGTTTTTGTCGGTAACTTGAAATGTCATGTGCTGGTTTTTGTTTTAATTAATAAACTTATGTCAATTGGCCCTATATTATGTAACTTTTGCGGCATTTTACGTGATGTAGTGTGGTTGTTGTGCACAAGTGAAGTGGATTAAAATAAATAACAGGAACATGCATTTTAGGTTGCTACAAGAACTCCCTGGACAGTTTTAACAAGGGGCCGCCATCTTATTGAAGCTATGTTTGAAGATTACTCAGAATATTACGAAGTTTGGCTTAAAGGACGTGCATCCAAGGGACTTAATATTAACAAAACTGAATATTATGCGGAAACATACCCACTTGTCCTACAGTAAGATTTGCTATCAACCCACGGCCAAGTCTTGTTCCAAATTTCGATCTGCCATCGCGCGGCGGATATGCGAACAAGCGTAAAGGCAAAATTGAACACTAAATCAAAACTCTTTAATATATTTCAAAATATTTTGAATTTGTTAGGTCGTAGCACTTGTTAATTTTTTTAGACAACTAAAGTAGTATTCAAGGGTACGGCTCGCCATATTGGCGACTTTCGTATTGGCGATTTCTTGATGGTAGCCACCGTTTTTTGGATTATACTGTGCTTGCACAAAGGTACAGCGCTGTCACTTTGCCCTACTATTAATAGAACGACTACACGGTACCTTACTGTGTTTTTGGTATAGCTTAAAAACGGTGGTCACAGTCGACTATTGGAAATTGTTTTTTGTACCGTATTAAAGCCGGACTATTAGGTAAAATCACGGCGAAGGCGCTAAACATCAGTTCATTTTGAAGCACGACGCGCAAATATATTTTTTTCGAACTGACTACTGTTAGTCTTAGGGACCATGGAGCCTTTACGGCTTTTACAGCTTCACCGGGCTTCGGGGCGAGCGCTTAAGGCACTCAGCCGCGACAGCTTTGTAACAAGATCCGAGGGTGCCAAAGTGGCTCGGACTGTTGCAGCGATTGCAAATAAGTCGCGATCTGGCTAAATCCCTATTATTCGATCTAAACTAACTATATATATATAAACATGTTTCTTCCCCCTGGGAGGAGGGAAGTATTTATATTTAAGTAAGTATATTTAATAATCTGATTTTTTTTGTCTAATTAACTAGGCAAAAAAAAGAAAAAAAAAGGTTCCTTACAGAACCTATGTACCTATGTGGCGTGCATGTTTGTATAATGCAGTGTCATGTGTATCTGTGATAGCTAGTGAATGTAGAGTCACTATATCGCGCGAGCGGCTGCTTGGCTCAAGGGTTCCATACCGATGGATCGGACCTAGGTTTCACGGGCGTGGGCGCGAGCACGCATGGATTACGCGTAGTTTTCGTTGGTTTTCTCGTTGTCGTCATCGGGATCGAAAAAGAGATTTTGCGGACGACGTTTATAATCTCCTACTGAGATATTTCACATAGGCTTCTATCGCGCAAAAACAGATATATTTAAACGGGTATCTCATCATAATGAGCATAATGCATTGTCTTTTATAACAGACTAGCTGTGCCGCGGCTCCGCTCGCGTGGACAACAGAATGCTGTCGGCCGAACCCACGCGCGAATTTTCATGCCTCTAAAATGCTTATTGTGAGTGATCCTTAGAAGATAGATATAGCTATCGCTGACTTTTTTGCAGGTATTTTTAAGATCTACAATTATGTCGGACATTGATTTGATATATCTTTTATGGTTTACTCAGCGTAAGCCATTTAGTCGCTTCAAAAGCGTGTTTTTTCCGAATTGATCCACCATTATCGTCACTGCTTATTTCGTATGTTACTTTATGTAACAAAATATATCCTATAACCTGGTCAGATAACATAGCTATGAATTAAAATAAAATAAAAACATGTAAATCAGATAAGCCGTTTTCACATGAAAAGAACATAAACGGACAGAGAGACGTTGAGTTTTATAATATGTATTGATAATAAGTTTATCCTTTGACAACAATCTCGCCCAATGTTAAGTGACGATGTGACTTAAGTTGATAAACCATGAGGGAGCTGGCTCTCAAGTGGAACTTCCAGAAAACACCTCAAGGTGCTTGGTGATATATTTTCAAATCTATGATGATGGCTATTAAGGCATGTTTAGAAATACCCTACCACCATGTTGCGATACGACCAAGATGTTGTGTGCCATAAACTTTCTTATTGCATGATTAAAACTCACGTCGATCGACAATACAACAAACAATTTTATTGTGATATTACGAAAACTCAGCCATGCTTTATGCCGTAATAATAATTAAGATCGTTCTACTCTCATCATTATTACACACAATATAACACATTATAACACAATATTGTTAACTCTTTCGAAGTTTCGATTGGTAAATATTTTTTGAACTTCTTATGCGACTTCCAAGCGTTAAACGTTAAATGTTAAACGTTTAACGTACATTATCGGTCTCTCCTCTTTGTGTGAGAGCCAGAGGGAGAGAGCAATATATTATCGGTCTCTTCTCTTTGTCTGAGCCAGAGCGAGAGAGTAAATGTCTGTGTATGTATGTATATTGCACACTGTTTAAATAAAATAGAAAATGTCTTTTAAAATGAAGTTTCACTTCTATCGTGTGTGAATCGCACACACACCTTTTTTTTAATATAAGATATATGCAAAGGTCTATCGATCAAACAGCCTTATCTGACATTAGTACAATTAACACAACTGCAATCGTGTAGAGCAAAATCGTGTGCAGATAAATAATTTAGCTTATAATAATTTTATTATATAGTCTATCATGCGATTATCTAATGAACATGAACATAAAAAGATAACAAATGAACGACAAACCTCGTATCGCATGTACGTCGATCGCTTTCGATCCTACAAAAATGATTCTCATGAATCAAATGAACACGTACCTAAATCAAACACATTTACGATTATTTCAAAATTGATTCCATTGAATATCTATTGAAATAAAGTAAATTTTTTTGTAACAATTGTTTTAAATATATCAGCCCATATATTTATTTGAAATTTACGTAAATTTATATAATTGAAAATATGTTTATAAATCCGTACCTAATTATACTATTGGAACAATTTATTTCCTAACAGATTCACAAAATGTTCCAATTATAAAATTATAAATTTCTAATAATTATGTATTCGATTCAATTTTTGAATTATGTTCCAATATCTTAATCTATTTAATAAATAAAAAAACCTATTTTCGAAATATATTTTCTACTAGTGATTGTTGATATTTATCGATGTTTTCAGAACAAAAATGTTTGCATTTTGGCATCGATATTACGCGGCCTCTGCACGTTTGCCTGTATTCGCTGAATGCTCATTCGTAGATATTTGGCTCTATTCGTCCCATCTATTATCGTGTGTGTTCTTTAACGTGAATGAATGCGATTGAAGTTGCGCGTAAATGCAATTGCGGCTGCTTATACTCATAAATAAAATATATTTACCAAAGAAGTTGAAAATTTTTTGGGATTCTTGATATGATTGTGTTTTTTTCCCCAGATAACGTACTTTCTGATAATAAGGCATCTGTATAAATGAAAAATAAAAGATGGCGTGCATAAATAATAATTAGCGGTTACGAAATCTATGAACTATTTTTACATAAATTTAAATAGTTTAGAAAACTAAAAACACGCTTTAACTACGTACTAATGATTATGCAACTTTTTAGTCTTAGAATAACATCTAGTTACCAATCCCAATCTATTGGATTAATAACTAATCATATGAGCCTAAACTCAAGGTATTTGCTAGTAGTCGCTGAAGAGATCCACTATCCACCTTCTGGCTTCATCACCAGACCCTCGCTAATAAGCTCAATCTTTTGGTCTTGTCAAAACAAATAATATGAGCCCAAACTCGAGGGGTTTACTAGTAGCCACTGATGTGTTCCACTATCAACGTCCTGACTCCATCATCAGATCAGGTCCAAGATATCAAATTATAGTATTGTCACCCGAACTACATATACATACAAAGTTTCATTTCGATATGACAATTAAAAGTAGGTTAAAATTGACTTCTAAGATTTTATTACACTGTTAGTTAGTTACAAGTGAAGCTAATATACCTAATATTAGGTCTTTACCTATGAAGTTGCCGTTTTGTATGAAAAAATTTAAACTATGTTTTTTCATATATTTTTTATTTGTATTAATCGAAGTAATCACCCATGCAATCAATGCATCTTTGCCAGCGCAGTGGCAGTTTATTGATGCCCTTCTTAAAGGAATCAGCTGGACGGGAGGCAACAAATTCTTCAAAGGCACTTTGTACTGCCTCTCGGGTATTGAATTTTTTTCCCACCAAGGAGTTATCCAATTTCTGGAAAAAGTAGTAGTCTGTAGGCGCAAGGTCTGGTGAGTAGGGCGGATGACGGAGAACTTTCAACCCCAGTTCCTGCAACTTGGAGACCGTCTGTTGTGCAGTATGAGGTCGCGCGTTGTCGTGCAGGAGCAGCGGAGACGAGCGATTGACCAATGCTGGTTGGAGATGTGCCAGCTTCTCCATCATTGTGTTCAGTTCTTCACAGTACACATCTGCAGTAATGCTCACCCCGTTTGTTAAGAAGCTGTGATGAATCACACCGGCGCTAGACTACCAAACAGTGACCATCACTTTTCTAGGGGTAAGTTTTAGTTTAGGGCATTGTTTAGGTGCTGAACCAGGATCCAACCAACTTGCTGAGCGCTTGCGGTTATCCAACATAATCCATTTTTTCATCGCAAGTAACAATGCGGTTCAAAATTCCTTCATTTGTGTGTCTGTTGAGCAATGCAAGGCACGTCTCGACGCGTACTTCGTGCTGGCGATCATTGAGTTCGTGGGGCACCCATTTGTCAAGCTTTTTTACCTTGCCAATTTGACGCAAATGGACCTATATTGTTTTGACGCTAACGTCGAAAGCTGCTGCTAATTCAGCCGTAGATTGTGTATCATCAGCTTCCACAATCGCCTTTAATTCGTCATTGTCGATCAAAGTCTTCGGACGACCGCGAGGTTCATTTTTCAAGTCGAAATTCCCAGAACGGAAGCGAGCAAACCAATAACAGGTGATGCGTTGGTTTTTAGTGTTAGCTCCGTAAACGTCTTTGATGTAGCGTGTCGCTTGTGCCACGTTACTGCCAGGACGGTACTCATATTCCATAATTACTCGAATTTTTAACGTATGACATGACAAAATGACATGATGACAAAAAAGATTGAAATGCGATGAAAATGTAACACTAATCAATAAACAAATGACTACTTTTGAAAAAAGAATTCCATGTTTTTAAAATAAAATTAATTTGAAATTAGAATTCTTAGCCTAACAAAAATTACTTTGATTTGAAATGGCCAGTACTGCAGAACGGCAATTTCATAGGTAAAGACCTATTATAATATAAGCATTTTAATTTTTCAAATCATTTAATTACTTGACACCCATGGATGGGATGTAAATAAAATAAAAGTATAATGCTAATTTTACGCGCATTTTGTGTGACGTTGGAGCCAAAGGGTTAAAAAATTATTTTGTATTTAAAATACCAACACAACAGCTGTTTGTTTTTGAAATGGGAAAAAATTAAAAGCATAGTAATGTTATATACAAATTTAAATAAAAAATAACTACTTTGGAATAAGTCTGAAAGTTTCTTCAATAGATCAAACTATATTTGGCAATTTTTTTTTGTTAGACAGTCCAAACTGCCAGATTACTAAATGCATATACATGTGTTTTTTCTTTCCTCCCAGAAGGCAAAAACATGTATATGTATAGTTAGATCGAATTTTCTACGAATAGGAAATTAGTCAGATCGTGAATTATTTGCATTTTCGTCAACAGCACAAGCCGATGTTCGGCACTTTGGCACCCTTGAGCTTGTTGCCACGATTTCGCGACTGAGTGCCTTCCGCACTCGACCCCAAACCTCGTGAAGTTGCCAAAGCCTCTAATGGCTTCAGGGCTTCATGCATATTTTTTTTGCGTAATGTTCTGTAAAAATCAATAAAAAAAAAAACTACACGGTCCTGCGGTTGAACGCCGACTGTCCGGATGTCGAACGTGTGCTACAAATATTTGTCCGAACCCCTTTAATTTGTGCTTAAAACCGCTAAACGCTGGACGAATAACGGTAGAATAGAGGCAAATACCTACGAATGCAGGCAAATAAACTAAACTAAAAAATAAAAGGCAAATATAACTTTGCAAATACAGGTGAACGTGTTGAAGCCGCTTGTGGTTATATTTCGATATTTATCGGACGTCGATGTCAACATCGATGTTTTTCTAATATCGTGTTCCTCTCTATTATCTACCATAGATAATACAACTACCATTGAATGTAAAAAAATAACAGATGCACAGAAAACAAACCCGATAGCTTTCCCTTTTTTGACTTCAGGGTTTGCATTCATCGTCTTGGCGATAAATTGGTCGTCGTAAGCGTCTTCAGGACGTCTCCACTTCCTGCCTCCCGGGAGTATAAGAGGACGATCATCAGGGTTGAAAGGTCCGAACAGTGGCTTTGGTTTTCCAACCCTACCCGTGGGACGTTGCATCAGTTGTCTTGATTGGCTTTCCCGCAGAAGAAATTCCTAAATTGTTTTTTTTTATTGTATTAAATAATCAGTTTGGTATAAAACATGTTGCCGCTCGGTTAAAAGACCTGAATTTTCTCCAAAAACTCAGTCGCATAAGAGGCCGCTGTGGATATGCTAGAACGAGTCAATTCCGATTACGAGTTTGACATGCAAACTAATCAACAAGCTTCGGAGTGGCGCCTTCCAACTGAACCGAAACCACGCCATAGTCATGTTGACTGCTTTCTTTGATAATCGCAGTGTTGTGTACTCGGAATTCTTACCGGAAGGTCAAACGGTAAATAAAGTATATTATTTGAGCGTTATGCGGCATTTAAGAGAGTAAATTCGACGAAAAAGGCCAGATTATTGTAGCATGGTGGTAGGGTTTTTCTAATGCCCGCCTGGCTAGCTACCACCCTCAAGTCGAAAATCTTTCGCCAAACACCAATAGGTGTGTTCCGGCAGCTGCACTTGAGAGCCAGTTCAACGTGTTATCATCTTGGGCCACATCGTCACTTAACATAGTGAGATTGTGGCCACTACGCCACACCTATAACGATAAGAAAAAAAAAGATTTGTGGATAGAAAATTCTTGGATTTTGCACCACGATAACGCGCCTTCGCATAATGCTTTATTTTAATTGAATGTTGTTTTTCTTGTATTTTTTTTGTGTATTGTGTTATTTTTAACTAACTGTGCACTGCAAGTTCTGTTGCCGTGCTTCTTGCACGCGTGTGTAAGACAATGCTGTGACCGTGCTTGAAGAACGGCCTGAAGACTAGCCTTACTCATATGCAGTCTGAGTGACCTAACAGCCCAGTAAGTGGTAAATGTGTTCTTTCCTAAGGCTCAACTAATTCCGCCACATTCTTTCCTTGTAGTTCAGCACTTCCATCTTATTTGCATTGTGTCGATACAGATAACATTAACAACAAACAAAAAGACCATTCCACTTTATTATATTAGTATAGATTATCATACATCCACCGACTGGACGACCGTGCATTTTAGGGCCTCTTATTCAAATTCAGCGCTGCAGTACTGCAAAGCAATATTGCAGCATATAGCTGAATAAGAGGCCGTTGCTGGGTAATTCTAGCAGTGTAGCAATGTCTAGCAATGTATTCTATATACATTGTTTTTTTTTAGTTATTCTCTAGTATTTTTGCCAGCAATAAGAGTTTTGCTTTCGTTCTTTCTTATTGTGGGTGATTCTTATAAGATAGATATATGCTATCGCCGACTATTTTTGTAGGCCTTTGTAAGATCTACAATTATGTAGAACACTAATTTGATATATCTCGTATGGTTTACTCGGCGTAAGCCATTTATGCGCTTGAATTAAATCACCATTATAGTCACAGCTTATTTCATATGTTACTTTATCTTACATCCTATAACCTGGCCAGATAAAATAGGAATAAAAAAAAAAACATGTAAATCAGATAAGTGATTTTCGCGTGAAAAAAACATAAACAGACAGACAGAGAGACGTTGAGTTTTTTAATATGCTTATATGTGTATAAGATATATCATTTGATAATATCGTGACATCTATGCACGGAAGTAATGACAGCTCACTAGTTCAAATCCTTTATGGGTCATTGGACCGACTGTTCCATACAAACGATTGTTACAATTTTGTACCGATTTGAAGCATCAACGAGTGTCCAGCAAACTAATTTTGATATTTATTACAGTTCCGTTTGAATTCTATTGTTCTGGACAAACGTTTAAATCGTTTGCTTACGCGTTGATCGGCAATTTCGGCTATGAGGTCTCAAGCAATGTCGCGTTGTCATAGTAGCACTCGCGTGACATTTTAAAAACCGCCATCTCTGGGCGGTGAGCGGTACTGATAACTGTAATCTTTCTCGAAGATACAAAACTGTTATGTGTGTTACTCTAAATAATGTTATGTGCTTAGCCATTTATACTTTTATTTTTTAATTTTATAAAGAGTTTTTATGATTATGAAGTGTTGCCAATATAAATTCTGCGTTTTGTAAATATAGTTTAAGGACACTCGTTGTGGACTATGGCGAAAAATGGCATTAGTTAATAAATTAGCCACTAATATGGTTTAACAGTCGCCTGTCTATACTAAAACAGGTTAGTGGAGTCAATGTTTTCGATGGAGGAATCATAATTATAGTTATGAATATAGCAAGATGTTAAGGCATTGTCGAATGCTCGCCTGGTTTGTTACTACCCTTGACTTGAAAATATGTAAGTGTACCGACTGCTAGAACCTTAAAGTTGAAAATTTGTCACCAAGCACCTACCTATAAATGTATTCCGGCAGCTGTACTTAAGAGCCAGCGCCCTCTATGCTTACAATCTTAAGTCACATCGTTTCTTAACATCTAGTGGGGTTGTGGTCAAATTTTAAAACTATAAAATACAAAAACTACCTTTTTCTGCTTTTCCGTTTTCCTTTCTTCTTTTATTCTCGCTTCCTCTTCTTTGTTCATTCTTTCCAATACCTCTTGAGTGAAACTCTCCGACGTATTTGCCATTTTCTCGCTTTGATTAACGCTATCTTCTTTAGTTTCTTCTATATTATTCTGTTGAGCTTCCACAGCTTCAGAAGTCTTCTCGTCTGCAATTTCAAATCCATTTGGCATTTCAGTTGTAAGCTCGACAGAAATGGTTCAATAGATCTCTAAAATAGATTTCTTTTCATGCTGGTAAAATAATATGGGGTTTAAATAATTACTAGCGGTGTCTCATAGCTTTACCCGTATTACGTTTCTTCGATCAACTGCCCACCGCACTGCCGCTACCGCACCCGTTTAGGCTGTAGTTGTTCTAACTTCCCGTTCTTCCCTATAGCTTGCCAGATGTTCATTCTTACTAATTCAAATCTTAGGATTATAGCGTTAAGCTATATAACAAGTAACCTTTTTTCAAAAATATTTTTTCTTATCCGACTGGTGGTTCTACAGAAGCAACGCTGTTCCCGAACTGCTTTATCCGCGTGCGCTGGCGTAATGGTTAGTGATACGTAAATACAATATTCTACAAAAATATTGCTACTTAATACATCTAAAAATAAATTTTGCATAAGCCACGATAAGGTATTTTGTGACAAAGTTTTATTGAAAATTAAAAAGTGATTTATGAGCATTATTATTAGGTATGGCATATTAATCCTTACAAACGAAATTTACTTCATAATCAAGACAATTTATGTAGATAAACTTTTCCCTTTATAGCATTTTATTTGAACGCATAGTTTGGGAGTTAATAGAAATTTAAAATAATTCAACACTCAGCTAGGGTCTTATAGGTGTAGTGGTGCGAACGAGCCGTGTGGGTAGTGATGCATAACTCTGACCGTCTGATAAAAATATTCTCTATATTGAAGAATTAAAATGATCAATCAGCAATTTTTTTTTAAATTATGCGTGGGTGAAACAGTGGAGCACAGCTGGTATATTATAAACTATATATTGCCGAGAATTCCAATTGATGCTAAGTGTCGAAGTATTCGGGTGTGGTTCTCTTATAAAAAAGAGAGGAGGGAATTACGTTATATTAGGATTAATCTACTCATCACTATATCCTATCCTTGTTGTTGCTATATAGGTAGCATGACAAAATGTTCTACCACCATGGTTTTATCTCGATGTTATCCAGCACCGAAAGGATAAGTTCATAAATAGACCGCATGAGACTAAGAGATTATCGAATTTTACCTTCGTCGTTCTTTTTCCCCAAATCTTCGGTGTTAAGTTGATTTTCATTACTTGCGTTCATTTGCTGCTCCTCCTAAAAATGAAGAATTATTTTATATTCAAGTCAATTTTGTATTTGCTTATAGCATACGAGAAAATCAGCTGGTAAATGTTTCACAAGTGGTCAAATGCCTCATCCCAAAGTACCTTTTAATCATTAGGTAATTGATTGTATGAAAATCCATCCAATAGTATCGGATGATTTGTAAAATATATCGATTAATCGAGTAACTATCTCTTGTTTCTTAATAGTCTATCTTAAATGAAAAAAAAAACATTAATATGAGCGACCGACCTATCTTCGGAGTTTTGAAATATAAAATAAAAATCGAACAAGTAGCGAACAAAACAATATTTAAAAATTCCGCTACACCTTGTATAACTAACTTTAATATTTAAATCACGTTAAGCAGTTTGATGTTACAAAAGAAATCAAAAATATTTATGTAATGTTTACGTGAAATAACAACATATTAATTGTAATCTCTAAAAGACGACCCTGATCATTATTTACTTTGCATAACATTATATACATATCTTGTAGCAGGACTTTCAAAACTGTATGTAACTTAGAAGTACCTTATAGGTTTTCATAATCCGTCTGTGAGTGTGACTTTTAAACTTTTAATATGAAGGGCTGTATCTTTCTATTATGCTAACTTAGAAACTCGATTTTTTCACAGCAGCGTGAGCCATAAACCTCATTATATTATACTAATTCCAACTTGATACCTCAAGTCGCTTTCGAGAACTCACTAACAGACAGACGGACAACAAAACTAGCTTATAAGGGTTCCTTTTCTATTTTGAGGTACGAAACTATAAAAAAGGTTATGCTCGTGATCTCTTGGGATTTCTTGCAGTCAGATTGTGTCATATTGTGTACCTTCCTTTTAAAATATAGTAAATTTCACAAATAGCAATGATTTCCAAGCTTAGAATCGATTTGTTAAGCCAGAATATTGTCTGTTTAATAGTGCAAATGACTATAGATTTATCATTGTATAGTTAATTCTATTAATCAATGTTTATGTAATTTCCCATAACTTAGTATTACTACGTAATAATTTCTCTGGTGTTCAGGGTTCCACATGAAGCTCTTCTTCAGTCTATGCTATTAATAATTAAAAAATATTTGCTTCACGTGTAGCAAACAAAAAATGTTATACAATCTTAGAAGTCAATTTTAACCTACTAATTGTCGTATCGAAAGGAAACTTTGTTTGTATAACATATAATTAATATTATAAATTACAATTTTTATTTAAATAATAACCTACTCTAAAAGTTAACAGGGCTATACAGCAGTGTTCCCAAAATAATATCAGCATTGCTGCGTTGAATGACAATGCTGATATTTTGGGCTAAATAAAAGCCTGCCTGTTGGACTCGCGTGAACTCGAACAAACGCCCTGCAATCTATAATAATAATTAAAAAAAAACCAAACAAATACCATCGAGCAACCACCTTATTCACCAGATATGGCTCCAGTTGGCTCCAGCCAACTTCTTTCTTTTTCTTAAACTCATATTACCACTTCGTGGCACCCGTTTTTATTTGGTAGAAGACATAAAGGAGAATTCGCGACGAGAACTAAACTCAATTCCGGAAAAAGCGTTTAAATAATGTTTTGATAATTGGATTATTCGTTGGCGTAAGTGTATCATTTCTGAAGGAGCATACTTTGAAGGCGATAAAGTAAATTTGGATTTAACATTGTCTGTATCATTGATCTTTTCCCGGTACTTTTTTGATAGAGCAGTACAATACGTTAAGAGAAATTTCTTTATAGATTTTTCTCTACTTGGGACAGCCCCACTGGTGAATTAACTCCACCCTACAAAAGATATGAGCTAAATAGTCTTGTGTTGTGTTCTTGCAGTGAGTAGGGTTTCCGGAGCTCTTTGGGGTAGGGGTGTTCAAGGTAGTCAACGCGCTAGTAATACCTATGGTTTTACTATCGTCCATAGACTACGGTAGTCGCTTACCATCAAGCGGGTCGTATACTTGTAAATTACGTTTTGTACGATTTTGAAGCAATAAAGGCTCAGTGGTAGCGTGTACGACTTCGCGTCGATTGTCGCGAGTTCGAATCCCTGCAATGAGCCTGAGCTTCCGGTGAAGGTAACCATAGCATGGGGGTAGGGCATTTTCTAATGCCCGCCTGGCTAGCTACCACCCTCAAGTTGAAAATCTGTCGCCAAGCACCAATATGTGTGTTCCGGCAGCTGCACTTGAGAGCCAGTCTTCACCTAGTTTTATTTCAACTTTAATTATTATTATTTTACTGAACCATTCATATACACTGTAGTAATAAGTATACCTGAGCACTAAGCCCGTCAAGCTGCTTAGAGACGAGCTCAAGTGTTTTCTGGATAACTCCCCGCAGCTGCGCTAGAGTGGCTAACTGCCCTTTCATCTGCACGAGTTGCTGCTCTAAACTCGCATTCGGTTCTGAAAAGTGACCAAAGATTATACAGGAGTTACGTTCCTCTTTTTCTTTATATAACATCGCATTACAATTTGCCAGTGTCACACATTTTTCATGATTAGGGGTTGCATTTCGAGCAATCAATGCCTACAACATAAAATTTAAGAAACTCCTTAAACTACAAATTCCTGATCTTTGTAGTGTTGTTTGGATGTCAGTCAGTCAGGACCCAGGACATTGTCTTTTACATATTATACTTTTAATAATACACTTAATTAAGTCAAAAATCATGATTTTTGGAGAAATCGTGTTTAAAGTATTGCATGTTCGGCGCCGGCTACATAGTAATGAAAATAAAAAAATGTGTGTACGCTACAAAAATGTGAAATAATTGAAGGTAGTGTCAAATGATATTTAAAAATAATTCGTAAATATATATTAGTACACATCAAGTGCACCGCCTAAGGGAGTCACGAGTAACTTTGCCAAAAATAATATCACTCGTGCCTGCACGCTTGCCGTCTTTTTTGACGTAGCTAAAGCCTTCGAAAAGGTCTGGCACGCTGGACTAGCCCACAAGTTACATCAATTAGAAGTCCTGGATAGGTTAATACATTTAGTCCGCGACTACCTCAGCGACCGCACCTTCTGCTACCGAGTGGAAGGAGTGCTCTCTACCGCCCACCCTATACGCTCGCTCCATTCTGGTGCCTTGCCTTTTCAATCTGTACGTCAGCGACCTCCCGAAACCCTCCAGGGTCGAGGTAGGGCTTTATGCTGACGATACACTCATATACGCCTCAAATAGGAATAGATCTCATCTCACCCACATAGTAAAATGCGCCGTAACCACTCTCGGGGAGTGGTTTCGAACATGGCGAATCGCCATTAATCCGGTAAAGAGTGCCGCGATTATGTTCGAACCACATACATGTAGGGCTACCACGCTCGGTAAGACTTCTGTCATTATTCGGTAGGAATATCCCTTGGGCCACCAAGACTAACTCTCTGGGTGTCACCCTCGACTCGAAGCATAACTTCAACGCACACGTTACTAAAGTCCGGAATAGGGCCGTCTGGATCCTATCCCGCTTGCGACCCTTTTCTTAGTTCGGTAAGCAAAATGTCCTTAAAACATAAGCTTACACTGTACAAGATGTGTGTCCGTCTGATCTTGACATATAGTTGCGTCGCGTTTGCACATATGTCTAAACACAACTTTGCCAGTATGCAAAGAGTAAACAATTGGTTTCTCCGTCGCCTTCTAGACCCTCTAGCCTTCGTTAGAAACATGAGGCTTCCCTCGATAGAAGCCTATGTGAAATATCTCACTAGGATATATTTCGATAGCGCTTCGAACGATCCAACCCGCTCGTAAAAACCACCGCGAATTACAAACCAGACAATTCGATCCCAGTTGTCCAACGCTATAAACGCCTTCCGCGAAATCTCTTGGTCGATCCCGATGACGACATCGAGAAAGCCAACGAATTCTACGCGTCCGCTCTCGTAATCCATGCGTGCTCGCGCCCACACCCGCGAGACCACCGTTCTCTCCGCAGGGACGTACGGTTAACTTCGCTCCCGCACATCCGCCACGACCTACGCGGCAACTTCAAGCCTTAGACAAAAAAATTCAGACCACTAAATACACATACACATGTTCCTTCCCTCCTCCCAGGGGGAAGAAACATGTATATATGTACACTTAATTTAGATAGAATGATAGGGAATTAGACAGATCGCCACTTCTTTGCATACGCGCAACAGTTCGAGCCGAGGTCCGGCCACTTTGGCACCCTCGGATGTTGTTGCAAAGCTTCCGTGGCTGAGTGCCTTAAGCGCTCGCCCCCAAGCCCGGTAAAGCTGTAAAAGCCATAAAGGCTCCAGGGCCCCTAAGGCTAACAGTATACTCAGTTCAAAAAAAGACATGTAGATATACAATTAAAGATATTGCTTTCTATTTTGCGACTCCTAATTGATTATTAATTCATTTCAATTGTTGGCAAATGATGTATAATTTTACCAAAAACAAATAACCAGCCAGTCTATTTACATAAATAGATTATAGCTGAAGACAAACTATTTGGTGTGGTTAGCCGCCACAACCTCTTACATACAAACTCACAAACAAACTTTAATTCTTTAGTAGTATAGATTATAATAGACGCGAACGAAGCCACCTCTGGTTGCTAGTACGAGTAGGTATGTCTATAAAATGGAACTCACCGACCATGCTCTGAACACTTTTGATTAAATCCTCCGCTAAACTATTGTCTACCGCTTCCACGACCATCGTTTCTTGTTCTTCTAAACCAGCAGTCGATGTGTGACCTTCCGTTTCTACCGCATCTTTTGAAGTATACCCTTTTAGAACTGAAACTGCTTGTTTGTCCTGCTCAATCTCCGGTAAAGGTATATCTGAAAATGGAGAATGCTTCTATTGTATAAAAAATATACCTGGGTTTACCTGGATTTTTTTATATAGTATAACGGCAAACTGACGCTAATATGTCTATCTGGTGGTATGCACAGTACAATTCAAAATCAGTGGTCTGAGAGATCGGTAATTCATTGACGGTCGCTGTCATGCCAGCTTGTAAGCGTCTTTGAAACGATATTCACAGACTGAGCCCGAAACGTTATGAACTAAAATAGAGTAAAAATGCTTCAAGTAGAGAGAAATTTCAAAGAGATTTCTTTGTGCCGTACCTCTCATAAAGCATTTTGTCTTAACATCAATTACGATCACGATCCCAGCACTTACGTATAAATGAAACAAAAGTGAAAAATAAAATTAACGTTTGGGTTGGCTCATCAGAGACGTGATTTTGTCTGCCTTATTCGGCCTTCTTATTTGGAAGTTTCAAGGTGTTTTCAGGAAAACTTATCAATAGGTATAATTTCTCGTACGATTCTACGTTTAGTTCCGATTGATGACATCACTATTTTAAAAACACAATAAACTAACAACAAATGAAATGTCAGTTTGCTCCTTGGAAATAAAAATCGCACATTAGTCATTAGTCTTGAGTTTGATTATTTATACCAGTGTCTTTCAAGTCAGGAATATCAGTCTCAGCTGGTGGATTGATAGCTTCTAGAAATACTGGCGGTTCTCCAGGAACGAGGACCGGTTCTCTTGGATCTGCTGGTGGGAGCGAAGCCTCTTCTTGTGACCTCTCCTCCCAAGGTAGAGGTCCGGTGTCAAAATCCTGCAATAATGGAAATCATTAACTTAAACACTAAACCTGCCATCGTGTATTCATTTAAATGTTATGTACACCACTACCTTTGCCCCGCGGATTCATCCGCGTTAAATTTAGATTTACTTGCCTACAGATTGCCAGATTGGTTGACGTTTATGGCAATTGCTCCCCTCCTAGAGTTCGTGGCGTGACTTTAGATACCCTATAACTTTCCTCGATTAATTTATAAATATATTAATACGTGAAGCGAAAACTTTGCACCCCTTTTTACAAAAATTTCACGGACGGAGGAGAATGAAATTTCCCATACTTATAGTTTATATAGAGAAGGAGTGCAGAATGCTAATATTTTGTTTAAATTATTCATAAAAAATACATAAAATCAATAAAAAAAACATTACACACACTACCATGTATTTGACACACACACACAAACACGCATATACACTTTTGTTTATTGTTAAAGTCTATGGTCAAATTGGGAATAGATTAATATTATTTGCCTATTGTCTTACTGAATGTCAAACATAACCAATCGTGTCTATGTCACTATTTAAAAAAGAAATCATGTTTCATAGCAACGAGATAACAGATCATGACAGGAATTCAAAATACGGCGTATATAAAATAAATGGAAAAAGTAGAGATGCCGCGCGCTAGAAACAGGTGTGCTCTGTGTACCCATATAAGCAGCCAACGACGGGCTTGAAGGATGGTTCTAGCTCGAGCCCTCGCATTGTGAAGATCTCCGTTAATATGGATCCTAAGTTTGTCCAAGGCTACCTACTAAGTCGGAACTCGAAGAGAAGATCATTCTAGCTGGAGCTTGTCGGAACGTGAGGACGTTCAAGATCAAAGGTCGCCTACGGGCAGCGATAACATAAGACATGCAAGACATAGGGTGGATGTTGGAGGTTCAAAATTATAATTTTAATGAATTATGGTCGAATTTCGACCTCTGAGCGACCACTGGTATTAATAAATCTATAGTTATGTGTGTACATGTAATTATTTTTTCCAAACTTCATCTGTTTTTAAACACAATGATCACGAACATGCGATTAAAAAAAATGTCGGCTTGTCTTTTTGATTGTATGTCTAGATTTTACTAAAAAATGGCTTAACAGACTTTTATGAAAATTTATAGACGGGATGCCTTATGTTATTGGTCAATAGATATGAAACATTTCGAAAAAAATATATTTTTTTTATTAATTTTCAACCAATTTTGATGAAATTTTATATACGGAAGGCTTTGATACGTCTAGATTCCTAGTCCGGTATGTCTAACTAATACTTTTCACAGGTATTTAAATATAAATACCATGTTCCGAAAAGCTGTCAGTACAGTTAGTGGGCCATAGAGTATAAACGTATTTTTGCTTTCGTAATTGTAATTAAAACTTGCGTTTTGTGCGATTTTGAAGCAATAATGGCTCAGTGGTAGCGTGTACGACTTCGCGTCGATTGACGTGAGTTCGAATCCCTGCAATGAGCCTGAGCTTTCGGTGAAGGTAAACATCGTGTGGAAAGCATAGCATGGTGGTAGGGCTTTTTCTGATGCCCGCCTGACTAGCTACTAACCTCAAGTTGAAAATCTGTCGCCAAGCACCAATAGGTGTGTTCCGGCAGCTGCACTTGAGAGCCAGTCTTCCACTAGGTTTAGCGTGTTATCATCTTGGGCCAAATCGTCACTTAACATCAGGTGAGTTTGTGGCCACTACGCCAAAGCGATAACGATAAAAAAAACTACTTTCTAAAAAAATAAGGATAAGAAGAATCCATTCCATCAGTAAGTGTTGTTTCGATCAATATAAGTCTCTTAAATAAATTTATACACAAATATAATCTTTAAATATAATAAAATTGAAGTTTCTGTTTGTATGTCAAAATAACATGTTTTTACTAAATACATATGAAAGTATACACGATACCTATAACAAAAAACCCATTTATTAAGTTTTGGCCTGTCTTTTTGTTTGTTCCGGGTAATCTCCGAAACGGTTGGACCAATTTTGACGGGACTTTCACTGGTAGATAGTTGAAGTTATAAGGCATAACTTAGGCTACTTTAATTTTAGGTTACCGGTTATAACAATATATTATAATAATTATTATGTGAAATAAAAACACTATTCAACTATACATACAGTATTGGTTGAAAGTACGTGGATAAAAAAATGATATATATATATTACTAAGAGAGGACGACAGAAAATAAAAATAGGGTCCGTGCCTACTAAGGTATTATACATTTCCATACATAACATAATCTAAATTTCAATATGATCTGATCAAGCTTTTCGATGACGGGGATGTTTTCTGAACCGGCTGTTTTAAGGTTTATAAGTGTCTTTATAGAGTCTGGATTTAATGAAGTATTTTTTGATTTTGATTTTGAATACCGTTTTTAAACTGTCTATTGTAGTAGCTGGTTTTTAGGTACAATGTGATTGTCGTTATCATGTTTTCATAGAATTTTATAGTTTAAGAAGAAATCGTTGACACTATATTGTTATTTTTTTATGTTAGCCAGTTTTAATCTGAATATACACTGGCGGATTCCGAAACGTGACAACCCAAAAGAAAATGGCTGCTGCAGTTTATTACTATGTGTATGGTAGTCGCAAGACCTACCACTTGATTACTGTATATACATCGGCTGATCTCGGAATTCGACACACATCGTATATCCACCTAAGCATGCCATTATGGCCGGTGTATAATGGTCGCGATCTAGTGACACAATCATATCACCCAACAAATTTTCTTTTCATATCTTAAATTATTTTAAATTTTATGTTTCATCCTAAAACATACTTATCTTGAAGCTGAGCACACACGCTACTGTATACCAGATAACTCTGAGATGGACTTGCACAATTAGACCGAAATGTGTATTGGAATAGACCTTTGTAGCTTTTTAAACCTGCGGAGGCGACCGGTGTAAATCGATAAACAACTATTTTAAGTGAGACTTTTTTTTTTCTTTTTTTTCGAAATGACTATACTGTTGCCTTAGGGGCCCTGGAGCCTTTACGGCTTTTACAGCTTTACCGGGCTTGGGGGCGAGCGATTAGGGCACTCAGCCACGAAAGCTAAGCAACAACATCCGAGGGTGCCAAAGTGGCCGAACCTCGGCTCGGACTGTTGCGCGTATGCAATTAAGTCGCGATCTGACTAATTCCCTATCCGTAATTCGATCTAAACTAACTGTACATATATACATGTTTCTGCCCCCTGGGAGGAGGGAAGGAACATGTGTATGTGTATTTAGTGGTCTGATTTTTTTTGTCTAATCTAACTAGGCAAAAAAAGAAAAAAAAGGTCCCTTACAGAACCTATGTACCTGTGTGTTGTGCATGTGTGTATAATGCAGTGTCATGTATGGCTGTGAAAGCTAGTGATTGTAGAGTCACTTGTATCGCGCGAGCGGCTGCTTGGCTCAAGGGCTCCATGCCGATGGATCGGACCTAGGCTTGAGTTACCGCAGAGGAGGGTGGTCGTGGCGGGTGTGCGGGAGCGAAGTTAACCGTACGTCCCCTGCGGAGGGAACGGTGGTTTCGCGGGCGTGGGCGCGAGCACGCATATGTTGCGGGAGCGGACGCGTAGAAAATGTTAGCTTTCTCGATGTCGTCATCGGGATCGACAAAGAGATTTCGCGGACGGCGTTTATAACGTTTGGCAACGGGGATCGAGTTGTCTGGGACCTAGTTCACGGTGGATTTTACGAGCGGGTTGGGATGATTCGAAGCGCTATCGAAGTTTCTCCTGGTGAGATATTTCACATAGGCTTCTATCGAGGGAAGCCTCATGTCCCTGTGCAGGTCCATGTTCCTAACGAAGGCTGGAGGGTCAAACAGGCGACGGAGAAACCGATTTTGGACTCTTTGCATGCGGGCAAAGTTATGTTTGGACATATGTGCGAACGCGGCGCAGCTATATGTCAAGATCGGACGTACGCACATCTTGTAGAGTGTGAGCTTATGTCTTAAGGACATTTTGCTTACCGAACTGAGCAAGGGTCACAAGCGGGAAAGGATCCAGATGGCCCTATTCCTGACTATAGTAACGTGTGCGTTGAAATTAAGCTTCGAGTCGAGGGTGACACCCAGATAGTTAGTCTTGGTGGCCTAAGGGATATTCCTACCGAATAATGAGAGAGGTCTTACCGTGCGTGGTAGCCCTACATGTATGTGGTTCGAACATAATCGCGGCGCTCTTTACCGGATTAATAGCTATTCGCCACGTTCGAAACCACTCCCCGAGAGTGGTTACGGCACGTTGAACTGCGCAGGCGAGATTTTTTCTGTGTCTGTTTGACGCGTATATGACTGTGTCGTCAGCGTAGAGCCCTACCTCGACCCCGGGGGGCTTCGGGAGGTCGCTGACGTACAGATTGAAAAGGCAAGGCGCCAGAATGGAACCTTGTGGGACGCCTGAGCGTATAGGGTGGGCGGTAGATAGTACTCCTTCCACTCGGTAGTGGAAGGTGCGGTCGCGTAGAAAATCGTGAACTAGATGAACTAACCTATCCGGGACTTCTAATTGATGCAGCTTGTGGACTAGTCCGGCATGCCAGACCTTATCGAAGGCCTTAGCTACGTCGAAAAAGACCGCAAGCGTACGGGCGGGGGCGATACTACTTTTGGCAAAGTTGCTCGTGATGTGCTCCGTGAGGCGGTGCACTTGATGTGTACACGAGTGTCGGGCGCGAAAACCGAACTGTTCGGGAGGATATAGATTTTTAATATCTATAACGGTTTTGAGACGGTTCAGAAGGAGCCGCTCGTAAAGTTTCCCTAGTGTGTTTAAAAGGCTGATCGGGCGATAGCTATCGGGAAGCGAAGCTTTTTTGCCGGGCTTGTGAATACCTACAACTATAGCTTTTTTCCAGACGGCTGGAAAATAGCAGTGGGCTATGGCTACATTGAAGATGCAGACCAAAAGAGCTATGAGGTGATCGGGAAGAAGTTTAAGTACTTCATTCCTGATACCGTCGGGGCCAGGGGACTTTCTAGGCTTAAGGCCTTTAATAACAGAACAAATCTCGTCAAGCGTGACCGGGGTTAACGTTTCCGCGGGGGGAATCGTCGTTAGTTCCTGAACGGCAGTCTCGATAGTTTCGATGTGGGCAGTATCTACGTTGTCGCAGTTTGGAGACCACTGGCTCTCCAAGCTTGCGACAAGGCATTCTGCCTTGTCGTCGCTATCGAACGCGGGTGGGAGATCGGGGCCCCTTTCGAGGGGCGGCATTAGGGCGGTAGCTTCTAACTTCAGAGAGCGGGCGAGGTTCCAGTAAGCCAGATGGGACGGCTTGAGACCCTCTAAGAGGTTATCCCACCGGTGTAAGTGACACTGTAGCCCGCAGCGTGTACAGAGGACATAAAAATTAAAAAAGTCAAAACTCTAATTTTCAGTCTGTCTTAACAATCTTAAGTAATTTTTTGCGCGTTTTTATTCAATTATATTGAAATTAAGTTTCATTTGAAATGCGTGTGAAGGTTACATGCACAAGTATTTTCAATAAAGTAGTTTTTTTTAAAAGCATTTTTATAAAAACGACAAAACTATAGGTAATAAATATATTATTTATCGTTAGATATCTGTACCAGTTGAAATAATATGCATAAACTCTTGATATATCTTAAGATATAGAGTATCATCTTAATACTGTGTATATCCGTGCACTCTCGCCGCCCCGCGTCCCTCAAACCATTAGGTGTTTCAGTGGTCGGCCTATAGTCCTCTATCATTGCGTTTAATGAGATATACTATGACCACCCTACACTGATACATAAAAGATACCCTTCCTAGCATAGCCTTTATAAGTGCAGGACTTTTTTGGTAGAGAGTGACCGTACGTCTTGCGGAAGCAGCATGTGCTTATCCAGAATCCGGTTCCGTTTACTTCTAAGTGGATATGATCATGTCTATTAAATAAGCAAAGTCATGATACTAGAACTTGAAATATGTTAATTTTCTACAGCAGAATGTGTTTCTGGCACTCGAAGGTAGCTACCGCTGGTCACACGGTTCGTAAAAATAATTCATGAGTTCACTAACATATTTGAAATTCGATCAGAAAAAGTCATTTCTGATTTCGCGTAGAAAACCGTATATTAAAAGGTTATAAATGAGAATTAACGCAATTTAAGGGGAAATAAATAGACATAAAATATAAAACAATTTATTATTTAATTACATTACAATTAAAACAGAGGTATTTCGGAATAATTAGGTAGGTATAACATTTATAAAAATTAGTTTGGTAGTAACGTGGTAGCTAGTTCGTGCCTTCCTGAGGGTAGAGGAATTTGTCAGAAATAGGACATTTACAAGCTGTTGATATTGTTGCAATATCTTAACGTCTACCCAAAAGTATCGGGGTAGGTAAATATGTCATGCTAATTTACCTCCGGTTTGAAATCTGGCGCAATCTTTGGTTTTGGCTGTTTGATGATACGGACTTTATATGGTTCCTGGGAAGAAATACATTTCGTTTTATTTAAAATCTAAAACATTATCTTCGATTTATGTCCTAATTAGGCACTTGAGGCTAAAAGTTGAGGTTTAAGTACCCTAAAATGTATTGTTAACTAAGCCACCTATAAGGCAAGATGACATGCGACCATAGGTATCCCTTGAACATCAATGTATGTTAAATTTAACACTATAAGTATTATATATAGGGGTGTTTAAGACAGCCCTAAGCTGAGCCCTCGGTCTCACGGTCAGCCACAAAATCTCCTTACCCTAATGTGGAAACGTGCTAAAGGTACGAATTACGAGTAGTACGAACTCGTTGAATCCAGGTCAGTCGTTAGCATGTATAGATTGTGAGGTTTAGTGTAAATATATGAGAACTGCTATGTGTAATCCGACCTGCTGCCAACGTTGCCCAGATAGATTACTTCCAACACAGCACTCTGCTTCTTCCAATCCAGTCACAAAACACGCCACTCGAAACCCGCTCATTCGTATAGCAATCAATCAACAAACAATAGGGGGCGTGGGATTACAACACTACTAGTTCAAATCCCATGTCAAAACACGCCAAGCAAAACTCTCTCTAACTCATGTGGACGGTAAACATACAATAAATTAATAAGCTGTTTCGGCGGCAGCAACGTACTGCGACAACATCTAGAGACGTTTTGAACGTAACTCTCTCGCGATCTCAAACGGAAGTAAAGTGCTCCGGCGCATCGCGCAGTGAGACGCCAGCCAACCCAACACCGCGCGCCCTTTCCCGCCCCCTCGTGGGCTAATGGAGGAGTTTTATTCCAAACAAGGAGTATTAAAAATATTGTTAGTGTGTGAAAACAGTTTATTTTTCTATTCACGGATCCGTTTGCGAAATATTTCATCACATCGTGTGGATAGGTCGTTCAGAAATATTTTCGTTCTGCGAAAACCATTTCTGATTCGAGGATCCGTTTGCGAAATATTAGACTTTAAAGTGTTAATTTTTGTTGAAGTCAAGTGTCCTCCCCCCGCCCCCCCCCCGCCAGCTAAATGGTACTTTTTGGATATGTGAAAAAAATTCACGGTAGTAGTATATATAATGAAGGTATAAGGAAAACTATCAGAGCTAAATAGACTTTAAAAGTTAACAAGTAATAGTCGACCTTGGAGAAGTAATTTCGTACAAATTTCATTGAAAATTACCCCTTCTAATTCTACTGTATATTGTGACTGGCAACTAAGGAACCGTACACTGCGCGTGGCCCAACACACACTGGTTTTTTTTTACATTTACGTATTTGTTTGGATTTTTATACTGGCTATGGATTGTTGATCTTCCGGTGGTCGGTTTTTGGATTGTACTGTGCTTCATGCCATCAGTCAGAAATTTCGTCACTTTGCTGTATTAATAGAAAAATAATATTATTAATAACTAACCGGTGGGGTTTGGAAACATGAAATTTTGCAAGCGAATATTTAACGTAAACCGGTGAGTGCTAAGAAAGGATTCTTGAAAATTAAATCGATAAAGGAGGTTAAATACAAATTCAAAATCGATGATTCGAGATATGTGGCTGATAGGAAATTCTATTCTAGCATGGATAGTAGGCAAAGAAAATACCAACCACAGTAATTTCCTTTTCCGCCACATAACCATGGTAGCCGTATTTTGCTTTGGGCACCGGTCTTGTAGGCTTCTGTAAGAAGCTGGTCCATTTCTTCTCCTCTCCTAATTTCTTGTGGACGATTTCTTCGTTCAAAGCTTTCAGTACTTCGGAGTCTTTTAGACTGTCGAGGACTGGTTTTATTGTTAAGTCGTCTTCATCTTCAGGGCGATGCATATGGGGCGACATGACCCGGATGAGACTGGAAGGAGATTTAGGACAAATATTATGATATTAGTTTTATGTTTTAAAATTTCTATATTTTACCGGATAATTGTACAAACTGTTAGCTTATAATCAATCTAGTAGGATTTTAAACTGTCAAACTGTGAACGTACAATAATAATATTGAATTTTTGAGGTTACATCGTGGTACAAAGACTTGCAAAATGTAAATTTTTTACGACTAATATTATATTTCATGAGCTCTAGCTAAGTTGCCTTTCTCACTAATAGAAAACGTAAACATGTATGGAATTAACATATCGCAACTGTTAATCACGTCAGCAGATATGTCAAACCCATAATTTGCAAATTTTAGTGTTCCTTCACAAATTATCAATTTTACAATTTTATTAAATGGATTATAATATAATGGTTCGTACAAGAATTATCCAGTGACACTGGTGCGAGGGATTTTCAAGCATCAGCTGTATCTTCCTCGCAAGGCACAAGTTCGGCCGTTTATGGTTCGCATCTCTGGGATGGATCCACAAAATACCTCCTCGATGCTCTGAACAGGTTGTATAGACGGGCTGTCATCAGACTTTACCAAATACATCAAACCGCTTCAGCTGCGCAGGAATAGTGCTCGCTTTGCGTGTTTTACCATCTGTATCATAGTGAGTGTTCTGAAGAGCTGTTCAATCAAATTCCCTCCTCTCCTTTCCACAACAGAACTACACGACCTGGGCTTCCAAATCAGAGTTTTACGGTAACCTCCATCTCGGCACGAACTAAAAAGTTCTCTATGTCTTATCTTGCCGTACCGTAAAACTGTGGAACCATCTCCCTACTTACGACATCGGGCCCTTCAAGCGTAACGTGAAGAGATATTTACGCAGGCCGGCATGACAGCGGCGACCGCCGATGAAGTTAGAAACTACTAAAATATGTTGACAGATTGATAAACGTTTATAATAATGGAATAGTATAAATAAAATGGATAACATTAAGAATGATTGTGTCCAAACTACAAAGGTCGCTTAATAGGGAGAAGATAAACTTAGAACACAAACGTTGAACTAGTTATACCTTTTATACTCAAAGTATTTAAATTCAAGAAATAATGTAATAACACCTTTGTTGACTTACCCCATAACATGAGCTTCGCGCAGTACATCTGCCTCTCCAGGTATCAGTTCGGCTGTCTGCTCCTCTGGTAATCGTGGCTTGTCTAACTCCTCTAAAAATAATAAGTGACGTGTAGGATCAAGTGTGACGTATCTTAACCACAATAAAACAAGAGGCTTAGCGAGTAACTTTATTAATAGGTATAGGTTGTAGTTATCACTTAACATCGGGGGGGGGGGGCTGCATGCCTATAAAGTACTTCTAATGACAAAACATTGAGGGTTATCTAGAAACTTGGCAATTGAATGCAAAAAAATATGAAAGAAAGCGGAGGAGTTCAAATGGTCAAGACCAGTAGAGTATTCCAATGGTTCCAGGGTCGACCAGGGTCCTGACGAATACAACAGGATTAATCGACATCTATCGAATATTGTTCTCATAATAGCATCATGTATCGGGACAATATTGAATGGAAAAAAAACTCACTAGCAACTTTCTCTTTAAGTACAGGTTCTTCAAATCTATCGGCAATCCTTTGTATCGTTCCCAAAACTTCAGTATCATCCTTAACATAGACTTTCGTTTCTTCAGTTTTTATTGGTTCCTGAAAATCGTTATTATAGACACATTGTTTCAAGAATTAAAAAAAATATATATTAAATAGATTTTTAGGCGATATTAGCTAAATGAGAAATATGTAGAGAAATGTTTTGTCCTACTTACATATGATTTTTTTTATCATTTAAAAAGACCAAGAGAGAATACTTAAATAAAAGATAACACGGTAGGTGCTATGAAAATGTGTTTTTTTTTTGAGATTTTTGTCTCTACTTGGGTCTTTCCGACTGGTGGAATACGTCCATCCTACAGACGACCGTAGCCGAATAATCTTGTGTTATGTTCCTGCGGTCAGTACGGTTTCCAGAGCTCCTTGGGATAGGGGAACTCAAGGTTGGCAACACGCTAGTGATATTTTTGATATTACAGGCATCCATAGGCTACGGTATCCTCTTACCATCAAGCGGGCTGTATGCTTGTTTGCTACCTTAGTTGTAAACAAGTTGTTGTAAAATAGTAAAAATTATAATAAATATAACTAAAATACTTGTACCTGCATAATTGGAACTGGGGAGATTCTTAAAGATTTCACAGCTTCGGGATTAAATTTTACCGGTTTTATATATTGTAAATAATCGATTTTTTCTTCTTCTGTTTTATTATTTGTTTCTTTTATCACTTGTTTTATTAATTCAAGCTCTTTTAATTCAATGGGTTTTATTTCCACTTCTTTAGGAGCTTTCTCGTCTTGTAACTCGGTTTCTTGGTGATCTGGTTCTGAAGATGTTGTTGAATTAAAAGTTTTTTGGTTTATTTCTTCTTTCGTTTCAATTCCAACCTCTTGTTTATATTCTTCTATGTTTTTGATTGTTTGATCTATAGCCGATGCCAGGAGAGATGATTTCTTCTCGATTTCTCGGATCTCCTCCTGGACATAATTTCAATGTAAATATATTGTGATACATACAAAAAAAAATTTAAAGTAAATAAATACATTTCATAAAACAATAACAGAGGTTTCAATTAAAAAAAACATCCATATTGTAAATTTTATATTAAGAATATTGATAGACAGATGCACAGGAGAAAAAATAATTATTGACATTCTAAGCAGAGTGTTTTCATAGAGGTAGTTATAATATTGATCAATAGTTTCTTCAAAATTTGTTTTGGGAAGACTAGGCTTTTGGTGGATTTTGAGGTTCACTGACAGCTCCTCAGGAACTATAAAACAATTTACAAGCTTTTCGCCAGAAACCGGCATTTAAATTTATGTATTAACAACTGCGAACACAATACATCTGTGAAAAAATACATATTAAAGATAATGACAAAATTAATGGATTCGTTTTTTATACAATAAATAAATATAAGACATTAAACCCGAAACACTCATTTTAAAAATTGTCATGCCTATCAATTTGTTTGCTCGGGCTATGACAGAACTTTCATTAGCAATTAGAGTTTTTTTTAGAGAATAAATAAGCTACTTTCTGAGCAACTCGATAATCTGACAGAATGTTCAGTGAAACGCGATGCTTATCCCGATAATACTGTACAATAACTCTGTAGTAGTAAGTAAAGAAGGAGCACCGTCTCTTTACCAGAAAGTGGTAAGGCATGACTTAAAGAAGAATACCCATTCGTGGTGCTAAATTTTCTTATGCCTCTATATTAAGACATAATAGGAATATTTTTCATATTTTTTATTACTATTTGTCTTTGGAATTTACTTTTCTAGGTGGGATTGTTTTTTTTGTTTTAATAGTATGTAACATATAGCGCTATAGACATTTCCGTAGGCGTTGCGTTCCATTACATAACATCCATTACATAATTAATACTTTACTATGTACATTTCACCAAGATCATAATACTTTTTCAAATAAATCATAATAATATTTAGGCACCTCAATATTTAAATATAGATAACTACATTTAAATAATAATAATACACTATAAATAATTTGTGCTAGATGCATTATTTTCTAAGATAAGTATATATTTATTATCTATGATAATTTTACGACACTCCACAGACAGCTTCACATAGCTTGATAGTAGTAGTTAGCTTGGGGTGAAAAAGATGTCGACGTTTGGTTCATCGATTTTTTCTTAGAATTGTCCAAAAAACGACCAATGAACAATATAATTAATGTTAGTTTGTTAAACTGTTTTTGTGCTACTTTTTGTCATATTGGCGCTATAGTTTGCTATAGACTAGCAATAGCCAGTCATGGAGATAATAATCGTAAGAGATGCAATAGTTTATTGAAAGAGATAACTAAATTGATGTCAGTGCTGTTTGAAAGCGAGCGATTCGGTATATTTTCGTTGTGGCTTTTGACGTTTATTACGCTTGCTTATTATTGATTCATACATAATATGTCTAATCAAAGACAAAAAGTCGTAACCTCTGCCCGAAAATACGGATCGAGTTATTAAAAAAAAACATTAATGAATTTGATGTTCTTCAAATCTTAAAATTGATGGCAGAAATTGATGTTTCCTACGTTTTTAATTAACTTCTAACAATAAGTATTTTTGTTTTTAAAACAACAAGCAGGCGACCGCCGTAAGTTGGAGCAGGGCAGCACGATTCGCGCGTGCGCTCGAGCGATGGCATTCCATAGTACACGCGAGCGGAGCCACAGGTTCGGCTAGTTGCCATATAAATGTAAATTTTTAGTATACTGTATTTTTAAGTAGTTTCATATTTAAAGGTATATTTTTGTTTCTAGCACGGCGAAACGACGACACTTTGGCTGATAGTGAGTAGAATACAATCCATAAATATGGACGACTACATAGAGATTAAGCTTTCTATCGTCGTTAGTCGCTGTCATACCTCCAACCTACAGGCTGATCTCGAAACTTCGTGACCCAGTCGTATATAGATACCCTACCCCACTTTATTACCTACTGAATATAAATCAACTCATCCTGGATCCCGGATATTGTGACTATCCACGTGTTCTATTCTTTAGCAGAACCCATCATTAGCTTCAGGGCAATTAATTAATTAATTAATTTAATATTTAAAACTTCTAAGGAGTTAAATTAAAGTGAAAAATGTTTATGAATCTACCACACCTTTTTATACTAAAATACTGTTTGATTGATTGGAGATGATGAAAAAACCACCCGTTACGACATACCTTGTTAAAGTGGGGATAGGCAGCGCCTCCCCGCAAACCAGGCTTGGTGTAAACCGGTAAGGGTTTATCCTCAGGCGGTGTTGGTAGTGGTGGGTCGTATATTACCCTTTCTATGGTCAATTCTATGTGCGGTATTAACTTCTTCTTAACAATATGAGGATCTTCACGTTTTGTTGACGATTGGACGTAATCTGGCGGTATTGGTGTAGTGCCACGGCTTTTAGGGAGTGGGGCTTCAAGCCTGAATATGTACTCGTCGGTTAGAGGTGTTGGTGGGACAATGGGAGGGCTGGGGGAAATCACTTCGTGCTCAATTGTGACGAACTGTGCTGATGAATTTGTTTGGAGGGTAAGTTTTTTGGAATTCCTGGATTTTGATTCGTGACTAGATTTGTTTTGTTCTGATATTTCCATATGTGCCTTTACTGATTCGGCGTGATGAGAAGTTATGAGATTGTCTTCAGTTGTTTTGTTACTAATTTGTACATTGTTGGTTTTGTGTTTTGATTGAGCCATTGATGATGAAGACATTTTGCTTTGTTCCATAAGTACTCCAACTTCAGCTGAATTGTTTGCTTCAAGTTTTACTTCAGATTGTACTTTTTCCTTTTTGATATCGCGTCCTGAATAATTTTGTTCTGCGTATTCCTTTCTAACTTTGGTATCACTTATTTGTAGAGTACTCTCTCGATGTTTAATAATATCAGTGGAATTAGCAAATACATTTTGTACTACTTTATGCTCAGAAAAATCTTTCCCTGTGTCTATTTCTGTTATCTCTACACTTGTAGATCTATCATCTTCTATTTCGATAGAATTAGATGGCCATATTATAGGTTGTTTCTTAATACTTAGTTCTGCAAATTCATCTTGTTTTGTTCTCTTAATTGTTTTAGATTTTCTGGTTTTTATTGAAACTGAGACATCTACTGACTCCGGTTTAACTGTATGATGTTTACTAGATTCATATTTTCTTGTTTTTTCTTCACTGACTTGAATAGTTGGTGCTGTTTCTACGACTAATTCGGTTGCATCCATAGCTTTTTGATTTGATAAATAAAGATCATCCATTTCATCAGTAATTGATTCTATTTCAGTTATTTGCACAGCTGAAGATCCTTCACCAATTTCCAGTGATGGAGTTATATCGACCAATTGGTGTTTCCTGATATTTAATTCAGCAAATTCATCTTGTGCTGTTTTAATCTCTGTTATCTGCAGAGCATTTAATTTTTTTGCAGTTAAAGAAGCTGTGACATCTACTGTCTCTTGTTTCATTGTATGAAGTATGTCAAATTCATCTTTTCTTGTTTCTACTTCACTGATTTGAAGAGCTGGTGTCGTTTCTACCACTGAGTCGGATACGTTCATAGCTTTTTGTTTTGATATATGAAGGTCTTCCATTTCATCTGTTATTGATTCTATTTCGGTTATTTGCACAGCTGAATGTCCTTCACCGACTTGAGGAGATGGAGTTATACCAATAAATTGATGTTTCTTAATATTTAACTCGTTAAAATCATCTTGCGCCGTTTCAATCTCTGTTATTTGAAGAGCGCTAGATTTTCTTCGAGTTATCGAAGTTGAGACGTCAGCAGTTTTCTGTTTCGTTGTATGAAGGTTAGTGAATTCATCTTGTCTTGTTTCTACTTCAGTAATTAGAAGGGCCGATGTTATTTCAGTGACTGATTTAGATGCGTCCATAGTTTTTGGTTTTAATGTATCAAGCTCTACCATTTCATCGATCATTGATTCTATTTCGGTTATTTGCACAGCTGAACACCTTTCTTCCAATATGAGAGAGGGTGTTATACCAAGCGCTTGCTGTTTCTTGATATTTAATTCAGTGAATTCATCTTTCCTTGATTCTACTTCAGAGATTAGGATAGCATGTAATCTTTCTTTTGTCATAGATACCGAGATATTGCCTGTTTGATATTTCGTTATCTCCAATTCAGCTATTTCATCTTTGACCGGTTCTATTTCTTCAATAACAAGTGCTTTAGATTCTTTTTTAGTTATCTTCATTTGTGAAACAACTGTTTTGTCCTGTGGTATTTTTAATTCAGAGATTTCTTGTTCAATTGCATCAACTTTAAATATATGCACTGCAGATTGTTCAACAAAATCAACCGAGGCATTAAAATGTGTTGTATCTGCACTTTCATTTAATTCAGAGAAATCATCTGTCAATGTTTTTATTTCGTTAATTTGCACTGCAATGCCTCGACTTTCAACAATTCCTATTGTAGCCGCTTGACTTTTTGCCATTGATAAATGAATATCATTCAATTCATCGCTTGCCGCTTTCACTTCACTCACGTTGAGTGCTAGTTTTGGAACGAAATTAACAGATTGTACAGTTTGTAATTTTTCTTTTTTTATGTCAAATTCAGCTAAATCATTCTCTACAGGTTCTATTTCGCTAATTTCGATAGCTGTAAGCTTTTCTTCAGTGACACCTACTTTCGGTGATTTTATAGGTACTTTTAGAGTACTTAATTTATAAAGTTCATCTTCCAATACATCAACTTCAGTAACATCAAGAGCTGCTTGCTCAATATACTCAATAGATTCTATAGTTTGTGGTTTTTCTTTATTTGTTTCTACGCTGCCTAGTTCATATCTGACTGCCTCAATTTCACTCATTTGTATTGCTGTTAGTTTACATTCAACTACATCCATATTCACTCTTTTTGGTTCTTTCTGTGTTATATTAAGATTAGTTAATTCATCTCTAATAATTTTTGTTTCGCATACTTGAATAGCTGTTTGTGGGAAAAAGTCTATCGATTCAATGGTTCTTGTTTTCCCTTTAGCAACATTAAGTTCACTCAGATCATCACTTAGAGCCTCAATTTCTGTAATCTGCACTGCGGTATCTCTACCCTCAACAAAATCAATCATTGCAGTATTTAAACTCTCATTCACAATATTTAAAGTAATGAGTTCATCCTTATCGGCTTTAATTTCATTTACTATAACAGCTGTGTTTTCAACATAACCTATGGAATCTAATACCTTTACTTTCTCTACGGGCAATTCTAAATCATGTAAATCGTCTTTTAAAGTATCAATTTGTTTAACCTGTAAAGCGTTATCGATTTGTGTAACTGTATTCATTTCTGCTATATCAGTATGTTTTTCCATTAATTCGATGTCAGAAATATTCGTTTCTGATTCTATTTCAGCTACTTGATATGCTACGTGCTCGATAATACTTACAGAATTAATAGTTTTCAGTTTATCATCGCTTACTTCTAATGGAGTCAAGTTATTATCAATAGCTTCTATTTCAGAGATTTCTACAGCTGCTTGCCTTTCTAATACAACTGAAGGTATGGTAAGACTTGGTTTTAATACCTTATAATCGGATAAATTATTCATCTCAGATTCTACTTCCGTTACAATCAAGGCATTGTGTCTCTTCTCAGAAGAAATGGTACCTAATTCAGAATCTACATGCTTCACATCGAATGGAAAAACTTCTGTCAAATCAGTTACCTCGGTCGATTCTGCAACAGCTATAGATAATTGATCTGTAACGGTGTTTGACTTAATCTTTTTAGAAGTTGCAGTGTTTTCAGGTATCTTTTGAACAGGTTCTATAACTTGTTGTATTTCTTGAACAAAAACTTGTTTACTTTGATGGGTAGCTAATGCAGTTTGCGATCTTGCTTTATGACAACTGTCCGATATATTATCTTCAAGTTCTTCGATTATTTCTACGTTTGTCTCACTTTTAGCATTTGCGAGTGGTATTTCACGTGTATCGATGACTTTCGCTGTATGTTCCTTAAAGTGAGAACTTAGAATTGAATGATTTTCTGTAATTACAGATTCTCTGGTCTGATAAGATGTATTTACCATGTCAGTGCTTTGTACGGAGGAAATGTCAAACATTTCTGCGGCTTTATCCTCAAATATGGCATTTTTATTTGTATACAGATGTGATTCTACGATAGCTAAATACATCTGTTTGGCGGGCTTCGGTTTGCTGGAGCTGAATCGCCTAGATTCATGCTTTGTTTCAAATCTTTTAGACGCAGATTCCATTTTACTAGAAAACTGTTGTTCCTTACTGACTTCACGCTCTTGAGATGTTCTCCTGCTATCTACTTTGGCAAGCCATTCTAGAGGATCACTTTCTCGCATAACTTCTTCTTCAATCTGACTTCTACTCCTATAACGTCTTTTACGTTGTCTCATATGGATTTCCTCTATAGTGGCGTTTGATTGAAATTCAGATATTACGGCATCCATTGTCTGCGATAGATCTGCCGTTTTATTTTCACATAGCTGAGACGTTATCACTCCTGGTTTCATTGTCTCTCTTTTCTGTTTTGCTATATTGTTTAATTCTTCCTTAAGTAGTTGTTCAACAATAATATCCTTCCTAGTGTCTTTTTTAGTGGCAATAGGAGCTGCAGGATTATTTTGAATGATCTCTTTTTCAATTATAGTATCCGATTGTTTTTTAATGTCCCTTTCACTTTGGCAAAATTTTTCTTCAACTATTTTTTCACCAAACATATCTTGTTTTGTTGGCCACGCGTTCTGTGCTAAAATATTATCGTCTTTAATTATTTTTACCGCTTTTAAGTTTTGATGATCAACTTCTGATTTAAGTACATTGTATTTAAGAGAATCCTTGTTAGTTTTCTCCATACTTTCTATTAATTCTTTAGAATATATTTCTTTATTATTTTTTTGAACAGTGTTCTCCCATTCAATATTAGGTGTCGCTGATGCATTCAACACATCATCTTTTCCTTTTTTTAATTCTTCCGTGACTGAAACAGCCCTTTCTATATTTTCTTCTACAATATTCAAAGCCGTTTTTTCAATCTTATATAAATCAATTTCTTGTTTCATTCTTTGCGTGAAATTATATGTCTCCTTCTTTTTCTCAGCGTTGATGTTCAAATTGTCCCTCTCCTTTTTTTCCCGAACCAAAACGTTGCTACTTTTTCTTTCTATGTTTTTGATTGGACTTTGACCTTGCCAATCTTTCTTAAGCAAAAAATCTCTTGCTTGAATTTTGCTTGCTTCAACTGTTTGCATATATTTTAACATTTCTTCAGTAATTTCAATAACTTTTCTTTCAATAATCTCATTTTTGTATTCAATCTTCTTTTTAGTTCCATCGGGATCATACTGATCGGACACAGGAAGTTTAAATTTAGTTTTTGATTCTTCTTCTATCTTTACACCTTCAACATACTTCTCTAAGGTTCTACTAAAGGCATCTCTGTAATTACGATTAAGAATTATTGGGTCTTCCAGACACGATACTTCGGGTAAAGGTTCAGTGGAAAAAGGGCGATAGTGCTTGGATTCATAAAAAGGGGTTAAAGATCTGGGATCTCGTATAGGCTCAGGTTGGAGTAGGGGACTGGACGTCGAAGTAGATGGCCTTACCAGTTTTGGGCCAATGTTCGTGTCCAAGGTTGGGGTTTGGGTGAACTGTTGGATTTTAAATTGTACCTCAGTTGGTTCCGATTGTGGGTCGAAATCTACCGGTTCGTAAGTATCGTAAATCAGCTCTTGGTCGTCTATCACTGGGTCGTAGAGCCCGCTGGAATGAAAACGTTTTTGCTATTTTAATAAAAAATACATTGTCTGTGTTTTGATTATTAAACATTAGATGCTTAATGGTTTTTGACTTTAGTACACCATTAACCAGTACAAGGTGACCTTTCTATAGCTGGACCGCTGTAAACGCGACCTTTCCTAATATTTGCGGGACGCGGGAGGGGAACAAAACCGACCATAGACAATTAAAATTAAAAACACAGGACAATAGACAATTAAATACAAGATGCAATACACGTTTGACAGCGTGCGCGATTCTGTCTTTGTGACTGCTACACATGAGATAATTTTACCAAGCTTTTAAATAGTCGATTAAAAGTAATGCTTCTTAATGTAGCAAAACAGGAATTAGCGTTTTCGGGTGAATTTTTATTATGTATTGATTTGAAATGTTCTGTTTAAGGATCAAAATTAGAGAGGTGTCCTGGGACACCCGGTAGGAACGAAGTTCCTTTTGCTATATATGTTATGTATTATTAAATAACAAGCACAATGTAGGAATGGTACTATAATTGTATTTAATAAATAAATAAGTTTCTAATACAAATAGTAAGTTTAAAATATATAAAAAATGAATTAAAAATTTAAAGTATTTGTTTATAAACTTGTCAAAATAAACATTTAACAATTATTTTACAATTTTTAATCTATACATATAATAACTTTGAAGTGTCTGTTTGTAATATCAAAATAACAGATTTTTACTAAATGTATATAAAAGTGTACATGATACCTATAACACAAAACCCATTATTAAAATTATTGTCTGTCTCTTTATTCCGGGTAATCTCCGAAACGGTTGGACCGATTTTAACCGAACTATCACCGGCAGATAGTTGATGTTGTAGGACATAACTTAGGCTGCTTTGATTTTAAACAGTAATGAGGGTTCCGCACAAAAAATGTTTTTTAGTAGTCGACGCGAGCGGACCCGCGGGCACAGCTAGTCAAGTAATAAAATTGTATTTAATAAATACTTGAAATATAAATAGCAAGTTTAAAATATATTAAAATTATAAGTTTTTGTTTGTAAAGTTATGAAAGTAAAATATTTTATCATTATTTGCTAATTTGAAATCAAGTAATAAAATCGTATATAATAATAAATTCTTGAAATATAAATAATAACTTTTTATATTATAATATAAAACATCCTAAATCAGCGGGACTCGAACGAACCACTCGTAGTACTGTGCATACAACAGTGCGTACAAGTCTGACCGTCACACCGCTAGGCCAAATCAATAACAATCACATTTATGAAAATCAGGACTTGTTGTAATCGTGTATATTTTGTCTCATTCTCGCGCAGGCTAAATCCGATAGATATATATGTGTTTGTCTCTTTTTTTGTGTCGTGTTCCCGTATAGCTCCCATCCCGCGATAAGGAACTTCGTTTCAAAAAAGATTAAATCATATTGTTATTTATGATATTGTAGATGAAGATTTTAATGTAAATAATTCTATTACAGCGGCTACTAAAGTGTCGTTAAGAATAATCAAATAGTTATTGCCTCAAAGTTTGCACACCCGCCGTCTCGCGTCCCACCAACATTAAAGAAGGACACACTTTATTTTTATCGTTATAGGTTTGGAGTATTGGCCACAATTTCATCTGATGTTAAGTGACGATGTGGCCCGAGATGATAACACGCGAAACCTAGTAGCAGACTGGCTCTCAAGTGCAGCTGCCGGAACATACCTATTGGTGCTTGACGACAGATTTTCAACTTGAGGGTGGTAGCTAGCCAGGCGGGCATTAGAAAAAGCCCTACCACCATGCTATGATTTCCTCACGATGTTTTCCTTCACTGAAAGCTCAGGCTCATTGCAGGGATTCGAACTCACATTAATCGACGCGAAGTCGTACACACTACCAATGAGCCATCATTGCTTCCGCTTATAACGGTCGGAATCTAGTATAAGTATCTGAATGTTTATTAAAATGAATTTATTATTTAAATAATATGGTATAATACAAATCATAATTACATTATAATCTTGATTATAAAATCTTGTAATGAGTTGAGCCATTAATGGTACATCACTTTTTTTCTCATAACTCATAACTGCACAATCTACAAATGAAAAGTAACTCGATCATCTTTTTTAAACTGCTTTACTTAATAATCCTTACATGATGGTAGCCCTCAATCAGAACTGTTGACACTTTTAAAAACCTAGCTCAGTCCCACGGTACTAAAATTCGATTAACTGTCCACCGCGCCGCGCAAGTTCATGGTTACTGCTTCGCTCATTAGTGTCGAAGCGTGAAGTTATATAGCTCATAACCTCCCTTAATAATTAGAATTTTTTTAAATCTGCGGGTCCAAACAAACAATCTCTTCAGCTTTATATATGAGTATGGATAGAAACAAATAAAATTTAGAAGTAAATTAAATTCATTACTATTACATACATATATAAATCACGCCTCTTTCCCAACGGCGTAGGCAGAGAGGACGTTCTTCCACTTGATACGATCCTGACATACATCTTTCGCTTCCTCAACATTCATCAATCTTTTCATGCATGCTCGTCGCTTTAGAGTACTCTTGACCTGACCTTTCATTAGACGTCCCCGATTTGATCATTACTATTCATTAAATTTAATGCAAAAGAATAATAATTAAATAACCAATTCATATTATTTATGTAAATATATTATACACTAGCTGTGCCCGTAGCTGCGCTGGCGTCGACTACTAAAAAGACTTTTTTTATTTATGCAGAATGCATTTTTTTTAAAATGAAAGCTGCCTAAGTTTTTCCTTATAACATCAGCTATCTGTCAATGAAATTCCTGGCAAAATCGGCCTAAGCGTTTCGGAGATTAGCCGGAACAAAGAGACAGACAGATAAACAGACAACAATTTTAAAAATGGGTTTTTTATATAGGTATCGTGAATATTTTTATATGTATTTACTAACAAGATGTTATTTTCACATTACAAACAGGCACTTCAATTTTTTATATATACATAGATATGTATAGATTAATACGTGCTTCTACGTTGTCGTAATATTACAACTTTGTTAGCTTATTTTCCAATTCCATAAATTTTATTTATTATTTTATTCTTAGTGTTTCGTTTATTTTTATTTATCCCTTGGCTTTCGTAAACAAAATTATAACTCTATTATTTTTTATATTTCAAATAAAGCTCAATAATCCTCTTCTTCTATCTAACTTGGCAACTAGTCCACTTTATTGAAGACCATTACTGCCATTATCGAGTGAATATAGAGGGTCCTGTATTATGATGATTTCCGTATTCTAACAAGATGGTGGCTCCCTTGTTAGAACTTTCTAGGGAGTTTTTGTGGCATCTCAGAATTCATGGTCCAATCTAGTTCACTTGTGCTACCTATATTACACAGTACTGGGTAAATACTACAAAATGATTAAAAAACAAATAAACCACTACAAGGCAGTCCAAGATCACGCAAAAACTCCCTAAATTGTTCTCATTGCCTTTAACAATTTAATAGATATATTTTTTACACAAACACGAGAGTATAATTTATTCCGAGTTAATTTATCTATTTATTCCAATACTATTTATACATAAAATATATATTATATTAGGAAAATATTATTTTAATATGTATTCCTTTATTTATTTAATCGGAATAACTTTCGGTAGAAAAAAAATATGTTTTAAAGAATTAGTATTGTAATTGTCGATCACAATTCGGCCACAATTGAATTAAGATAAAATAAAAAGTAACATTTGAAAGATTAAATATAAAACAATGTGAAAAAAAAACAAGCCTTAAAAACCTTAAATGTCTCCACAAACACACCACGTTATTTAAAATTATCAAAAAAAGTAAACTCACTGATTTCGATACAACAAATAGAATCTCATTTTACGACCGACTTCTTGGAATGATATATCGGAAAATAATAAACAATCGTTTTCGATTTCAAAACGTGAATGATCATAAATAAACTCGGTTGTAATTATTATAGAAATTTAACCATGAAATAACATAAGTTAAGGTCAAAAGACTATAATTGGCACTACTTCATATGCGTGACGACCTGATGACACACAAGTTAATTTTACAATTTAACGTTTAGACTGAATAGTGAGATTTCCTTTGCGTCAACAAATTAGGATTGACAACTTTTTAGAGTTTTTGCGGGACCTTACTTAGTCTGTCATGTAGTTATTCATAAGGCGTCCTTTGCCCTATATTGTGTAATATTGGTGGCATTTTGCAGTATAGAGCTTGGTTATGGCCAAGTAAAACTTGCCAAGGTAGAAAGCTCATATCAAAGGAAGTAACAATTTGCTTTGTAAATGAATTGATAATCTTACATTCCTACAGCTATAATTAACGGAACTGCAACGGAACTTGGCACCCGTTAGATAACAGCTCTTTTATCGGTGAAAACGATTACCATGGTTTCTACCTAATGTAGCCCCTTTCCCATTTAAGTTTTTGTTGGGATATCATAACTTTTTGAAAAGCTTCACAACGCCATCTTTTGGTGAGTGAATAGAAATTCCAGTGCAGTTTAAACTCATTATGATTATAACTTGGCACAACGCCATCTATTGGTGGACGGATAAAAACGCTGTTCACAAGTATTATTTCGCTGAAAATTGTACATACTTTTTTATCCTTTATATATGCTTAATGGTCTACTTTGTGTAGTCACCTAGAAGTCACCTAGAAGTGGTCTAGATTTTTTATAAGTGAATCACTCAGTGCTTGATAAAAATGTTCCTTTTCAGACCCTAAGCTCAAGACCTATAATAGATTTATTCGTGAAATTTGGGATTCTAGGTGATCAAGGAGAACTTCATGAATTTCAAGTACGTAGGTCTAATAGTATATGATTTATAGAGGAGGAGAAGTAGCTCGAAATGATTCATGTAAACTTCAATGACATTAGAAAAACATAGCAAGGCGGAGTTGATGCTGCACCATCATCTGGAATCATCAGGATACCTAACTCTTCACCAACTTATAGAAGATATATCGTGTTTGGACTCATTGAAATGGTCTCAATCAAACAATTTTATATGTCGGTGTTTTTAAAATTTTCAATTTACTCTGTTTAGTATAACTAATATCTGCTAAAAAGTAGTTTTAATTCAAACGCGTGTAAAGGTTACAGGCACAATGTCTTGATTACTTACCGGGTCACGCCTATCATCATTTTATCTTGAACGTCTTCCACCACAGATATCACTGCATCAAGAGACAGCCCCGCTGTACTCACTCCCTGGATTCTTGTCATCATATAACCTTCTTTCAATCCCGCCTCTTCAGCTGGTGAAGAAGTTGTTACCTGTAGGTAAAGAATATCTTATTATTATTGATATGATATTTAGATATTTTTGCATAAAAAGCTCGGTTACTATTCAGAAGTGAAGTGGATTGGAAATAATAACATGGTCCATGAGATAAATAAGAGGCTCTACGTTCGAAGTTGTTAAAGACTGTGTTGTCAAATTCGAGAAAGATAATTGAATTCAACTCGGCTGGGCAGCGTTCGGGAAACTACGTAACATCATCTCGTCAAAGATACCGCAGTATTTCAAGATGTTTTTTTTTTGACAAGTTTGTGTGTTGTCAGTGATTCCGTACTCGGGGGGCTAACGATGGAGAGACTATGATCAGAAAGTCTCTGCGTGATTGAATCAGAAATAAGGAGAACCAAAGTCATCGACATAGCCTTCAGATTTGCTAGACTTAAATGGCAGTGGGAAGGGCACATTGTTCGTAGAATGTGTGGCCTATGGGGCCAAAGAAATATTGCGCGGCGGCAACGAACCGAAAGACGCAGCATGAGTAAATTCTGTACGAGGTGAACTGACTACCTAGTGAAGATTGAAGGTGCCCGTTGAATAGGAGCGGCGGACGGCCAATAGTTGTGGCGATCTTTGAGGGAGGCCTATGTCCAGCAGTGGACGACTTTCAGTCGAATAGATGGATAAATATATTATTATAGATCCCAAGAAAATCCACTAATAATGATAAATAATTTTCAGATTAAAATACTCTTGACGGAAATGGAAAAAAATCCGTTTCTGTTGCCATCACTTCGCTATTTATAACGAGATATTTATTTATTAAAATCTGAATTACGATTCTATAACTAGCTTTGCCACTTCCAAAGACAACGAAAAATTGTTAGCGGTTGCTAAAAGTAACAAAAACAATTTGAATTGTTTTAAGGGAATTAAAAACTAATTAGTATAATACTTTTACTTTAACGTTATTATTATTGACATAGTAGGCAACCCTATTAGCAACACACATTGAGACACGAGCTGTTTCAACAATCACTCCTCAGGAGTAGCGACCTATTAGAACTGGACTCAGGACTGCGGTCCTTTTGAATTTGCTTATACGTAGCTATAAGCTGCCGTTAGGTGTCTGCTTGCGAATTCATAACATAAAAAAGTAATAGTCCTACGCGGTGTGTACACGTTAGTTGCTAGCTATCACCCTCAAGTTGAAAATCTCTCATGAAGCATATATAGGTGTGTTCCGGCAGCTGCACTTAAGAGCCAGCCTCTCCAGACTTAACGTGTTACCATCTTAAACTTTCGTCACTTAACATTAGGTGAGATTGAGTCCAAACGATTACATCAATTTGATGCAATTGAAGCAATGATGGCTCAGTGGTAGCGTGTACGACTTCGCGTCGATCGACGTGAGTTCGAATACCTACAATGAGCCTGAGCTTTCGGTGAAGGAAAACATCGTGATGAAACCATAGCATGGTGGTAGGGCTTTTTCTGTTGCCCGCCTGACTAGCTACCACCCTCAAGTTGTTAATCTGTCGCCAAGCACCAATAGGTGTGTTCCGGCAGCTGCACTTGAGAGCCAGTATTCCATTAAGTTTAGCATGTTATCATCTTGGGTCACATCGTCACTTAACATCAGCTGAGATTGTGGCCACTACGCCAAAACCTATTATTACGATAAGAAAAAACCTATAAAGTATAGAAAACGTGAATGCGTGTACATATATTTTTTTATACATCTAAGGTGGCAAACAAGCGTACGGCCCGCCGGATGGTAAGCGGTTACCGTAGCCTATGGACGCTTGTAACACCAATACGTTAAGGACTTTAATTCTACAAGGAGTTCTGGAAACCTTACTGACTGCAGGAACACAACACAAGGTTATTTGGCTGCGATCTTCTGTAGGGTGGAGGTACACCAGTCGGGTTGCCTCAATTACAGAGAAATCCCTAAAGAAATCGTTTGCAAATGATATCATACTATCAAACATTACGTAACATGTATAGATGCCAATAATGAACTTGCCAATAGATCGATCTATTTCCGATACGATTAACTTTGGATCTGGATCAATGTCGAAACGATCAATGGCACAATTGATCTAACGCTTTTATTTGTGAATCTTCTTATATTTATTCCGGTTATAAGTTAAGTTATACTTTTGAAGACAATCTCGCTGGTAATCGTTGTCGCTGGACAATCACGTAGGTCTTATCTTCAAGCACACGCTAAGTAGGGTGAGCACAACATGTGGCCTCGTGGTGGAGTGGTAGGAATGCCTACTATGAGCCGAGAGGTCGCGTTATGTGTGTGGGTGTTAAATATTGTTGAAGCAAATATACTTTGCTATAAAAGTAGGTAATGTAATCTCTTTGCAAGTCATTATATGTATTTTTTAATTATAAAGAGAATATATAACGTTGATTTGAGATGTCAAGTGAAAATATATATTGTCTGAGACATATATTTATTTTGTATTATCTATATATTTTTATGTGAAGCAAAAACTTTTTTACCCCTTTTTACGAAAATTGCGCGGACGGGAAATCAATATATAAATATATATATATACAGGGTGTCCCAGAACTCAACGTCAAGCCGAAACGGGGTGACAGGATTGATTGTAACCATCATGAGAAAAATCAGAAAAAAAAATCTATCCCATGCAGTTTGGAAATTGTGGGCATTTAAGTAAAACCTAGAAATTTGGTCAAACTGTAACCATTTTTCGGTTATTGTGGTTAATTTTTATGATTTTTGTTCATTTAAACTTTGGAACCGTAACCCTAAATAACATTTCTAGAACCACAGGCAAATAAAATGACACAACTGCCCCAAGTTTTCTAGAATTAAGACTATTTGTTAAAGTATGAATTTAAAATTTTCAAAATTTGTCAACTTTGAAAGGCCCTCCTTTAAAAAAAATGTACTAAAGTGCCTTGGCAAGTGACATTAAAAGTTCGCGCATTTAATCAAGATTGTAAAATGATACAATACTTGTTAGTTTCATACTAAAAAAAAACTAGTAAAAAAATAAAAACCTCGAGTAACCCGATGTTTGCTAACCCAAAATGGGAATACGGAAAGGTGCGCAGTAGACGAATGAGCGAAACGTACTAACTGGTGTCAGACGCATCTCCGTCTCATGCGTGGCGTCACTATCTGTCTCGGTCGCTCATGGCAAACATGTCCACTATCCATCTCTCTCATCATTTTGCCGTAAAATTAAGAACCTACCTAGAGCTTGTGCAAATAAAAAACCTTTGAACTGAGTAAAATGGCATTTGACAATGGATTGTAATTGTCATCGATGTTATTGGATTGTACTGTCCTCACCACCAGGTACAATGACGTCATTTTACTGCGCTTCGATAAAAAATAAAGGCGTGTGTGCGATTCACACACGATAGAAGTGAAACTTTATTTTAAAAGATATTTTATTTAAACAGTGTGCAATATACATACACACCGGCATTTGCTCTATCGCTCTGGCTCACACAAAGAGGAGAGACCGATAATATATTGCTCTCTCGCTCTGGCTCACACAAAGAGGAGAGACTGATAATGTGAGTTAAACGTTTAACGTTTAACGTGTTGGAAGTCGCATAAGAAGTTTCACTTCAATAATATTAGATTAAAATAAACTTGTTTTTTTTTTCTAAACACGACGTTAACAAGGCGTACATCACCTGCCACGATCTACCACATGATCGACTGTTTTTTTTTTTTTTTATTTTTTTTTTTTTTCGAACTGACTACACTGTTAGCCTGAGGGGCCCTGGAGCCTGGCGACCCTGGCGGTCGTGGCGGGTGTGCGGGAGCGAAGTTAACCGTACGTCCCCTGCGGAGGGAACGGTGGTTTCGCGGGCGTGGGCGCGAGCACGCATATGTTGCGGGAGCGGACGCGTAGTAATTATTAGCTTTCTCGATGTCGTCGTCGGGATCGACAAAGAGATTTCGCGGACGGCGTTTATAACGTTTGGCAACGGGGATCGAGTTGTCTGGGACGTAGTTCACGGTGGATTTTACGAGCGGGTTGGGGTGATTCGAAGCGCTATCGAAGTATCTCCTGGTGAGATATTTCACATAGGCTTCTATCGAGGGAAGCCTCATGTCCCTGTGGAGGTCCATGTTCCTAACGAAGGCTGGAGGGTCAAGCAGGCGACGGAGAAACCGATTTTGGACTCTTTGCATGCGGACAAAGTTATGTTTGGACATATGTGCGAACGCTGCGCAGCTATATGTCAAGATCGGACGGACGCACATCTTGTATAGTGCAAGCTTATGTCTTAAGGACATTTTGCTTACCGAACTGAGCAGGGGTCGCAAGCGGGAAAGGATCCAGACGGCCCTATTCCGGACTATAGTAACGTGTGCGTTGAAGTTAAGCTTCGAGTCGAGGGTGACACCCAGATATTTTGTCTTGGTGGCCCAAGGGATATTTCTACCGAATAATGTTAGAGGTCCTACCGTGCGTGGTAGTTTACATGTATGCGGTTCGAACATAATCGCGGCGCTCTTTACCGGATTAATAGCTATTCGCCACGTTCGAAACCACTCCCCGAGAGTGGGCGAGATTTTTTCTGTGTCTGTTTGACGCGTATATGACTGTGTCGTCAGCGTAGAGCCCTACCTCGACCCTGGGGGGCTTCGGGAGGTCGCTGACGTACAGATTGAAAAGGCAAGGCGCCAGAATGGAACCTTGCGGGACGCCTGAGCGTATAGGGTGGGCGGTAGATAGTACTCCTTCCACTCGGTAGTGAAAGGTGCGGTCGCGTAGAAAATCATGAACTAGGTGAACTAACCTATCCGGGACTTCTAAATGGTGAAGCTTGTGGACCAGTCCGGCGTGCCAGACCTTATCGAAGGCCTTGGCTACGTCGAAAAAGACCGCAAGCGTGCGGGCGGGAGCGATATTGCTCTTGGCGAAGTTACTCGTGATGTGCTCCGTGAGGCGGTGCACTTGATGTGTACACGAGTGACGGGCGCGAAAACCGAATTGTTCGGGCGGGTATGATCGACTGGCACTTGTTAACACACGGAGTGGGTTACAATACGACCACATATTTTATTTATATGATAATCAATCTATTATAGTAATACTAGGTAACTCAGCAGCGTAAAAGGTTTTCCGTATACAATACATCTCCCAAGGAGAGACTGGCCTTTTTTCCATGTCATAAGTTTATTCACGTTGTTTTAATCGATATGAATAATATACATGAAAGAGTTTTTGGCGGGATCTCAAACTGCCGTGTAGTGGTTTTTGTTTTTTATTCATAAATTTGTGTTATTTGACCGTATCTTGTGTAATACAGGTGGCGTTTTGCATAATAAAGCTAGGTTATTGTGAACAAGTGAAGTGAATTGGAAATAATAACATGGATCATGTATTCTGAGATGCCACAAAAACTCCCTAAAAACTTCTATCAAGTGAGCCACCGTCTTGTTAGGATTCTGAAATCTTTATAAAACTGGAAATGATATTCACTCGTTAATGACAGTAATGGTCTTCAATAAAGGGGACCGGTTGCCAAGTTTTGAAAAAGAATAAGAAGAAGAATATACATGAAATGAAAATATGTAATAGCTAAGATGGACTTATAGATAAAAAAAATAAAATATTGTAATTATATACAATCAATATGTTATATCTCAGCCATATCTCGCGAAGAACCGACAAGCGCTGGGGTAAACGGGTTCTTGAGTGGAGACCGCGACTCGGTAAACGTAGTGTAGGACGCCCTCCGGCCTGATGGGATGACGAACTGCGAAAGACTGCAGGCAGATGCTGGATGCGGACAGCTGAAGACAGGTCGCTATGGCGCTCATTAGGGGAGACCTATGTCCAGCAGTGGACTATTAGAGGTTGATGATGAATATGATTTTTTTTTTTTTTGCTAATTTACCCTAAAATGTTAAAGTGCAAATAGAGCCATAAACATATAAGGTAAAACCACCAGTAATTGACACTGCACCAATAGTTGACACTCTGAAGAAGAAAATTAAATATTAAGAAAAAAAAGGAAGCCAAAGATCGAGATGGCCAAAATCACTGATTACTGATATATTTTTAATGTTATAAATACATATAGGTACAGTCAGTTATAAAAGTCGGTTAACAAACTCAAGACTTCAAATAAATTTAGTATCAAATATTTAATGTTCTTCGTCAGAGTGTCAACTATTGGTGCAGTGTCAATTACTGGTGGTTTTACCTTAGTAGGTACCTAAATTTTATTAAAACTTTTGGGATGGCCAAAAATAGAGTTCGTTAGTTTTGCGTATGATTTTAGAGTCGATTCCTTTCTCATTACGCATTTAAGATTATAGGTTAATACTTTAAAGTTTTCGCAAAGGACTTCATGATCCAGAGACTGGCTAAGTAAACATTTTCAGCTACTGCAAATGAGTCTTCATTATACCTTATACTTAGGCAACGAACCCAAGGAGCGCAGCAATAAAAATGAACGTCACAAGACAAGCTGCAGGCGACTACGGGAAATGAAAACAATAATAGGCTAGAGTCTACGTCTACGGGGCGGCGGCGCGGCGTGGTTGAGAGTTGTTTAACAGCTATAATTTATATCCTCACCTTGTTTATTTTTATCGGTATCTCCAAACCACCAGTCATTTCGAAGCCCCATGGCTCTCCGTTACTCCTCTTCAAGTGCACATCCAGCTCCATCGGCTAGAACAATAAGAACCTATCAATAAACAAATTTACGCTGTGTATGACAATTTCTCTGAAGCCACTTTTACACATAACTTCTTAGGTACACGTATAAAATAATTGTATGCATGTACTTATGTATGCGGATATATCTGGACGCATAACATCAAGTGTGACTGTCATCGCGACAATAAAATATCATGAATAATTTCACGGGGTTCAGTAGCAGACGATAATTGTATCAAAAAGCAAACATCTTCGCGACTGTACTACACCATTTACTTAGGACTGTCATTGTTTCATATCATTTTAACCACAGTATCTTGTGTTGACAATAATGCAACAATACTTTTTTTTAGATAATACATAGATTGGGTCTGTTGTCTGTGGTTGTGTGTTCTGTGATGACGTCTCGTTGTAGTAACTTGTAAGTCTGTTGTTTTTTGTTAGATCTCATAATAAACATATCTGGATACTATTGTCGAAGCCTTACTTGCCCTTTAAACCCAATTTCTTGTAACAACAACAAAGGCAATAATGTAAAAACAAGACAATAAAAAAAAAAATATGTCCGCAGCAGTTCACACGTGTCAGAAGTGAAAACTTCAGAAAACAATCTTTTTAAATATCTTAAGTCAGCGGGATTCTAATTATCGAGCACTCGTGCGTACTGCGCATGAAGTCTGGTCGTCTCACACCACTAAGCCAATCCGACGACGATCACAATCATGAAAAACTGGATTTGCATTACTTGTGCATAATGTAAATATAATCTATCTCATTCTCTCGTAGACTAAATCCTATAGATGTATATGGTTGTCTCTTTTTATTGTCGCCAAATTCAATTATTTTGAGTTCCCTGGTGTATCTTTGAAGTCCAATGCTAATGAAATTTAAATGGGACCACCCTTTCCAAAGAAAAAAGAATCATCCAAATAGGTTCATAAACAATGAAATTATGGCTGAACATATATAAAAAATACATTCGACCTCCTTCTTTTTTTGAAGTCCGTTAATAAAAAAGAATGAAACAAGAGGTCAAGCCAGCAACTTCATAGAGTAGACATTAAATGTTCGCACGAAGCGTAAAAATTCACTCTCATATTATTTTTCATATTGCGCCTGAAGAAGTATAGTTCAAAAACTAATTGAATGTGAAATCTTCAAAAACAAAAAAGATTATCCTCATCTTTTTCAACTAAGCACTGCTATAAGAGTATAATAAATTCTGAATCAGAAATATAAAGTGAAGCGTGCTAGATTATCCCACGTCCCACCCAATGTACAGGGAAAACGTATAATTGGTTATATTGCTATACAAAAACATTGAACAACTGTATACCTATACAATTACAGACACGGTGTAATAAATCATCATCCTCGTGCAGTTACCAATTGTCAAACTATGAACAGTCGGTTAAATTCCGTCAAGACGATAGGTTGTCTTAGTTTGTTATCTATTAAAATCACGAAGAATATTTCGAGAAATCTCGAGCATGTAAATAAAATTTTGTATCGACATGTACAAAAAATTATGAATAAATATATCAATTAACTTTATAATAGATATTACAATAACAATATAATAAATTGGTCATTATTATTAGTATTACATTAGATAGGTATGCAACGAAAGAGATTCGAGGAACATAACATGTAATCCCTAATACTGCATATAATCATTACATAGTATAAAACAAAGTCGCGTCGCTCTGTCCGTCCCTATGTATGCTTAAATCTTTAAAACTACGTAACGGATTTTGAAGCGGTTTTTTTTAATAGATAGAGTGATTCAAGAGGAAGGTTTATATGTATAATACATGCATAGTATTGTAGAGAAACACTGATAAATTTAGAGGTTTTAATGTGATGTCGTAAATAAACACATTTTTTGAGCTTACATTGCAAACGCTGGCTGAACCCCACGAGATAAATCAAAATAATGTACTACAGTATTGTACACCTTAAAAAGGTCAACAAAAAAGTCCGCGATGGTATATGTCTATCTCTTAAGGATAACTCACAATAACAATTTTTTATCCTTTACATTTTACGGGAAATTATGGCTTATTTACGAAGTGATTTTAAGCAATACAGCATTAATCTTTATCCAATTAAATACATTGTCCATTTAATATAGATCAATATAGCCCTTTACAGCATGTAATTTAAATTAATATTCCCGAAGATATTACAGATTTAAAATGTAGGGAAGTGCGGCGGCACCGGCCCTATATACCATGGTCAATTATATGTCCCTCTTTCAAGACTAACCTCTAAACAAAACATGTTTGTATTGTCTAATGACAAAAAAAGCTGTAAATGTTGTTTATAAGGACATTTTGTGGTAGGTAGGTACATTTAGTATCAGCATTGCACCCGTGGGAAGTCGGGGCGGGTCGCTAGTAATACATATTTAAATATCATGTGTGTAAATGTAGAAATAATTTATATATAATATTTTTATTTTTATTATATGTATATACTAGTTAGTTAAATACTAAGGGCGCTACCGAGGGTTTAAAGAAAAATACGAGTGATTCTTAAGAAGGTTTACTACAGAATGAATGATGTTGTTACAATGGTTTTACAAGTAACCTCTTCTATACATACAATAATACTCAACGCCTCTCTGTCTGTCTGTCAGTTTATGTTCTTGTCACGCGAAAACTACTTATCAAATTTACGAGCTTATTTTTCTAATCCACAGCTATATAATAGGTCTTTACCTATGAAATTGCCGTTCTGCAGTACTGGTCATTTCAAATCAAAAGAATTTTTGTTTGGCTAAGAATTCTAATTTCAAATTAATTTTATTTTAAAAACATGGATTTTTTTTCCAAAAGTAGTCATTTGTTTATTGATTAGTGTTACATTTTCATCGCATTTCAATCTTTGTGGTAGGTAGGTACATTTAGTATCAGCATTGCACCCGTGGGAAGTCGGGGCGGGTCGCTAGTAATACATATTTAAATATCATGTGTGTAAATGTAGAAATAATTTATATATAACATTTTTATTTTTATTATATGTATATACTAGTTAGTTAAATACTAAGGGCGCTACCGAGGGTTTAAAAAAAATACGAGTGATTCTTAAGAAGGTTTACTACAGAATGAATGATGTTGTTACAATGGTTTTACAAGTAACCTCTTCTATACATACAATAATACTCAACGCCTCTCTGTCTGTCTGTCAGTTTATGTTCTTGTCACGCGAAAACTACTTATCAAATTTACGAGCTTATTTTTCTAATCCACAGCTATATAATAGGTCTTTACCTATGAAATTGCCGTTCTGCAGTACTGGTCATTTCAAATCAATTTACGATTTTATTTATCATTTACGAGTAAATGTAACACTAATCAATAAACAAATGACTACTTTTGGAAAAAAAAACCATGTTTTTAAAATAAAATTAATTTGAAATTAGAATTCTTAGCCAAACAAAAATTCTTTTGATTTGAAATGACCAGTACTGGAGAACGGCAATTTCATAGGTAAAGACCTATTATATAGCTGTGGATTAAAAAAATAAGCTCGTAAATTTGATGTATCGTATATGTATATTTGTCATCATGGATATGTTAAAAATTCGAGTAATTATGGAATATGAGTACCGTCGTGGCAGTAACGCGGCACAAGCGGCACGCAACATCAACGACGTTTACGGAGCTAACACTACAAACCAACGCACGACCTGTTATTGGTTTGCTCGCTTCCGTTCTGGGAATTTCGACCTGAAAAATTAACCTTGCGGTCGTCCGAAGACTTTGGTCGACAATGACGAATTAAAGGCGATTGTGGAAGCTGATGATACACAATCTACGGCAGAATTAGCAGCAGCTTTTGACGTTAGCGTCAAAACAATATTGGTCCATTTGCGTCAAATTGGCAAGGTAAAAAAGCTTGACAAATGGGTGCCCCACAAACTCAATGATCGTCAGTGCGAAGTACGCGTCGAGACGTGCCTTGCACTGCTCAACAGACACACAAATGCAAGAATTTTGAACCGCATTGTTACCTGCGTTGAAAAATGGATTCTGTTTGATAACCGCAAGCGCTCAGCAAGTTGGTTGGATCCTGGTTCAGCACCTAAACAGTGCCCTAAACGAAAACTTACCCCTAGAAAAGTGATGGTCACTGTTTGGTGGTCTAGCGCCGGTGTGATTCATCACAGCTTCTTAACAAACGGGGTGAGCATTACTGCAGATGTGTACTGTGAAGAAATGAACAGAATGATGGAGAAGCTGTCACATCTCCAACCAGCATTGGTCAATCGCTCGTCTCCGCTGTTCCTGCACGACAACGCGCGACCTCATACTGCACAACAGACGGTCTCCAAGTTGCAAGAACTGGGGTTGGAAGTTCTCCGTCATCCGCCCTACTCACCAGACCTTGCGCCTACAGACTACTACTTTTTCCAGAATTTAGATAACTCCTTGGCGGGAAAAAAATTTAATACCCGAGAGGCAGTACAAAATGCCTTTGAAGAATTTGTTGCCTCCCGTCCAGCTGATTTCTTTAAGAAGGGCATCAATAAACTGCCACTGCGCTGGCAAAGATGAATTGATTGCATGGGTGATTACTTCGATTAATACAAATAAAATATACATGAAAAAACATCGTTTAAATTTTTTCGTACAAAACGGCAATTTCATAGGTAAAGACCTAATATTATCTGACCAGATTATAAGATAATTATATTTTGTTAGATAAAGTAACATACGAAATAAACAGTGACGATAATGGTGAATCATTTCGGAAAAAGACGCTTTTGGGGCGTTTATATGGTTTACGCTGAGTAAACCATACGAGATATAACAAATGAATGTACTACATAATTGTAAATCATAAAAAGACCTACAAAAAAGTCACCGATAGCATATGACTGTCTTCTAAGGAAGGATCATCAACAATAAGTATTTATGGAGTAGCACAATGCGCGCGTGCGTTCTACCGACGGCATTCTGTAGTCCACGCGAGCGGAGTCGCAGGCACAGCTAGTATACTATAAACACTAGCATAAAACATGTCGCACATCATCTACTCTAGACACCAGTAAGTTATTGCCAATTATGGTCATAACATACGAGTAAATATATAATGTCAGCGTCTTTCACTCATGAACCGATTAACACGTCATAATAAGGGTGGACACAGATTGTATAGCTAGCTAAACTCGCTCACGCTTCGCTGTGGCTCAATCTGATATTAATTATTGTACAAACTTTCACCCCATTATTTACACCCGAAGTATTGAATTTGAAAAAACTATTAAACACGAATATTGTATACTCGTAATAGTTTTAAATAAATAGTGTAATAAGAGAATGTTGTGGTATGAAAGAAGATATAATGACACGGATTGAGAAAGGGATGCTTAGATGGTTTGGTCATGTAGAGAGGATGAATGAAAGAAGATTGACTAGACAGATTTATAAGATTAGTGTAACTGGGAACGTTGGAAGAGGAAGGCCTAGACGAACGTTCCACGCACAAATCGAGAACGTTTTGAAGAAAGGTCAGGTCAAGAGTACTCATGAAAACGCATACATGAAAAGATTGATGACTGTTGAGGAAGCGAAAGTTGTACGTCAAGATCGTAGCAAGTGGAAAGACGTGGTCTCTGCCTACCCCGTTGGAAAAGAGGCGTGATTTATGTATATATGTATTAAACACGAGTCATGTCTATGTAAACAATGTACACGATTGTTGTAAGATAATATATCAATTATATCATCATAGTATCATATAACTCTCGTATGTAGTAAACATTAGTATGAAAACGATAGCTCTTTATACTTTAGTATATGTAAGATAATATAAATAAATCTCATGTAACTGCCTAGTATTAAGTACCGAGGAAACATAAGCATTAAGACAATAGCCCTTTGTTATTCAATTTAGATATATAGGTACAATATTTATATAAAATAAAATCAGTTTCTACTAGCTCTTCAAGAAGTGCAGACCTCTTAATTGTCTTTTTAAAAACTGTACTGCACTGATACACTACCTAACTCACGTCTTTTTTAATTTATAACTGAACTGCTAAATAGTTTTTGTAGTCGCGGAACACCTTGCAGATATGAATAATTAAATGATCATGATCCTAATCCAATCATGACCCTATAAAACAAAATCAGATCGAAGTTCCGACTTACGATGCCTATATCCCTATTTATTAAACCCTGAACCACTGTGCGTCGCCACGCCAACAGCCGGTCTGGAGGCCGTATTAGATCAAGAAAAAAAAGGAAACGATTGTAGAAGGGAAAATATAGAGGTTAATAAAAAACTTACCTTCGAAACCACAAGCAACACGGTCAACAGTTAAAATTTAACTGTTGTAATTATTGGCACCCGGTTCCGTTGACACAATTCTTTGGTTCTAGATTTGAATCTAGTTTAAATTGATGTCTTGTTAATTGTCAACGTTATCTATATTATATAGAATACAACATATATAATACATATACAACTATGGAATACTAGGGTAGCAAAGTAATACATATAAGTCTATTGGTTTACGAGGCGCACGCCTGTAAAGCTCCCAGTCGACATTTTTTTCCCCCTACATTTTTAACAATCATCGTCATATTTCAGCCAGTTTACACAAAATCTTAATGTATTATACACCTAAACCATCCTCATGAATCGCTCCGTCCATTAATGAAAATCGTATGAAAATCCGTTCGGTAGTTTTTGAGTTTATCGCGTTCAGACAGACAGACGCAGATTCCCCCCACTTTACTTTACATTGGAGATGGTCATATTCGATGCTATTTATAAAAATGCTGTATTACTAGGCTCATTTATACTTACAAATACATCCTGACTACCCTTACTTAATATTTTAAATGCGAAAGTAAGTTTATTTGTTTGTTACCCAATCACACAAAAACGGCTAAATGGATTTAGATGAAATTTGTCACACAGTCAGTTTATAACCCGGATTAAGACATAGGATACTTTTTTATCCTGGTAAAGGCCCAATTCTGAAGTCCACGCAGACGTAGTCGCGGGCATAGCTAGTATTATTATTATAAAACTCAACGTTTCTCTGTCTGCCTGTCCGTTTATGTACTTTTCATGCAAAAACCACTTATTCGATTTACATGTTTTTTCCTTTACTTCATAGATTATCTGTCCAGGTTATAGGATATATTCTGTATGAAGATAAAGTAACACAAGAAATAAGCAGTGACGATAATGATAAATCAATGCGGAAAAAAGACGCATTTGGGAAGCTTAAATGGCTTACGCTTATTAAACCATAAGAGTACCATCGAACTAATGTACTATATAATTATAGATGATAAAAAAAGTTATCGGTAGTATATATCTATCTTCTAAGGATCACCCACAATAAGCATTTTTGTCTTTCGCTGTTTGAGTGGGGACAACACGAATCGCGCGTGCGCTTAGTCGACGGCATTCTGTAGTCAACACGAGCGGAGCCGCGGGCACAGCTAATCTAGGAATAAAATACAAAAGATAAAATCAACACTGATATTTCCTCAAACATTTTATTATTGTTTTTCAATAAATGAATTTCGTGTAAATTAAAAATCATTTTGATCACGTCAAAGAAGTAGAAATTTTAACGCACGTACATGAATACACGCACTCACGTTTATTTTGGCTAAGTGTGTCCGACGCGACGGTACGTAATATAATATGGAAGTCCAATCCCAAGTCCGGCGGCAATCGCCTCAACAGTAGCTGAAGGATCTTTCCCTAAAAGCAACGTTGCCGCCAAGGGATGGATACGAAACGAAAAAATAATGTTGAATTTACACTGGCTGAATCCGACACGCAACAAACCAACTAGTCAGTAGAGTCACTATAGTTTTTGGCGGGTTCTTGAACTACCATGTTGTGGTTTTTATTTTAATTAATTAACTTTGGTTCTTTGACACTATATTATGTAATACTGGTGGCATTTTGCGTAATATAATTTGGTTATTATACATTCGTGAAGTGGATTATAGAAAACATGCATTTTACGATGTCACAAAAACTCTCTAGATAGTTCTAACAAGGGAGCCACCATCTTGTTAGATCAACTTTGTTTATAAAAAATACTACATACGAAGATTTAAGCACATTGACACTGGCAAGTGTTTTTTGCGGCGCCAAATCAAGAAGAAGAATAAGAGTCACTGTGATAGGTTTATCACCATGAGCATAGTGGTCGTGACCTTGTCAGATACCGATCTGTACCACCGAGCTTGATTAATGGTTATACACCGACCAGTCAGGACAGGAACAAAAAAAAAACACTTGAGAACAGCTGCTCTCGAACCTTCCAAGTAATTGCATTTTTTTTGTGAACTACAATTCACACTGTTATAATTTTCTTGTTATACGGAACGAAACAATATTTTGAAGGTTGTGCCTTCAAAAGTTACTTTTACCAATAAATACGATATTTCTATGCTGGTATTATTAAAAAACATTGCCTACTTGATTTAAAAAAATACACAAATCTAGTGGCACTGTTTTAAAACGATTCATTAATTTGTTATAATATAAAATTCTACTTCTAATATAATAATATATTAATTAATATGAGAGATTTAATAATATTTTTACTGGTTACAATATTAAGTTTTCTCATTTGTAATACTGGTGTCACCTCTTTAACCGAGTCAATGGGACATGAAGTTATCGAAATCGGACCTTCTATTAAAGGTTTGTTTATTTGTCCGTTTAAAATTAAAATCAAAAAGATTTAATGCAATTTAGGACCTACTAAGGCACTTATGAATGTCAACACACTACTACCGGTTCGGACAAACATCTCAGTCACGGAGAAGAACCGGCAAGAAACTTGATCGGGCTTATCAACATATTTTTTTATATTGCTTTTAAAATTACCTAAATTGTTCACAGTTCTTTCACATTTTCTTTGCGTTGTCAAATCAGAAATAAGGAGATCCACTTAAAACCATAATAACCGATATAGTTCTAAGAACTACTAGACTTAAGTGGCAGTGAGCGGGGCATGTAGCTCGTAGAACGAATGGCGGCGACGTACCGGAAGACGCAGGATGCAAACAGCTCAGGCCCGCTCGTTGTGTCGATTATCGGGGGTCCATGTCCAGCAGTGGACGTCATTTGGCTGAAATAATGATGATGACAGTTATTATCATTTTCAGTGGATGTAAAGAGAGGGAGTCACTTCCAGGCATCACCGTCATTCACGTAATGATCCACCATATAATACCTTTTAGACAATATTTAAACTTATTATCCGTTATGTAGTATGATTACACGTCGAAAGCCACTTCTTCTTATTTGAAGACTTTTTATATATTTCTTTTCGATCTGACTATATATTGTTATCCTTAAGTGCCCTGAAGCCATTAGAGTCTTTGACAGCTTCTCCGGGCTTGAAGGCGAGCGCTGAAGGCACTCAGCCGAGAAAGCGTGGCAACAAGTTCCAAGGGTGCCAATGTGGCCGAACCTCGGCTTGGGTTGTTGCCGATAATGCAAAAAAGTCGCGATCTAGGTTACTAACTATACAAATATACATGTTCCTGTCTTCTGGGAGGAAGGAAGGAACATTTGTATATGTATTTAGTGATTTGGGAATTTTTGTCTAAACTAGCAAGGCAAAAAAAAGAAAAAAATTACCTGAGTTATTTAATCGCAACTGTGTTTATCCACCGTTCTGCCAAACAATATGGTTGTTCTCTTGTTAAAACTATTCAAGGAGTTTTCGTGGTTACTTATCAGGCATGTTACTAGTTATAATCCACTTCACTTGTACACAATAACCAAACTGTATCACGAAAAATGCCGCTTAAATCACATAATATAGGGTTAAATAACACAAGTGTATGAATGAAAATAAAACCGACCACATGGCAAGTCAAGGGCCCACGAAAAATCACTTCAATAGACCACGATTAAATTCACAGAACTTCCACCAGGTTTGGAGGAGGAGCCATCAGGGGAGAATAACGAAGAAGATGTCCAGTCAACCTCTACCACTCCACAGCCAATTACGCAACAGGACATAAAGGAGACAAAAGTATGCCACCTCAAGTTTTCAATTAAATTTTGTGTTGTTTATTTAGAGACCATAGATAAAAAAATATGTCAGACGTCATATGAGACATCTAAAATTAAACATATTTTATATTTAAAACTCTTACATCTTCTATCTATATCTATAAATATAATGAAATGCTGTCTCTCTGTCTGTTTGCATGTTTATGTTCTTTTCACGAGAAAACCACTAATCCGATTTACATGTTTTTAATTCATAGCTATGCTCTATCTGGCCAGGTTATAGAATATATTTTGTTACATAAAGTTACATACGCAGTGACGATAATGTTTAATCAATTCGAAAAAAAAAACACTTTCGACACCTAGACGATTAAATGGCTTATGCTGAGTAAATTATAAAAAATATATCAAATTAATGTTATACATATTTGTATATCTTAAAAAGATCTACAAAAAAGTCACTGATAGAATATTTCTATCTTCTAAGGATCACCCGTAATAAGTATTTTTTGGGGCAGCACAATTCGCGTGTGCGCTCAACCGACAACATTCTGCAGTCCACGCAAGCGGAGACGCAGGCGTAACTAGTTAATCAATAAAATTGAAAAAAAATACTGCTTATTTAATTAACATTGACGAATAACGAAGGTTACCACAAGAGACCACGCTGATACACTAACACACACGTAAAGTAGTATGTGTAGTGAAAAACGTGAGTTTTCCAAATCAGAATGGTAGTTCCAGAGATAAGCGCGATGAAATAAACTAAAATGAAACTAACAATCTCTTGAACTTTATAATATTCATTTAATAGTATTTTGAGTACAATGTCATCTGACGTTAAGTATCGTCACTTAAGTATGGCCACATGCTAAGTATAGAAGGATCTACCTCGCAAACGTTTGAAGCAATGATGGCTCAGTAGTAGCGTGTACGACTTCGCGTCGATTGACGTGACGGTTGGTAGGGCATTTTCTAATGCCCGCCTGGTTTTCTACCACCATCATGTTGAAAATCTGTCGCCAAGCACCAATAGGTGTGTTCCGGCAGCTGCACTTGAGAGCCAGTCTTCCACTAGGTTTAACGTGTTATCATCTTGGGTCACATCGTCACTTAACATCAGGTGTGATTGTGGCCACTACACCACACCTAGTTACAACAATAAAAAAAGCTACCGGACAGGAATATAAACCAGCGGGTTATATCAATCAATTAATACTTTGTTATATTAATTTTGTTAATTATGAATGTATTAATATCCAGACAACTACTGTCACCTCTAAATCGGAGAAGATCAAAAAGGATGGATTAGCACAAGAAGACGATGAAGCCAAGATTGAAAAAGAACTCGCTGACATGTACAAAGATAATTCTGGTAAAGCGACGTTATTTAAATTTTCAGACTCGTAGAACGATCGTCTTTCATCCGATAGCAACCACTATACACGTTGTGGAGAGCTTTATCACAAGGTAAAGATACAGTATTGTTAATCTGACAAACAGTTGTAAAATTGCATAGGTCACATCCATTGAGCCTTATATTCTTGTAGGTAATTTTTAATGTAGTACGGTGAAGTGAGGCACTTAACCTAATAATAAATATGAATGTTTCAAATAGTTAATTTTTTGTAAAAGTCAACTGTACAAAATAGTGTCTATTCAGTGAGAGAAAACAAATGACAACTTTAAACTATTTACATTGAAAATATCAATTTTAACTTACATATATTACAACCAGCTGTGCCCGCGGCTCCGCTCACGAAGACTACAGAATGCTGTCGGTCAGAATACGTGCGAATTGTGCTGACCTAATAATGCTTATTGTGGGTGATACTTAGAAGATAGACTTGATAATATATCTTACAATTAACTCAGCGTAAAGCCGCAAAAGCGTATTTTTCCCGAAATGACTCATCATTATCGTCACTGTTTATTTCATATGTTACTTTATCTTACAAAATATATCCTATAACCTGACCAGATAACATAGCTATGAATTGAAATAAAAAAACATATAATCAGACAAGTGGTTTTCGCGTGAAAAGAACATAAACGGACAGACAGATAGAGAGACATTAGGTTTTTTATATGAATATGATAGCAAGCATAGTAAAAAAAAACAGTGGTGACTACAGAGAGATGGGCAATCCATCTCCGGTCCGCAAACCTCTTAGTAGCCGGATATATACTGGCTGATTCCGAGTACGACAAACCAAAAAAAATTAGTTCCATCTGCATGGTGGTCGTACAAATCCCTATAAACGCAACACCAAAAATTGAAATAAATTATATTTTCAATTAATTAACAGATTACAAATCGGACAGTAATGAGGTGACCACAGAGTCCACAGAGACGGCTACGTCAGAAGTTGAAGAGAGTACACCTATTGCCAGACAAAGAACTAGGTTAGTTGGGAAAAACATTTTGTTACCCTGATTTTAGGCTGTTTCTGTAACCCCCGATCGGCTCGATACATCCCTCAAGTTGAAAATCTGTCGGCAAGCACGTATAGGTGTAATCCGACAGCTACATTTGAAAAACAGCGTGTTACCGTCGTAAGTCTTAAAGTAATTAGTTAACTTTTATGAGATTGTGTAATACGCAGCGAGACGTCACTCAAGAATAGTGTTTATTGTAGTCCACTTATTAACTGAGGTCCTAGTGATTCAATAACTCAAGTAAGAATGTTTTCAAGCCGAGCGTTGACTGTCGCGCTCAGCCAATAGTGCGCGTCAATAAGTCAAGAAGTACGGATTTTATAAACACATCGACACGATTCTCTGTAACACTAATTTTATCCGCGTATCATTTAAAAGAAATCACTGATGATTTATAATACTTCAGTTTAGACAATATTTTTATCGGGCGGCCGGAGTTATAAGTCACAACTCACACGACTCATTCGCGCCACTACACTTATAGTCATAGACCCGAGCCTAGTGTTGAATTATTTTAAGTATCCATGATCTCCCAAACTACGCGCCAAATAATTTGCTGTACAGGACAAAGTTTATCTTCATAAAATTGTCTTGATGATGAAGTAACTTTCGTTCGTAAGGATTAATATGCCATTCCTAATAATAATGCTCATAAATAACTTTTTAATTTTCAATAAATTTTTATCACAAAATTCCTTATTATGGTTTATGTATAAAAAATAGACATATGGCTTCATAGACTTTTTTTAAATATATTAAGGAGATATATTGTTATGCCTATAGGTAGTGAAATGTCGTTACAATTCACGTAAACAATGTATTCGTACTTTAAAATACAAGTTAAAAACAAACTCACAAATCGCTCTTCGAATGTACTTGCAGTATCACCCTCTATGGTCCTCTTGTAGATGTTTTCTTTTATTCAGTCAAAAAAGTATCGGGAATGGATGATTTTTTTATAGTTTCAATTTTATTTATTTTTTTGTTGGATTTATATTGGCACAACTATTTTTCGTTTTGGCGCGGAGTTTGTGTTGCATATGTCATTTAAATTAAAATAGGGCCCTGAAGCCTCAGATGGCGTTTACAGTTTCACCGGGTTTAGGGGCGAGCGCTTATGGCACTCAGTTGCGAAAGCAAAGCAACAAGCTCCAAGGGTGCCAAAGTCGCCGTACTTCGGTTTCTCGCGATCTGACTAATATCGTGACTCGCGATACGGCTCGCTTATATACTGTAATGATTGACTTATCAATCATTTTTATCTTTTAATTATATATATTTATTTCACCTTATTTGATTCCTCATTAATTCATTTATTGTGTTTTCGGTTGCTTTCCGAAGGCATCATATATTTAGTTCATTTATTATATTTAAATATTGTAATACAAACTTCTTTTACGATACATATATCAAATAAGTAGTCCGTATACAAAGATTGTATTTTTGGCTGAAAGAATCTTTTAAACTTAAAATATAGAAGGATACGGAAAAATAATTGAAATGTGACGAGGGCTTGATTCTGACTGAGAGAGACACGGATCGCTAGAAAGAAAACGTACAATCTTTAATTAGATTTGTATAAGTTTATTTATAACTACTATTCTATTTATTGTTTGGACTTGCACATACCTATCTGGAGTCTATAAAACTTATTTTGTTACAACAAGAGACATCTCGTATTATAACCGGTATTCGAAGGAGTTGAAACCTTTTACTCGAAATTATGAAACGAATGGAAAACCTGGCGGACGCATTCATTCATGCTGGCTTGAGGATGCAGTTATAAAAAATGGAACAGAATAGATTTCTAGTTAAACACAAGCTTGTCACGACGGATTTTTATTAGCAGCTCTGTTACGGATATATATTCAAAACGTGGACTATTTCTTACTAGTGAAGGTTTTACTATTATTAATAGACTATAAAAAGGTACTCTGTTTTTTATATCTCACTTAATGTTAATGCCTTCGGAATACACTTATTAATCTATTTTGCATTTCATTTCCATTACCTTTTAATATATTTATTTCGGAAATAATACCTTTTTAATTGTCCACGCGAAATCACTAGAAGGTACTTGAACTCGGAAACATGTTATAAACAACTTACGTCATCGTTTATAAAAGAAGGAGATTTCTCTAATTTTAGATCATTGTTCGCAGTCTGAGCGACAAGGCTTTGTATGTGTTAATAAAAGTAGTGCTTCTTCGAATCTATGACTAAATACTCGATTTTTCTGGTATATTCTAGATTCAGATTCAGATTCCTGTGATTTCGAGAATTTCGAGATTGGTGATTTGTTTTCAATTTTTACCCCAGACCATAACACTATTTTTGTAGAACATTGTATTTACGTATCACTAATCATTACGCTAGTGCACGCGGATAAAGTAGTTAGGGAGCGCTTTTTCTTCCAAATTAGTTAAGAAAAAAAAATTGGCTAGCTGAGAGGTGTAGCCTATACTATTCCTCGTGAATCTGGCTCGCATATACAAAGAACTTTTCCAATCCGACTGGTAGTGGGAGATTAGCGCATTTAAACAATCAAAATAACATCTCTTTAGATTTATTATATTAGTATTGATGACATGAAGTTAGAGGAAGCTGGTTCTTTAACGTATGGTCGAACGCAAATTATAAAAAGAGTATATTAGAACTTATTACAAACAAATGAACTCACCTTAAGTGAATTTCGCATTATTAAACAATTTCCAGTTTCAAATTCCAACCTGATGTACACAACAGAGCAGACGTGGAACGTTTCAGGACATCTGTTGACGAAATCAGCTGTGAAAAACTTGCCACGGAAAAACTCAGCGCTGTAAGTGACAAGAATTACTAGTATTAAAATATCTGGTTGGGCCTTGTAAATACATCTAGTAATTGCCAACGCTGAATATTTAAATGTAGCTTCTGGTCCTGTACCTTAAATACTTTTTTGCACGATTTTCCTTGAGTACAGAAACTTTTTGATTAAAATTTGTTTCTTCTATTTTTGACTTCTAATGTCAATGTCTTTGCTTTATATATTTATAAGTACTATCTTCGCTATTTTCTTAATATCTTATCTTCGCTGTGGTCTTATAAATTATGTTTTATCGCTTTTAATCACGCATTATTTTTCTCTTCACTCAATATCATTTACGTTATTTATTTCGTTCTCCAATTTATATTTGAATGTTCCTGAACAATACTTCATGGTGCCACGGGTGCTGAATTACAGGTCATTGCGTTCATTTATTTATGAGGTAAGGCCGTCTACTTTTTCGCTCTAATTACTATACTTTGATTTCTTTTTAGTTTCTTCGCGTAATTTTTTCACCCTCGTCCCTTCCCTCGTGGGAACTATTTACACGTTCCCATCATCCAATATCGTTGTACGAAGTCTTATTTATTTGTTTTTATTTTTAATATAAAAATTAACAAACATGACATTCCAACGGATGGTTCCAGCCGATCCATTTATCTGTAATATCCACAGGATGGTAGAATAACCACCACTTGAGTCCGCGAATATAGCCGATATGTAATTAAATTTATTGCCTTTTTCATTGATAGCCTTCTACGGCGGAGCCAAAAGGAGGGATATGATTTTAGCAGGCTTTGTATATTAGGGGTTAAAATATGAAATTGCCGATACGAAATGAAAAATTTAAAATACAATTTTTGTTATAGTTAAAGTTATATTTATTAAATCAAAGTATCTGCCCTCGTTGTCTATATACCTATTTCTGCCATCTAAACCTTTCCGTTATAACTCTGAGGACCTGGACTCCACAAACTTTGACAAAGGCGTTACTTTGCGGAAATACATTGTAAATAATTTATCGGAAATTTCATAGCTACTTCATACCAAATCGCGGAAACAGTGGTAATCGGTTGGGGCAAGGTCCGGTGAGTATGGAGGATGTTGTATGGTTTCTAACTGCAGACATAGTAGTGTTAAAACTGTTTCACAATCGGTGTGAGGTCTAGCGTTATCATGAAGCAATAATAGTGAAGACGGATTGACGAGTCGAGGCTGTTTTGCTGCAAGTTTCCTCATCATTATTCGAATTTCTTCACAGTAGATATCTGCTGTTATTGCTTGACTGGATCTGAGGAAGCTATAGAGAATTATTCCCTGAAGTGACGACCAAAAAGTTTGAGATTTAACGTTGTGGCCACTCACTTGATCTTAAGTGAGAATGTGGCCCAAGATGATTACACACTAAGCGTAGTGGATCAAACTTATTGGTGTTGTGCAACAGATTTTCAACTTGAAATTGGTAGTTAGCCAGACGGCCATCAGAAAAAGCCCTACCACCATGCTATGGTTTCTTTACGATGTTTTCCTTCACCAAAAGTTCGACTTATTGTATGGATTCGAACTCACGTCAATCGACAAATTGACTCGACGATCGAATCGCCGATTATTGCCCGTACAAGCAACCACTGAGCCATCATTGCTTCAAAAATAAAATGCTGTATCAGTGCCCTCTAGTAATAAATTGCAAGCGTTGAAATCAACAATGATGAACGCTCTTTGTTTGACTATGTAGTTCATAATTGTAACGCTAGATGTCAATATATCTATATATTTTAGAGCTTTACCAATTGTTTTAAAATAGTTCGAATACAACATAATCCTGTTGTGAATGTATAATTTACTAGTTGTTAAGTCGTTCGGTGCGGTAGTCGTAAATCAAAATTGACTACATAATAGTGTGGCTATTCAAAGAATTATAACAACTAACGCTCTGTTAAAAAAAAAACTATCTTATACACTCGCGACTTTTAATTGGAAAATTTATTAAATTTATATATTGTATTTTATTTATAAATGTATTTATTTAAGAAGAACTTGAATAATAAGTACAAAGGGAAGTCTTTGGGCAACCGCTCTGATCGAGATATGGAGGAAGAATGACCTGAAAACAGTATTAACGTTACAGATAGACTTCAGAACTGTTGAGTATAGAGAATGAATCGCTAAACTTCCGCTTTATTACTAAATTTCAGCGTTTATGATACAGCTACCGCTGCAGTTCTCAATGTCAATCGTGTAACAAAGGTTAAAACGGATAGTTTAAAGAAAAACTTTGTTCCTTTAACTATTGTTATATTTTTCGTAGTCGAGTTACAGTTTTTCAAACTTTTTTTAACTTGTTCTTATGGTTAAAAGGTGGTTGTTAATAATTTAATATTTTTCTATTCCAGGAAAGGCCGCTATCCCAGTCCGCCTCGAAGTGTGTCGTTGATCTGATTACAGGGCTGATACCATTGATACTGCTTTAATGACATTATTACATTAGTCATTGCATTAACAAATTGAAATGTTTATTATTCTGATTAAAATAGAATTTGTATCTAATGTGACAATAGAACAGTTTTTATTTATTCCGAATATCTTTATAAAAGTGTCTGTTTGTAATTTCAAAATAACACATTTTTATTAAATGCATATAAAAGTATATACGATACTTATAATAATAAAAAAAAAAAATTTTTAAACTTTTGCTTTGCATGACGTTGAAGGCGTTTGCAAGATTTGTAAACGCTTTGACAGATCATTTACTAATTATGGTTTATTGTACTGCTCAACTTAAAAAAAAAAAACTAAAAACACACTTAAACTGCGCACTAAAAATTATAAAACTCTTTAGTCTTATAGTAACATCTCGTTCCCAAGCCCAATCTAATGGACTCCTCAAAACGAGTCATATGAGCCTAAACTCGTAGGGTTTGGTAGTAGCCCATGTATTCACTATCCATCTCCTGGCTCCATCATCAGATCAGCTCCAAGATACCAAATTATAGTGTTGTCATCCGAACTACATATACATACAAAGTTTCATTTCGATACGACAATTAGAAGTAGGTTAAAATTGACTTGTAAGATTTTATTACATTGTTTGTTAGTCAGTTAGGGTGCGTTCAAGTATTAAATAACGCAATTTTTGACTTTTGACCCTCCCGCCCCCATATACCGCGCCGTAACATTTTTCATTAACTCCCTGCCTCTCCTTAAACGTTACGTAACACAAAAGTGACAATTTTTACCTAAAAGTCATAATTATGTTGCATAAAGTACCGACGCCAACATAAATGAAATGGCTGCCATCTTGTAAAGACAAAATAAAAATGACGTACAATACTAGCGAGGGATTCCCCGTAAAACATAAACGAAAAGGGTTGCAAACTTGGGAAATTTCAATGCCTAGTTTTTATTTAATTAAAAATTAAAGAATGTTACGTAAAGCGTTGTTCGAACCCCCTTCCCGACCTTGTAACGCATCGTAACGTTGACAAGACCCTCCCCACCCCCAAATTGCGTTACGTAATACTTAAACGCCCCCTTAGTTAGTGACAAGAGAAGCTAACATGAGCGTGTTCATAATTAACTGTATTTTATATACAAAGTGTAATTAGCAAATAATAAACACGTCACGGTCTTATTTAACTGATGATAATAAAATTTAAAATGTTATGATAAGTAAAATGAATCATCTTCGGTTTTTATGATAAGATACCTAAACATAAGTGCTATTGTAAGCGCAATTACAATATTCTATCTGTAATTGTACGAGTACGTACAGCATGCGTTGCCTAACTCCAGAAACTATCCTGTTCTAATAGGTACTTTGGCTTCGCTTCAATCGATAAGTTCCAATAAAAGATAATAATAAAGATAAGATCGTCCACAACGATTTTATATCGTCAGCACATTATATAGCGTGCTCCCTTTTTATCACAACAGACGTGTAGTTCACCTGAACTAAGTGATCAATGTTTCAAGTTATCAGTAATAGCTCATATATGGCGGGAAGAGGAGCAGTTGTAAGAGTTTAATCCCATCAAGAGAGTTATTTCTCCTTTAATAATTTTAGTTAAATATTATGTACAATTAAAAAAAATATGGTGTCTACTAGCTTCGACGCGCGACTAGTTTACTCTTTAAGAACTATTTTCTTGAAATATATACATTAGATGAAGTAAAATTATTAATATACTAGGTGTGCACCGCGGTTTCACCCGCGTATAAATGAAAACAAACAGACAAACAAAAAACTCTTCCGCTTTATTTTATTATAAGTATAGATATCGTACTATTCTTCTCGAAAAGGACTTGAGATATATAGTTGAAATTAATACCAAATACTAAGATCTATGACCTCAAACTGCTGTAAAATAATCAAGATTCTAGGTTGATACAATAAAAACACACAGCCCATCATAATTTAAAAGTTTAAAAGACGCACTCAAGACCAATTATGAAAACCTATAGGGTAGTTACCGCAGGCCTACATTCTAGAAATTTGGCACGTAGGGATGCCTTTTAACAGAAGTTAAGGGGGAAAACAAGGAATTCCTAATCCAGTAGGAAATTATAATGCAATAAAATTAAATTATGATTTTTTTTTCTCTAAATGGGCTAAGGGTATACAATTGAAATTAATATCGAATACTAAGATCTATGACCTCAAACTGCTGTAAAATAATCAAGATTCTAGGTTGATACAATAAAAACACACAGCCCATCATAATTTAAAAGTTTAAAAGACGCACTCAATGACCAATTACGAAAACCTATAGGGTAGTTACCGCAGGCCTACATTCTAGAAATTTGGCACGTAGGGATGCCTTTTAACAGAAGTTAAGGGGGAAAACAAGGAATTCCTAATCCAGTAGGAAATTATAATGCAACAAAATTAAATTATGTTTTTTTTTTCTCTAAATGGGCTAAGGGTATACAATTGAAATTAATATCGAATACTAAGATCTATAACCTCAAAGTGCTGTATAAAATTAAGTATCTAGGTTAATTTATTTTTGTCATAACACAAATATTTTGAATTCCCTCTGTAACATTAATTTACTTATCGTGGTAAAGTGTATAAGGTTTTAAATCGTTTTAGTTTAATACACAGATGTCTAGTATAATGTACAAGAAGATTTCTTTATCACCTATTTGCATTGTGTTTCTATTGTCGTATGTTTAATGATTTTGGCAGCGTATTTCAAGAAGGCGTCCTAGTGGTGTTTCTTCCCGAGTTGATCTTATATCATCATTAATTGTTTTGCTTATGTTTTGTTACATAACGTTTCAAAACATAGCAGCATGGTTGTTTGCTTTGAACTAGCGAATTACGTGAATTTATCCGCCTATATTTTAGCTTATCACCAAATTAGCGATGATTCATTCATGCGATAAGAACTATCAGATTTTCTATGAAATGTTTTTTTTTAGTTATAAGTTGAACATACAGTGGTGTGTACGTTAATAATTTAATTTTATACATAAAAATGGAACATCCGGCGTTTATTGAAGCCGGCGCCTGTGCGGGCATGGAAATTTGGACCATAGAGGTAAAAATACAAATATTTGTTTCAATATTAAAAAGAGATAAAGCTTGTGGGTATGAGAGGAAGGTAGATTTCCTGAGTGATATAGGCTATGTTTTATGTTTATTAAATTTTAAATTATAACTAGCTGTGCCCCACGGTATTACCTGTGTTAAATAGCGCACCCTAACTGCTTTATCCGCTTGCGTTGGCGTAATGATTAGTGATACGTTAATACAATGTATTACAAAAATATTGCTCCTTAGTACATCTAAAAAAAGTCCGCGATACAATATGTTTATCTATTATCCATAAGCCACAATAAGGTATTTTATTATAGTTTCATTGAAAATTGAAAAGTGATTTGTTACCATTATTATGAGTCATGGCATATTAATCCTTATCAACGAAAGTTACTTCATCATCAAGACAAGTTTATGTAGATAAACTTTGCCCTTTATAACAAGTTATTTGGACGAATAGTTTGAGAGATAATGTATAATTAATATGTATATCTCAACACTCTACTCCGGTCTATGACTATAGGTGTAGTGGCGCGAACGAGCCGTGTGAGTTGTGACGTATAATACTGGCCGCCCGATAAATATATTGTCTATACGGAAGTATTATAAATCGTCATCAATCAGAGATTTCTTTTAAATTATACGCGGGTGAAACCGCGAGGCACAGCTAGCGGATACACGGTTTTAGGATATTTACAATGTTATTACACATTTAAGGAATTTAGGGTATTTTTTAATGCCCGCTTGGAAAGTTACCACCTTCAAGTTGTAAATCTGTCGCCAATCACCAATACGTGTGTTCCGGCAGCTGTACTTGAGAGTCAGTCTCTCTAGGCTTAGCGTGCTACCTTTGGCCACATTGTCTCATAACATCAGGTGAGACTGCGTTCAAACAGTTAAAAAAGACAAATCAAACACGTAAGAGATGTGGTGTTCGTTGGTAAACGTATCTTTTGAGAACGGCTGAACCGATTAGGGTAATTACAAGTTATTACAAGTTCCCAGAAAAATTTTCAAATTCGGGAAAAACAGAACCTTCTTTTTCTATCGGTTTTATTGCATGAACTTGGGGTCACCACCACAACTCTCCCACACCGGGTGTGATACTCTACTTCTGTAGATAGTGGACTGTATTTTAAAATTGGTTGGAAGTAGATACCACACAAATAACCGCTGAATATGGTACAATATAGCCGGGATGAAGGCTCACTTACCTTTCCTAACCGATATTGTAGCCGCGAATGCTCCCAGGCTACAAAGGTACTGTCCTCCAAACTCCAAATCCATGTGCATGTAGCACAGCACCTTGTAATTCTTATACCGAAAAGTACCGTAAGTTTTAAATGTCGAGTACACACGGCTTGCCGTCGCGCCGGCAACCGAGCAAGTCCCGTGGAAGTCACCGATCTTCGATTTTCAATATAGAACGGCATTTTCAAATAATAATAATTTTGCATTCCCTTAACCAATTTATGAGCCCGAACAGAACTCGTGGATGGATATGCGTATGTATTAACTTTTGTTTTGTTCCTCCTTGAAAAGTTTTCAGAAAAAAAGAATTCGAGTTAGGTAACGCTGACTATTGCAAAAAGCAGAACAAAGCCTATCGGGTCGGTTTGTTAAATGTAAATTAATTAATTAATTCTTTGTAGCAATTCGAACCCGTCCCCATCGACTCAAAGCGGTATGGAAAATTTTACAACGGTGACTCCTACATCGTTTTAAAAGTAAGTTATTATTTCTTAATTAGTAAACACGACAACTCACGACGTAGGTACTGACGGATCCAAACATTAAAAAACATCTATACTTTGTTGAATTTCTTGTTTCCTTTATACATTGGTTTTGCAGGTAAGTGGTGATGATAGTCTGATGGTAGGGTTGTACTGCCTGACTGAGGCGCGACCTCCATGCGTATGGTGAAATGTCCGTCATTGTGATTCCATTGATACCGTTGTTTGTCGATTGTAATGAGCTTACCACCTGGCACAGTCCCATCACTATACCATGCTAAAATAAATAAATAAAATGTGTGTATTTATGTATGTACACACGTATATGTTATAACGATTTCTACTCTCCGTTTAATAATGTTATATCCTTGGACAGTGCCGGCCCTGGGGCAGAGCGAATGGAGGAGTTACGCGAGGCGCCAGATAGGAAGGGGCGCCAAAATGCGAATGACAATTTCAAGACAAAATAAAAATTTTATTTTTTATTTAACAAAATATGAAGTAAATTTAACGTAAAAGTGTTTTTACTAATATAAATGGCGCCAAGAGACAATCTCGCTTTACCTTGGCAAAGGGCTAGGGCCGGTAATGTCCGTGGGCAGTGAAAAAGCTGTTAGATTTTACGTAAATAAATTATTCACACAGTGAAACATATTCAATGAAACTCATACTAATATTCAATATACTGTGGTCTTACTTACAGTGTCTCTCTGTGGTCCTCCTTCAGATTTCCTTCTTTTTATCGCTTGTTTATCCAAAACAGAACTGTCCTGGCTCGGAACTCGGCTCGCCTATATACCAAAATAAAACGATGGTCGAAATCACTAAAAATGCCTTGAACTTTACGAAATCATTTAAAAGGAGAGTGTTCTATTTTTCACCCATTGTTAGTTAGATTACATAATCGGATCGATAAGCTTTGAATATGTGTGTTAATATCTTTTCGAAGTTACGAATATATACGCGATGTTTCGAGTAGATTCTAAACGTTTCCAGATATTTCGAGAATAGTATTTTTTTCTATATTTACTGTGATCGTAACAATAATATAGTCTGCTTCAATTATTATAGACGACAGGCGATGACTCTTCGTCTCTATCTTACGACGCCCATTTCTGGCTAGGAAGTAAAACAACACAAGATAAAAAGGGCTCTGCTGCTATCTGGACCATCACCCTAGATGATATGCTGGGTGGGAAAGCGGTCCACCACCGTGAAGTCCAAGGTCACGAGTCCAGTTTATTCTTGGGATATTTCAAACCAGGTAATTTTTATTAAGTTTATTAATTCCAATTACATAGTACACTAAGGATAGTTCAATGAAATCGTTGTGGCAACATAGTACTGTGGTTGATATTTCTCTCGTTAATAACAACGCCCGTCATACGCGTTACGGTGAACCGGATAGGTTCAGATCGACCGCACGTTGTGGCGTGTATGGACAATTGGGTTTTTGAATTATTATTTTTTGTGTATAAATGGAAATATAATATATAAGTTTTATAACAAAACTAATTTTTTTCACAATAGTTCAAAAATAATTTCAAAATAAAAAATAATTTTTGAATTCAGTACCGAAAACGCACCGATCGTTCTCAAATAAATCCGAGCGCGTGTGACGTCAGAATGTTAATTTCTACTCATTGTAGCACACAGCTGATACAGTGCTTTGACTCTTAATCGATGAAATTCCTTTAACATTATGACGTCACAAACCTGACGATCAATCGAAGCGCGTTTCGTAGTCGTTTGATTATTTTTAAAATATTACAATTATTAATAAAAAAAAAATGTTTTAAGAGTTTTTCTGATTGGCTATTATCATAATTATGATGAAGCTTTAAAATACATAAAAAAATCGATATTCTTTTTTTTTTTCAAATACCTGATTGTACGAGTACGTGCAAAGTTTGACTCTGCGGTGTCACTGAAAACTAACTACACTTTACTGTCCCTGATGGTAAGCGCAGTATCTACATTCCAAATACAACGGCGACCACCGAGAGATCGAAATCCATCGGCGGTCGCCGCTGTCATGTCGGCCTGCTTAAATATCCCTTCACTTTACGCTTGAAGGACCCGATGTCATAAGAAGGAGAAAACACATTGACCGGGAGATGGTTCCACAGTTTCACGGTACGACAAAGATAAGATATAGAGAACTTATTGTATTTTTGTACGTAAACATATTTTCTTCTCCAGCAATACGGTATATGGAAGGTGGAAACGAATCTGGTTTCAACGAGGTTCAGACAAATGCTGGTGCCGAGAGGAGACTCCTTAAGCTGTCTGGCTGCGACAACATGAGGATTGAAGAGGTAATGGTAGCATTATGCAGATCGCAGCCAAATAACCTTGTGTTGTGTTCTTACGGTGAGTAGGGTTACCAGAGTTCATCATAGGTTCAAGATCGGCAATGTGTTAGTGATATCGCTGGTTTTAGAAGCGTCCATAGTCTACGGTTACCGCTTACCATCAGGAGGGCCTTACGCTAAAAAACTTTTACAAAGAATTCAGATTACTGACATTTCCACGCATCACTAGATGTCATCTCTTATTCTCGTTTTAACATAAAAACACCAAAAAAATATTTACTTTTAATTTTTTATCGTTTGACTACTATTTCACCTGATGTTAAGTGACAATGTGGCCTAAAATGACAGGCTGTCAAGTGCAGCTGCCGAAACATACCTAGGCTATTGATTTTGGCTTTCAACTTGAGATAAACCAGGCTGGCATTAGAAAAATCCCTAATTACCGGCATGCTACGGTTTCATAAAAATGTTTTCCTTCACTGAAAGCTCAGGATCATTGTAGGTTACAATTTCGAATCGATATCGATCGACGTGGTGTCCGGACCTGCTATTACTGAGCCAGTCAATTGAGATGCAAGCGGCGGCATCCTTCGGCTCCTTTGCACTCATTTCTCGCTTACATCTCTCGTTTTTTGATGTGGTAGGTGACGGGTCAGGCCATCTGTGGTGTGGCGACACTGGCGACGCACAGTGGTCCAGGGTTTGAAAATATATGGGCATAGGCGATAAAAGTCAGAATTTCGATCTTTTTGTTTTATAGAGTAAAAGATCAGAATTCAGCTATATCCATTAATAAAGCGGAGTGATAGGGATCGCAACCACCGTACATATAGTAATAAACTAAACATCTGTGTGTGTGTTTTTTTTGTTTGTCGCGTTTCGGGTTCCTACGGTATATATCCAGTAGGTAATATTTTTTTTGTTTATGGTATTTTTTTATTAACTCATATTTATTTCTTTTAATAAACCATCCTTTTATGCAAATTCCCGTCCCGCTACGACTCAATTTTTTTAACAGACTTCATTAAAAGAGCTTCCAAACAAATATTTTATATTTTATAAGTGTATGTATGTGTGTTTGTGCACACATTTCTCCAAAACTATTAATCACATTGTGACCTTTTTTGTAGGCCCCTAATTTGTTTCATACATACTTTTGATATCGTTTTTTTATTGATGTCAATGTATTATATAAATATTACATAATTTTGAGTTTATAGCAAGACAACCCGGGCCTAGTATTTCCGGACGTCGTGAAATACGTCTCCCGCCTCGTTACTGCGAATACGCGATGTAGGTTGTATACAGCTAATATTTGAATCTGGTGGTATAAGCGTGTGTTGATGTTCTTTTCTTGATTTTGACAGAGAATAAGAGGAAGAGCTCTAGCTATCGCGTCGCTTGTACTATTTTATAAATGTCTGTCGTTGTTTCTAATTATTTCAGAACTAATTGTAACTTTTGAAATGTGTAACAGTGTTCTGTTTAATAAACGATTATCTTTATCTGTCGAGTAAAATTATTTATCTGACTGAGCTAGCTTGACGAAATATGGCGTCCCAACTTGAGGGCAGAATACCACAACAAAGTTACTGAAAATTAGTGGAATCTACTCTGTGTGTACATAATCGTTACCACAGTGTAAGTATAATTAGAAAACAATGCCGGAAACACGGAAACGGCAGTCTCCTAAAGACGATGATCTTAATGGCAGCAGCATCACGCTGTCTCAAGAGAACTTCGCTGCCTTGCTGACGACTATACAGCAATCAAATGCTGAGGTCTGCGAACGGATGTTGCAACGCTTGTCGACGATTTCGTCTCCTCTGACCATTCATTCACCGGTGCCAACATCGAGTACGGCAGAAAAGACTGGAAATTTTGCACAATGTTCATCTAGATTCTCGGGAGCGGCAGAAGAAAACGTTGAAGAGTTCATCGATGCAATAGAAGCTTATAAAGAATGCTCAAATATCGGCGATGACCTTGTCATCAAGGGCCTTTCTATGTTGCTTACCTCTGAAGCCGCAATCTGGTGGCAGAGTATACGCGCCGAGGTCACTTCTTGGAAAGAGGTGATACAGTTCCTTCGTGATGCCTACGGCGATCGCCGTCCTGAATATAAAATCTATAGAGAATTATTCAGGGTCGAGCAAGGTGAAAATGAACGAACCGATATCTTCGTGGCGAAGAGTCGAGCCCTACTGACACGCCTTCCAACAAACGATCTGACCACTAAGGTTCAGTTAGACATGATTTACGGATTGCTTCACAGAAAGATTCGGAGAAGATTACGAAAAGAGGATATTAAAAGTTTTTCAGAATTGTTGTCAAGGGCAAGAGTCGTAGAAGATTCCTTAAAGGAATCCACAACTAGCAAACAAGAAGCCCCAAATTCTATGGTCATGCATAGAAAGCGTAATGGTAACAGAATGTCAACTCATCCCTCATCCTCAACATATAACGCACGATGTTCGAACTCCGCTACAAGCGTGAAGCCGCACGGGAGTACTAGTGCGTGGCGTGGCAGCGCTCCGCATACGTCGCGCGTAACGCACGCGCGTTTATTCGTCTCGTCATCACGAGATGAGCGTACGCCATCAGCGAGACAACGGCCTTTCTGTGTGTATTGCAAGCGCTATGGACATCAGCGTGATCAGTGCCGTAAGTGTGCGAACAAGGGTGAGTCAAATACTTATAATCAGGCTGTTTCGTGTTACAAATGTGGTTCAAAGAACGTAACTAGGGAAAATTGTCCAAAATGTAACAATGAACAAAGTTTTAATAGTGCAAACTCTGGTAATAATAATATCCTTGATGATTATGTGTCTGTTACTTTGCCTACTTACTATAAAAATGTTCATACAAATGTTTCTTGTGAACAAAATAATAACTGGTCGCGTGATAGTTCGACAATAGAGCCTACTTTACAGTTTAATAATAAAGATCAGACTAAAATATTTCATAATAATAATAATGATGATTTTCGTGTCAACAAATTGTCGAGCAAACACACAACCAGCAATAATTTGTCAAAAGAAGGCAATGTCACTTTTAGTAATCATTTTTCAAATAATGACAATGTTTGTTTCGATGACACTCTAATTGAAAAAGAAGGTAAGGTTGGATGTTATAATTTTTCGAATTATAATGAGTTTTGTTTTAAAAACATCCATAGTGCAAAAGAACTTGCGAACTATTTTCAATTAGAGTTATTAATGAGATACAATAATATTTCTGAGAATGTGTTGAATAATAATAAGGTGTGTAGTGACACATATTGTGTGGATAACGAGCGTGCCAGTGAGAGCTCGGATCGAAAACATACTAAAATTTTACGGCCGATTTTTGATATAGAAATTTTATGTTCATCGGGAACTGCGATGATTGACACCGGGGCTAAGCATTGTATGGCGGGTCACACACTATACACCCTCCTCAGTCGAAAGGGGCACCCTCTCGTTCCAGCACGAAGACGCATTAAGTTCTCTGATGGTTTCATTTGCGACATAGACGTCCTCGTGACAACTCTCGACGTGCATTTAGAGAAGAAGGTCATTAGGACTCCTTTTCTTATCCTTCCTGAAGCACGTAACAATGAAATACTGCTCGGCATGGATTTCTTGTTTGCCGCCGAAGTAGTTATGGATTTTTCTCGCAAATATTGGTATTTTGCAAATAATCACTGCATTCAATACAAAATGCGTTTTGAACCCTCTATGTCCACAGAGTTTTCTTGCTCCTCTACTGATGTACTCAGAGATGACGAAGGCACATTGTTAAACCCACCTGACCGGAACCTGCTGGCGCAAGTCTTGGTTGACAATAAGGACATTTTCCAGCTAGGGGGAGAGCCAACCCTTTTTGCTGAGCATTGTATTGGTACGGGTGACCATTCTTCAATTTTTGTACCTCCGTATCGCCTGACTCCTGCGAAAAAGCAAGATCAATCCAAAAAGATTGCTGATCAATCTCGCCGACATAGTCAATCATACGAGGTAGGAGATAAAGTCCTCGTTCGATTTCATGTACTAAGTCAAGGAAGCAAAAGTATCACCGCCAAATTTGTTCCTAAACGCGACGGACCATATATAATAACCAAGAAAGTTAGTCCGACTACTTTTCTGATATCATCAATGCGAAGTCCTGAGGAAAGCTTAGGGAAATACCATTCCCAGGATCTGACGCCCTTCACTGATAGTAGTAGTACAGGAAATGACCTACCACCCAAACCTGTTATACCTAAGCGACGACGCGGACGTCCGAAGCGTACGGGTCATGAACTGGTCCAGGAACGAGGGCGTACTCCTAGACCAGAGGGGGAGTATATAGCAAGACAACCCGGGCCTAGTATTTCCAGACGTCGTGAAATACGTCTCCCGCCTCGTTACTGCGAATACGCGATGTAGGTTGTATATAGCTAATATTTGATTCTGGTGGTATAAGCGTGTGTTGACGTTCTTTTCTTAATTTTGACAGAGACAAGAGGAAGAGCTCTAGCTATCGCGTCGCTTGTACTATTTTATAAAATGTCTGTCGTTGTTTCTAATTATTTCACAACTAATCGTAACTTTTGAAATGTGTAACAGTGTTCTGTTTAATAAACGATTATCTTTATCTGTCGAGTAAAATTATTTATCTGACTGAGCTAGCTTGACGAAAAGTTATTTTTTTTAAATCGATTTACAAATACTTAGCCACGCAAGTCTTTTTCTACAAGAGCTGCGCTAAGCGAGTTTAGGAAAATTAAGTAGTTAAATAATCCTATTGGTAGATTTTTTCGTCGCACGCCGCCTCGTTACCTGGCACATCTCTGGTGAATACACAGCCCTAAAACCCAATTATAATTAACTACCTACATTAAAACGTGCATATTTAATTACCGTAATAATGTTGATAAGATAAATCAAATTGCATACATATTTTTATTATATTATATGATAAAAAACAGATTAGGTACTGAGAAATGAAATAAAATTATCAATCTCTCTATAAATATATTAAAAAAACCGTAGGTAAAAAACTGTACCTATTTTTGCCAAAGCCAAAAGGAGGGATATGATTTCAGCAGACTCTGTATGTATGTTAAATTATTCCTTAATATCTTTAAAACTGCCTATCGTAATTTGACAAATGAGGTATCGTTAGAAGCGTCTTGACCGTCCGCTGGTTAGACAGTAAATTCAATACACCATCTTCAAGAAGGCATAAATTCCTGTATTAATAAACTTTTCAGAACGCGATTTTTTCATTAGATAGGTTTTAGTTTTAAACCTTTTTAACTACACCTGCATATGCGGAAGTCAAGATTCTGTGGAAGTTTGTCATTAGTGTACTAATACAGTTGTGTAATGTAATGTAATTGTGTAATGTATAGTTGTGTAAATGTAAAGTTTAGGTTATGATGGGACTGACCTGTTCTTTTTGGACGCGAGTTCTTAAATTAAAAGTAAACAAAAAGAAATATTGTGGAAGCAATGATGGCGCAGTAGTAGCGTGCACGACTTCGTGTCGACTGACGTGAATTCGAATCCTTGTAATGAGCCTGAGCTTTCGGTGTAGGAAAACATAGTGAGGAAACCATAGCAGGTAGGACTTTTCTAATTTTCGCCTGGCTAGCTACCACCTTCGAGTTGAAAATCTGTCGCCAAGCACCAATAGGTGTGTACCGGCAGCTGCGCTTGAGAGCCAGTCTTTCACTAGGTTTAGCGTGTTATCATCTTGGGCCACATCGTTATTTAAAATCAGGTGAGATAGTGGCCACTACGCCAAAACCTATAACGATAAAAAAATACATATACATATGCCCCTTCCTTCCTCCCATAAGGGGAGAGTTAAACGTTTTATAATTCCAGGTTCCAGCAGAAGCGTCGTCCTTGACTAAAAACCACTGCTTCATATTCGAAGTGGAGCATGACATCTTCGTCCTGATGCCGGAAGGTGCGAAGGCGACACAAAGACGCAAGATCATCAGCGTTGCCAACACTTTAAGAGATGATGATCACAACGGAAGAGCTACCATTGAGATCATTGGTAAGGTACAATGTCTTCATCACTTTCGGTTTTTATTATTCTTGCACTGGATAAGGCACTTACATTTTGGTGGCTCTGTCGTATGATAGATTTAATTTTCATTCAAAAGCTGGCCACAAAAATACCTTGTCATTTGCTACATGGCTGATTCCTATGATTTTTATGTTGAGTCGAGTTCAAATCGTCTTGTCTGCGAGTGCGATCCCGTGGCTTAAAGTGAGTGTGGCTAGTCACAGAGAGAAAATATTAATTATTATGTTTTATTTAAGATGGTTTAAATATCAAAATCGATTTTATTTATTTTTAAAAAACGTAGTAAATTGTTGGCAGTTAGTAGCTCTCACAAACGGAGTCTCCCTCCGAGACCATTTCCGGATTGTCATCAGAAATTTAATATGATTGTAGAGTAGTTACACATTAAGAAAAAATAATTATATGGTTAAAACATATTTTACCGTCAACGGTTTCTTCACCAGTCACATCCGTCACTGCGCTTGGCAACTGCTGACCATGAAACCATTTAAAGATATATTTGTCATAAATCCACCCGTAAATCTCTGACTTTAAACGTGTTTATATTTTCTTGTGCGCATTTCTCCATATTGTTGCAATGAACCGTAATCTCAATGAAGTCAATCCTGAATGGTAGGGTAATGATCAAGCATTAAAATTTGTTTTTTTTACATCGTTCACTTTATATGTTTTTGAAAATTATTCAATTGGAGCGCTATTCACTGAATTGACAGTTTTGAGACTATACAAATTACAGATGAATTTTTCAAGTGCGGGCTAATCAGCATTGGTGTTGCAATTTTCATAGTCTATCTCATCAAATGCTTTTTGGAAATATTCGCTCTTTCTCAGAATTTATAAAGGCCGTGTCTTTACCTTGCGAAATAATGCCGGGTTGTAATCACATCCAATTAAATCATTAAACGCCGCTAAATAATTCTCTAAGCTTCATACAACGCTGAAACATCGATTATTCGTTGCTTGTTCCAAAACTACGTTTGAATCCTAATTTTATTATTAGCGTGTACCTTTATTCATATTAGCTATCACTATAATTAATATATCGGTGTCCTAGCCGCTAATGTTCATAATATTAGCTGTGGATTCAATGCTGCATGCATGTTACACAATTTTTGAATCAGCTTCTAAAACGAACGCGCGTCTGACGCGGTTTTAGCCATATTTGCTTTCATCATTTTGGATACAGATTTTTTGAAACATAAATACAATATTAAAATCAATCGTCTTGCATGTATAATCATCAAATAAGAAAAAAGTTTCAATACCCAGCTGGCATAGATTGCCAATTACAACAAGTACATTGGTGGAGTAGATAAATGTTATGAAGCTGTTACAAACTTTCGTTCAAGAATGCGCATAAGAAAGTGGTGGTGGTCAATTTTTGTGAAGACTTTATCAACAATTGGTTACTCGCCGAAAAGTTGCTTGCAACAAAGAAATGGAGTCTTTTTTTGCATTTAGAATGTATGTGGCTCGAAATTTACATTTCACACACGGCAATCCACAGCATCAAGAACGCAAGCCAGCCAAGCCCTTGTCCGCCACAAGGTATAGCGGCAAAAGTCCATAAGCACAGAATGCCGCTGTGCAAATCAATGTAGGTGAAGAGTGTCTAAAATACAAAATAGGCCTAAGTGTTTTGGACTAAGGACTAAATGGACTAAGATATTATTGGTTCACCATAAAAATACCGTGTCTGAGTTATGACGCTATTTACTTATTTTTCTAATGTTTTATACATTTGTATTTATCCCATCATAAGGTAAAATATGGTGCCGCTGTTCATGGCGCCCGATTTATCGGACAGTTCATAAAATTATAAATATAACTATATGCATTATTTTTACTAACTATTACTACTTACTAGCCATTGTTAAACTTAAAAATTATAATAAGTGTGTTAACCAACTTTATGCTGTAATGGGTTAAAGAGTAGACTCCAGTCGCGCGTCGGACCTGACACGCAACATTTTTTTTATGGAAACACATATACACTGAATATTTCAGATGAGTTTTCTTCCGACGAGGACGTGGCGATGTTCTTCGAGGCTCTCGGATCTGGCTGCATGGAAGATCTTGTCAGTGACGACTCCAGTGAGGTAAAATCTTGACGTACTGTTTCCATTTTGTATTAACCATACGCCAGCATTTTCACTAAGTTCTATGATAGGTTTCAGTTTAGCAGGAATCACAGACTAAAGCGCGCCAGTTATCATACCGGCAACGTCGAAATGTATATTTCCTATATTGGACCAGAACTACCGTACTTTTTTTTTTTTTTCAAATTATCGTACATTGTAGGAAGGCATGAAATGGCCGTACACGTAAGATAATTGTCGTACGATTATGAACCCTGCTATTTAGACGACTGCTAGATAATAGGCTACGACGGATGTTTTCGACTGGATCGCGACCACCCTACACCAAGTGTAACAAGCACAGTAGCACACTTGGGATCAGCCGGTGTATAGCCAGTTATTAAGCAGGTTAGGTGCAACTGTCCCCGACCGGGTCGCCACCACCGCACACATGGTGATAAAACCGTCATAGTGGCTTTCTTTTGGATTATCGCGTTTCGGGATCAAACAGTCTATATCCAACTGCCGAGAAGCTCAGTGATCAGCGTGCCGTAATGGAAAGTGAAGAAGAAAACGAGAATGGTACGTGATCACTCAGTAAAAACGAATTCCTCCTTCTTTTGAAGACCACTATGTATATGAAACACGGGGTAGACGCGGGTAGTGGGTGCCATTGAATTGTGGTTAGCATAATGAACGAAGATACAAAGAGTTTTGTGCGGATAAACGGAAAATCAACTACATATGAATGAAGACCTATACGGAATCTGGTAGTCCTGTAATGGAATGGAGAGTGTAGAATTAGAACCCTCTAAGGCAAGCGACCCTATGCCGATGTTCCAGGCTCAGTGATCCATTACCAACGAGCCTTCGAGCTCGTCGATCGATAGAGTCCAGTGTGGTCAGCTGATATTTGGCGGACTTGTCCCAGAGACGGCAGCAACACTCAAGTCTTGATGGTTGCCGTTGTTTTTGTATTGTATTGTGCTTACCATCAGGGACAGGACCATAATTATGCCGTACTACTATAATACAAAAAAATTGTTGAAAATTCTAGAATAAGCTAAGGCTTTTCCATTCTAGATGACTCTTTACTCTATAATCGCTAATTAAATATAATCACTCCAGTTTGTTCGCAATTACTTCTGTAAAATATACACATGCTTAAAACTCCGTTATTTATTTACGCAGTACAATAACCTTTTCAATAATATTTAATTGTTCTACCTTAGTCGTATTCAATTTTCGAAGTTGGTCTGTGCAAGGTTAGTTCAAAACAAATATGGGAAACCTAAAACACTCAATAATAATCACAACACTCACATTCACTTCGTCACACACTCACACACAATATCATTTATGCAAGTATCATTCTAAATACATTCATACACACGATATACGAAATGTAATATTATTACTTCTTAATTGGCGCTTAAAAAATATATTCTAATATTTTCTAAATGTCAAAAAAATGTGCTGTAAAGTTTGTATATAATGAATAAATTAATAACATAAATAAATGTACTATTTCGTTACAGACGTACGCAAGAGCGGATATATCGGCTGTATATCTGTACAGGGTGCTGCTCGGAGACGAATTAGACTTGGTGGCGTTGAGCAAACCTTATAAACAGAAGCAGATGTCTTCTGACGTAAGTATTAATTATTGGTCAGGATAAAAAAGACATTGAGACTAGAAGAAACAAGCATTCTTCTTTATTTTAAGTGGTTACTGCAGCGCTATCTATAACCGAGCTCAAAGTAACGAAGTGAAAGTGAGGTAGGGCACAGAGAAATTTCTTGGTAGATTTCTCTCTACTTGGAGCAGTTTCACTGGTGCAACACCTCCACCCTACAGAAGATCGCAGCCAAATAACGTTGCGTTGTGTTCCTGCGGTGAGTAAGGTTTCCAGAGCTCCTTGGGGTAGATGGGTTCAAGGTCGGCAACGAGCTAGTGATAGCTATTGAATTACAAGCGTCCATAGTTTACGGTAGCCGTTCACCATTTGACGAGCCGTATGCTTGTTTGCTACCTTAGTGGTATTTAAAAAAAAACTTATATTTAAGGTCAATCACTGGTCGGTAGATACTCCCAAAGACTGAATTGAACCGTATCATGGCTGAAGATTTCTTATCTTTCGAATGAAATACATTTATTTCATTAATATCTTATTAAGATACTAGCAATATCCCACGGTTTCACCCGTTATAATAACATCTCGTTACTATGCCCAATCTATTGGACTCCTTAAAACGAATCATATGAACTCAAACGCGTGAGGTTATTAGTAGCCACTGAAGAGTTACACTATCCATCTCCTGGCTCCATAATCAGATCAGCTCCAAGATTTATAGTGTTGTCATTCGAACTACATATGAATACAAAGTTTCATTTCAATACGGCAATTAGAAGTAGGTTAAAATTGCCTTCTAAGATTTTATTACATTGCTAGTTAGTTAGTTATAAGTGAAGCTAATATAAGCGTGTAAATAAAAATCATATCGACATTGACTTCCCATTAAAGTAAGAGACAAGTTTATAAACTACACTACAGGCTGACGGAAGTGATTAAAACATTTTTTTTTCTCTTCTAGGAGGTATACATCTTGGATACTCCATGCTCAGGAGTCTATATTTGGCTGGGGTCTGACGTAGATCCAGAATTAAAGAAGACAAGTAATGAAATAGTCGATAAATATCTAGAAATGAAAGGTTATCCCAACTGGGTCAGTATATTTCAGGCTTCTTATCTATACCAATAATTGTAACTTGTTATATCACCAATAAGTGTTCATATCGATTGTTTGAAAATCTGATAATGTAAATTCTTTTGCAAAAAATAATTATTCTTGGTAACGTACTAGCTGTGCCCGCGGCTTCGCTCACTTGGACTACTAAAAACATTTTTTTTTATTTGTGAAACACTAATTATTTTTCCAAAATAAAAGTAGCCTAAGTTATTCCTTATAACATCAGCTATCTCTCCAGTGGAAGTTCCGTCAAAATCACTCCGACCGTTAGGAGATTACCCGATAAAAAATTTAAATTTAAAAAAAAAAACTTGATTTTTTGTTGTAGGTATCGTCTATACTTTCATATGCATTTAATATTAACCTGCTATTCTGACATTACAAACAGACACTTCAATTTTATTATATGTATATAGATTTAACATGTACAGGTGAACAAGAAGGGAAAAGGTAATTTTTGTGATCTCTTGGGACTTGTTCCATGTTGCAGTAAGACAAATTCTGTACCTTCCATTTAAAATATAGCAATTTTATATTATCGATAGTTTAAGCCGACTATCGACTTCTCGATATACAATCAATGTTTATCTAACTTATTTATTATTTATCTAAGTTATTCATATAACTTAGATATCTTTACATGTAATAAAATTGAAGTATCTGTTTTTAAAGTCCAAATAACAGGTTATTACTATGAAAATATATACGATACCCATAAAAAAAACACTTTTAAATTGTTTTCTGTCTGTCTGTCTGTTTGTTCCGGGTAATTTCCGAAACGGTTGGACCGATTTTTGACGGGACTTTGACTAGCAGATAGCTTATGTTATAAGGTATAACTTAGGCTACTTTTATTTTAGAAACATAATTAAGGCTCCGCACATAAAATAAAATAAAAACCTTTTTTAGTAGTCCACACGAGCGGAGCCGAGGGACATAGTCTTTTAATAAAAACACTGGACCTGTCTGTCTGAAGTTAATTACAATGAAGATCTCTAGTGTTATTTTCGCTATTTTGTGTTTAAAGGTTAATCTTTTTAGTATTTTTATCCATTATAGGTTAAGCCTAGTGCGGAAACTGGCTGCTAAGTGCAGCCGTCGGAACACACCTATTGGTGCTTGGCGACAAATGTTCAACTTCAGAGTGGTAGCTAGCCAGGCGGGCATTAGAAGATGCCATATCATCATGCTGTGGTTCCATCACGATGTGTTCCTTCACTGAAAATTCAGGCTCATTGTAAGAAGTCGAAATCACGTCGATCAACGAGGTGTCAGTACACGCTACCACTGAACCAACACAACTTCAAAGAAGAATATGGGGAAAATTTCATGATGAATAAATATCATGGTGGTAAACCATTTTCCAACCCTCATCTGATTAGCCATCAGCATCAAGTTGAAACTCTGTCGCCAAGTTCCTATCAGTCTATACAAGCAGCTGCCGTTGAGAGCCGGTCCCACTTCTGAGATTAGTTAATTGCCAGATATATCATATTTAATCATATTCCCAGGTGAACGTTACCAGGGTGACAGAAGGTGCCGAGAGTTCAACCTTCAAGCAATATTTCCACAATTGGGACACGATCACCTGCTCCGGTTCTGTCAAGACCTTAATATCTGAATTTGGTATGGCCGTCTTATGTCTAATCTGTCTGTTATTCCAGTATGTAAACTTGCCATAATATCTTTAGGGAACAGAAATCCTGTTGAGAAGCAAATGAAATAGCTACCGGGATAGGTTACAACAATTATGTCTACCCAACTAGGTCAGAACCACCATGCACATGGTGTTAAAACCCGTCACTGTAACTGTATTCTGTTTTATTGCGTTTCGGAATCAGCCAGTGTATAATATGCAATTGCTGAGAGCCTTCAATGATAGATTATTATGATACATAAATTTAATATAATAAATCTATGGACGGCGTTGTTTTTGGGATTGTAAGCTGCTTATCATCCAGGCACAGAGTCCTTACTTCTGAAGAGTTTCTCTATCCACCTCCTGGCTCCATCTTCAGATCAGCTCCAAGATACTAAATTATAGTGTTGTCACCCAAACTACATATATGTACATACAAAATTTAATTTCGATACGACAATTAGAAGTAGAATAAATTGACTTTGTCATTGTTTATGAGTTAGTTAAATACAAGCTTACAAGTGAAGCTATAATATAAAGCGTGAAGGAAGCTACCTAGGTAAGTCATTGCACAAAAACCAATCCTAGAATATACCACTTGGCAACTTTCTTTCCGCATATTATCTCCAGCTTTTGAATGTATGTAAGTCAGGTTGAATAGGAATTCAAATAAAATTTAAAAATCTGTTCCACAAACTTAGTTTACTAGCTATGACCCACGGTTTCACCCGCGCTCATGTAAAAATTCAAGTAATTGCCCGCGGGCCAGTCGCTAAGGCACCCGTGAAGCCTATCGTTGTTCCCGCTTCCCGTACTTGCCTACAGCTTGACAGATTGCTTCACATTCGTGCTTACTGCTCCTCATCTTAGAATCGTAACTTAAACTTATATAGTCTATAACCTTTTTCAATAAATAAACTATAAAATAACAAAAAGAAATTTTCAAATCTGACGGGTAGTTCTAGGGATTAGCGCGTTTAAACAAACAAATGAAGAATCTCATGTTGATTATAATATCGATATAGAGAGATAAATTTCTTTTGATATGAATTTATAACACACAGACAAAATATATTTTGCAATTAGATGCTGGCTACTTCTCTGGAGATTCTGACGAGTCTGCCGCGACTGCCAAGTCGATTGGCAAGAGTGCCACTGCCAGAGGATTTATGCCAGATCAGGGAGATGGTGCTCTCACTGTCACTAGGTAAGGATTTATGTTATATGAATCAATGATGGCTCAGTGGCAGCGTGTACGACTTCGCGTCGATTAACGTAACTTCGAATCCCTGCAATGAGCCGGACCTTCGATGAGCCAGTTTTCCACTAGGTGCTATCTTTTTGGGCCACATCGTCACTTAAAATAAGGTGAGATAAAGGCCACTACGCCAAACCCATAACGATAAAAAATGCCACAGACAGACACAGACACATACGTTAAACTTATAACAACTCAAAACACACTCTTTTTTCATCGGGGGTTAATAATACTTGGTTGCGCCAATATATATCTATATATTATGGACATACATTAACGCAATAGTGTTCCGTTCATAACTTACCTACCCGCCCCCGTTCCCGCACCCTTTACCACACCTCTTGCCACTAGCCGCGGATGACCGCAGCGCGACTCGCCGCCCGCACGGCACCGTTAAGGGTTGACTTTTTGTGTCGCACACGCATCGCACCCCGCACCGCACCCGCGCCGTCGCACGCGCCTTCTCAGTATAATTCAACCCGCTCCATATGGACAAAGTTTATATCGCTGGATTGATGGTCGTTGGATAGCATAGTGTACATCAGTAGAGTGTTTAAGTATTGAAAATGAGTGCATCGGCGGCTACGTGGATCCTCGTAAGTACCTACCTATTTATTTTCTCCAACCGTCCCCATTGTTGCGTTAATTTATTATAGTTCCGCAAAATGCAGTCCACTAATTAATTTTTTATATAACCCGCGCCACCAATGCTCGTAAACGACCTCTATAAAATTAAATACGCCGTATATAGTATGAACATCATGATGTTTTCCTCCATTTCAAGCATCCTATACCCATTTGAAGTCGCGTCTCCCGGGCGGGTGTTTCTTGAAGAGGCTTCCATATTCATCATCATTTCAACTAACATATTATTACCAGGATTTCGGGTGATTCCGAAGACGTGACAGAGAGTTTCGAAGCCGGCCTCTCAGTGTTCTATCAGGCCGATGTATACGTCGTCCAGTACCAATACACCAATGATGATGGAGAAGACGCCTGTGTGCTTTATTTGTGGATTGTAAGTGTTTTATTTATTTAAGTAAAACTTCTTTAAGCACAGCTCGTGACTTTATTCGGACAGAGAAAACGTTCAATAAAATCTGTAGTCAAAAATTGTTTATATTAATAATCATTAATATTAACAAATATAATTTGAAAATGTGCGTGTGGTCTTTACGCGCGTTTGTAATGATATAATAACTAGCTGTGCCCGCGGCTCCACTCGCGTGGACAGAATGCCGTCGGTCGAGTGCACGTGCGAATTGTGCTGCTCCGGCTCAAAAGCCGAGAGACAAAAATGCTTATAGTGGGTGTCCTTAGAAGATAGATATATGCTATCGCTGACTTTTTTGTAGATTTTTTTAGATCTAAAATTGTGTAGCATATTAATTTGATATAATATCTCTTATGGTTTATTCAGCGTAAGCCATTTAATCGCCCTAAAAGCATATTTTTTCCGATTTGATTCACCATTATCGTCAATGCTTATTTGTTATGTTACTTTGTCTTTTTTTTTATCGTTATAAGTTTTGGCATAATGGCCACAATCTCACCTGATGTTAAGAGACGATGTGGCCCAAGATGATAACATACTAAACTTAGTGGAAGACTGTCTCTCAAGTGTAGCTGCCGGAACACACCTGTTGTTGCTGGGCGATAATTCAACTTGAGAGTGGTAGCTAGCCAGGCGGACATTAGAAAAGGCCCTACCACCAAGCGATGGTTTCCTCACGATGTTTTTCTTCTGTACGATTTGTCTCCTCTTTTTTGATTTTGAACTCATATCTCTCAAAGTCTCCCAAAAATCTCTGCTATTCTTGGGCAGTACTTACAATCAGCTAATGTCTAATTATTTCACCGCACTGATAAGCGATAAGAAAACTTGAGACACCAATAACTCTAAGGAATTATGACTTCCCAAGGGCGCAGGTGCTGTTGATGAAGATAAACAGACAGGCTCCGAGCTGGTGACCGAGTTAGAAGAGGGTTTCGAAGGTCCGGTCACCGTTGTCACAGTTCCGCAGGGGAAGGAATCTAAACATTTCCTCAGCATTTTCAAAGGTAACAACTAAGGTTCTCTAGAGATTTTTATTGCGTACGTTAACGCTACGGAATGGGTTACCTAGCATGGTTTTCTCCCAAGGCTATATGACATGAGGCTCTTCAAAAAGGGACTGATCATGATCAGCAACGTAACAGTGATACCCCTGTCTGTGGCAGTTGTCCATAGGTGGCGGTACCATCAGGCTACCATCAGGTGGACCGTCTACCTGTTTGGTGCCCTGTTTATTATATTGTAAAATAGTTTTTGAAAACAGTCTCATATGATGTTAGGTGACTTATTCCTTTTGTACTTAGCTCAGGATGACGAAATTAATTTTATTATTAATTTTATTTATCTGATTTATGTCTAACGAGTAATCTTATAATATAGAGAGTATATCCAATTTTTTTTTATATAACGACGGTTTCAAACAAGCATGCACTCCACCTGATGGTAAGCGGTTACAGCGGCCTATGAAGCATCACATACCAGTGACCACATGACCTATATTTGATACCACCTATACGTGCTACCAAAGATGCGCGTTACCGACACTTTCAAACTGACCATAAGGGCTCTGGAGCCTCGAACGGCTTATACAGCTTCACCCGGCCTTGAGGACGAGCGCTTAAGGCACTCAACCACGATACCTCATTGACATTTAAAAGAACCCCATAGTATAGTCTCCTGGGAAAATCTCAGCAGGTGAGCTCATTCCACATCCGGAGCGTCCGCGGTGGAGAAATCCTCTGAAACAGCACTTTCCGTGACCATTTAGGTGCCAAGTTGTGATTGCATAAGCTTCGTGATTTCAGAGATCAAAATGAACAAGTTTTAAATAAAATTGTATTGGGTCATTTTTCATAAATAATAATTATATTAGATAGATACATTATTTATAAATAAACCTTTATTTTACTTGTAACTGAATTCTTTGGACGCTTGTAGCACCGGAGTATCACTAGCGCGTTTCCGACCTCGAACTCTCTTTCCCTGGAAGCTCTGGAAGTCCTACTCATTGCAAGAACAAAAAAATATTATTTAGTTGCGATCTTCTGTAGGGTGAAGTTAGTTCACTAGTCGGGCTGCCTCAAGTCCAATAAATAAATATCTGTTGTTCTAAAAAAATATTATTTACTTGTATATTGTTATTATAGGTAGCCTGGCAATTGTTTTTGGCAACAAAGATGATGAATACAAACCGAAGAATTCAAATGATTCTTATGATGACGACAACATTCGTCTATTCAGAGTAAGTGCTTACGTTCTATTTCTTGATTTGGCGCCGTAGAAGCACTTGTCAGTGTCAATGTGTTAAGCCTTCGTAGTATTTTCTAATATACAAAGTGGGTCCACCAAAATGGTGGCTGCCTTGTTAGAGCTATCTAGGGAGTTTTTGTGACATCTCAAAATTCCAGTTCAAATCACTTATTATGGATACACGGCATAGACAGAGAAGGGACCAGACAGATGGAGTAACGTGTGAGATAGCACCATTGTTATCATTTTATTCGCTTTCCTTGAAATTTACACACGTACACAAAAAATACTGTTCAGTGTCAGATGTACAATTAAAAGTTAATTTACTATATTCTTGTTAAAAAAACGACGACTAATCACTCTCAATCCAGACTATCTTGACAACTGTGGCGCTTTTAACACAAAATAGTGACTCTTCATTTTTTTTTATGTCGCTCTTTCAGTTCGGAAGAAAGAGTAAGAAATATCCCAACACTTTTAGTTGTTTCCTCTACGATATACGGTCATATTTCTTTCCTTGTCATATATGTTCTATCTCTTTCCTTCCCATTTGAATTATTGTTAAATACCTGGTACTTGATTGTTAGTGAATGTAATGGTGATTCCGATGCGATTAGATGAATATATACCTCGGAGCACTATATTCGGAGCATATGTTCTAACTTCGGATGTAGAAAAAACATAACTATCAGTAAGTATTATATTATTTGGTCGAGCCTCATGGCATTTGTATGTGTAAAAAGCATTCTTTTAATCAAATTGAAATAAATAGTGACCTACATAGGTCAGATATTAATCCATCTACGCTTGCTGTGTTCCAGGTGGAAGGGACTGAGCTTGGAGTGGACATGAGAGCTGTGCAGGTTCCTGAAAAGTCTGAAGTCCTGGAAGACGACGACGTCTTCATATTGGAGACTAAGGACGATGTTTATGTATGGAATGGCAAGGTTAGGAAATTTCCCTATATTCTCGAAATATCCAATGTTTCCTTACTGGGCTCTGCTGCAGAGAAAAATAGGAAAATGTTGAGAGGGTCGTGGTAGAACACTTTTTTATAACTGTGGCTTCTGCCTATGTAAGCATTTTCGCCAGTGTCAAGTGTAATAGTTACTTGCACAATCGAACAATTGATAGTCGGATTTAAGCTATCAATAGTATAGGTTTCATGTATTTTAAAAATAATGTATGTACATAATATGGGGATGTATTTCTTGACATTAACAAGGAATTTATTTACTTTATTTAAACCATTATAAGACCTGTCTTGATGTGTGGATCTGAGTGCTGGGCAGTGAAAGAGACGGATAAAAGAAGATTAAATGAGATGCGATTGTGAAGATGGATGTGTGGTGTTACTAGAATGGATAAGATCAGAAATGAGTAAATCAGGGAGTTTTGAAATAGCACCAGGCACAGAGAAGTTGAGGGATTATAGGGGAGACCGATCACGACCGCCGGCGGGAACGGACGTGTTTACGACCGCTCTCTGCCGCCTTTGTGAAGTTTTACGACCGACCGGCTTTGCTGCACACCTGCTTCGCACCTGCATCGCACCTGCATATCGCCGTCTCGCTCGCATCCATTGTGTCGCGTACTGTTCAGTACGCTACACAAACATAAGCTGCACTTTTAAGTGCAATTGTTTCTATTCGACGAAATCAACACTTTAGTGGTCGCTTGCCGGAAACCTCTCGGTGTCAACAGAAGGCAAGTGGGTGCGTGACCCAAGCGCCCCTCGGTTGCCTCCTTCAGAGGCAAACGATAGTACTTGGTCGGGCTCAGGAACCTTGGCCCTTGATAGAGTCATAGTCAAGCCCTGAGTGTCTCCTTCCCACCCTTCCGATCCTGCTACACATCCATCCCCGAGTGTCTGTTTGGGCGTAGCTAGGTATTTATACCGGCTGCGTTCTCTGCCTCGGGCTTGATAGGGACCTCCACGTAGGGCCCGGTAGATTCTTTTCCTGCGAGTCATTACACCGTGACCCGCAGGTCCCTTTACACGGCTCGGGATAGCTGTTTAAATTCACTCGGCGCACCCCCCTGCCTCTCCGGCAGGGAGGTTTAACTTCACCCCCGCCCGCCCGCCCGCCACCGCCGGAATGGCAAACCAATCTGAATTTGAACGCTTCAAAACGTTCGCAATGAGTCTCTTTCGCGTCGCTAGTTCCCGAAGCGGACACGCCGACGCTAGTAGCTACTAACAATAGCTACTCGCCCGCCAGTCCGAATCCCGAACCCGAGTCCAACGAAATGGACACGGCGATAGTCAAGGATAACGAGGGCTTCACCCTCGTTCAAAAAAACAAGCCCGCCAAACGGGCATCGCGCTCGCGTCCCGAGTCTCCGGAGACTCAGTCCCGCCCTCAAAAGGCACAAAAAACCGGGCTTAATAGCCACGCCCCCCGCTCCGCAGCGCCCTCAGCGCCTGCCGGTACCTTTCCGGCAAAAGGCGCGTCGCCCGCCCCCCGTCACGGTCCAGCACAAGTCGGTCTTGACTAAACTGTCTGAAAAACTGAGAGATCTCCGTATCCACTACACCCAGGCCAGTAACACGGCCAACGGCATCCGCGTCCAAGTGACCACCTCTGACGAACACCGTCAATTCACCAGGTTGCTCCGAGACAGCAACCTAGAATATTTCACATACTCCCTGGAGAAAGAACGTCACCTCCGGGTTGTAATCCGCCGCATCCCGGTGGAAATCACACCCGAGGAGGTCAAAACTGACCTCTTAGCCAAGGCCCTCCCTGTCCGCGAAGTGCACAGAATGCACGGCGGACAATCAAAGAACAGACCTCTCGACATGGTCTTAGTTATCTTGGAACTGACCCCCGAGGGCAGAGCCATTTTTAATGTTAGGAAAGTGTGTGAGCTCTCCGGAATAGCCGTAGAGCCCCCACACAAGAACCGCAGTCCTCCGCAGTGTCACAACTGCCAGCTGTACGGTCATTCGGCACGCAACTGCCATCTCCGTCCCAGGTGCGTTAAGTGCCTCGGGGACCACGCGACGAGCGAGTGCACGCGCACTCGGGAGTCGGCTACCCCTCCGAGCTGCGTGCTATGCGGCAACGAAGGTCACCCCGCGAACTATCGCGGCTGTCCCCGTGCCCCCTACGCCCTACGCGACCCATGCGCCCTACGCGACACACCCCTCCTCAGAGGACACGTCCCGCCGTAGGACAGCCAAAGCCTCTGATCACGCCAGAGGCTTTCCCCAGCCTCCCGGGCGCCTCCAGCGCCCCGGTGGCAGCCGCCCCCGCGCCCCGCGCACCCCCTCCGGCCATGCGAGCCCCTCAAGCAGCATGGGTCTCCACTCCCCGCCCTCAGCCTCCTAAGGCTCAGGCCCCCCCGACCGTTAGCACGCGCCGCGGCGTTGACTACATGGTCATGCTCTTCCGCGAGCATGACCCTCAGGAAGTACTGGCGTACGAACAGTGCGTCGCTGAGTACGGCCCCGGCGAATCCATCAGGCGTTTCCCCCTGATGACAGCGACGCTAATGCGCCTGGCCCGTGCCGGGAAATAGATATCGGTCATAAATGGCACGCATTAAGCCTAGAATCCTCAACATATCTTTTTTTAACGCGCGAAACCTCTTTCCACAACGGGACTTAGTATCCACTTTTCTTAGGGAACGGGAGATAGACGTGTTTCTAGTACAAGAAACACTTCTAAAACCCAGTAGGCGCGACCCTAAGATAGCAAATTACAATATAGTCAGAAATGACCGTGCCACCCTAGGAGGCGGCACGCTCATCTACTACAAGCGTTCCCTCTATTGCATGCCAATAGACCCTCCCGCACTTACCAATATGGAAGTGTCCGTCTTTAGAATAGGCATGACTGACCATCCGTCAATCACGCTTGTCTCTGCATATCTCTCCCCGAATAAAAGACTCCTTCAGTCCGATCTGGAGGCGCTTTTTTCACTAGATCAATCAGTCATAGTAGCAGGCGACCTCAATAGCGGTCACACCCTTTTCAACAACCCGCGCAACACCCGTAACGGGGTTATACTCGAACTACTATGCGACGTGCTCGGCTTTGACGTCATAGCACCGCTAGAGCCCACGCACTTTCAAGACAATTGTCAACCGACAGTACTTGACATAGCCCTCCTCAAAGGTGTCTCACTTCGGTTACGACTTATAGAATTCGTACACGAACTAGACTCCGACCACCGCCCGGTTATCTTACAACTCGGGCAACCGTTCGACCCCAGTCCGCCAAAAGTCAAAGTAGTTGACTACGCGATCTTAAATCGCTACCTATCCAATAACGCGACCCCGTCCAGCCTAGCTAGGATCCCCGACGTATTAGAGTCAACAGCAGACGCTGACTTAGCCATCGATTCCCTGGTCGACTACCTCCAAACCGGTGTAAGGAAGGCCTCGAGAGAGGTGCAAGCGGCGAACGAACGCCGTTTTATACTCCCCCCCCGGCTTACGAGCGTTAATCACGGAAAAGAACGCCGCGACACGTGCACATGACTCTTATCCGACGAGGGATAACACCCGTAGGTTACGACAACTTCAGAGAGAGGTTAGAACTCGCATCGGAGAGTACAGAGGTCACCGATGGGATAACCTCTTAGAGGGTCTCAAGCCGTCCCATCTGGCTTACTGGAACCTCGCCCGCTCTCTGAAGTTAGAAGCTTCCGCCCAGATGCCGCCCCTCGAAAGGGGCCCCGATCTCCCACTCGCGTTCGATAGCGACGATAAGGCAGAATGCCTTGCCGCAAGCTTGGAGAGCCAGTGTTCCCCAAACTGCGACAACGTAGACACTGCCTACATCGAAACTATCGAGACCGCCGTTCAGGAACTCACGTTGATTCCCCCCGCGGAAACGTTAACCCCGGTCACGCCAGATGAGGTTTGTTCTATCATCAAAGGCCTTAAGGCTAGGAAATCTCCCGGTCCTGATGGTATCAGGAATGAAGTACTCAAACTTCTTCCTGATCACCTCATAGCTCTTTTGGTCTGCATCTTCAATGCAGCCATAGCCCACTGCTATTTTCCAGCCGTCTGGAAAAAAGCTATAGTTATAGGTATTCGCAAGCCCGGCAAAAAAGCTTCGCTTCCCGAAAGCTATCGCCCGATCAGTCTCCTAAACACCCTAGGGAAACTCTATGAGCGGATCCTTCTGAACCGTCTCAAGGTCGTTATAGACGACAAGAATTTATACCCGCCCGAACAATTCGTTTTCCGCGCCCGTCACTCGTGCACACATCAAGTGCACCGCCTCACGGAGCACATCACGAGTAACTTCGCCAAGAGCAATATTGCTCCCGCCCGCACGCTTGCGGTCTTTTTCGACGTAGCCAAGGCCTTTGATAAGGTCTGGCACGCCGGACTGGTCCACAAGCTACACCATTTAGAAGTCCCGGATAGGTTAGTTCACCTAGTTCATGATTTTCTACGCGACCGCACCTTTCACTACCGAGTGGAAGGAGTACTATCTACCGCCCACCCTATACGCTCAGGCGTCCCGCAAGGTTCCATTCTGGCGCCTTGCCTTTTCAATCTATACGTCAGCGACCTCCCGAAGCCCACTGGGGTCGAGGTAGGGCTCTACGCTGACGACACAGTCATATACGCGTCAAACAGACACAGAAAAAATCTCGCCTGCGCAGTCCAACGTGCCGTAACCACTCTCGGGGAGTGGTTTCGAACGTGGCGAATAGCTATTAATCCGGTAAAGAGCGCCGCGATTATGTTCGAACCGCATACATGTAAACTACCACGCACGGTAGGACCCCTCTCATTATTCGGTAGGAATATCCCTTGGGCCACCAAGACTAAATATCTGGGTGTCACCCTCGACTCGAAGCTTAACTTCAACGCACACGTTACTATAGTCCGGAATAGGGCCGTCTGGATCCTTTCCCGCTTGCGACCCCTGCTCAGTTCGGTAAGCAAAATGTCCTTAAGACATAAGCTTACACTATACAAGATGTGCGTCCGTCCGATCCTGACATATAGCTGCGCAGCGTTCGCACATATGTCCAAACATAACTTTGTCCGCATGCAAAGAGTCCAAAATCGGTTTCTCCGTCGCCTGCTTGACCCTCCAGCCTTCGTTAGGAACATGGACCTCCACAGGGACATGAGGCTTCCCTCGATAGAAGCCTATGTGAAATATCTCACCAGGAGATACTTCGATAGCGCTTCGAATCACCCCAACCCGCTCGTAAAATCCACCGTGAACTACGTCCCAGATAACTCGATCCCCGTTGCCAAACGTTATAAACGCCGTCCGCGAAATCTCTGTCGATCCCGACGACGACATCGAGAAAGCTAATAATTACTACGCGTCCGCTCCCGCAACATATGCGTGCTCGCGCCCACGCCCGCGAAACCACCGTTCCCTCCGCAGGGGACGTACGGTTAACTTCGCTCCCGCACACCCGCCACGACCGCCCTCCTCTGCGGCAACTCAAGCCTAGGTCCGATCCATCGGCATGGAGCCCTTGAGACAAGCAGCCGCTCGCGCGATACAAGTGACTCTACAATCACTAGCTTTCACAGCCATACATGACACTGCATTATACACACATGCACAACACACATAGGTACATAGGTTCTGTAAGGGACCTTTTTTTTCTTTTTTTGCCTAGTTAGAGTAGACAAAAATTTCAGACCACTAAATACACATACACATGTTCCTTCCCTCCTCCCAGGGGGCAGAAACATGTATATATGTATAGTGAGTTTAGATCGAATTACGGATAGGGAATTAGTCAGAACGCGACTTAATTGCATACGCGCAACAGTCCGAGCCGAGGTTCGGCCACTTTGGCACCCTCGGATGTTGTTGCTTAGCTTTCGTGGCTGAGTGCCCTAAGCGCTCGCCCCCAAGCCCGGTAAAGCTGTAAAAGCCGTAAAGGCTCCAGGGCCCCTCAGGCTAACAGTGTAGTCAGTTCGAAAAAAAAAAAAAAGGGATTATAGGCTAGCGTGGTATGGGCATGTCATGGGGAGAGATGAAAGTCATATAACTACTCGTAGAAGAGTGTTAAGTGTGGTGGACGGATATAGGAGTAAAGGAAGATCGAATAAGGTATGGATAGATAGTGTGAAAAATGATGTTCGTATAAAAGTTATGAATACTGAGGTAACAGCTGATAAGCCTGTTGAAGCTGTCAAAGCCTCTAGTATCCCCGGGAATATGCATGGATTATTGTTGACATCTTTAGTTCGGTTCCGCCCAATATCTTCTCTGTGCCCAGGACAGGTTACAGCGACAGGCTGTCCGCATTATGAATAATGTAGACGTCACTAAGTATTTATAACTGCATAAGCTGCGAAGATTTATTGCGTGCTAGAAGTGAGTTCAAATCCCTGCAATAAGCCTGAGCTTTCGGTGAAGGAAAACATCGTGATGAAACCATAACATAGTGGCAGGGCTTTTTCTAATGCCCGCCTGGCTAGCTACCACCCTCAAGTAGAAAGTCTGTTTCCAAGCACCAATAGGTGTGTTTTGGCATCTGCACTTGAGAGCCAGTCTTCCACTAGGCTTAGCGTGTTATCATCTTGGGCCACATCGTCACTTACATTGCGGCGACAACGCTAAACCTATAACGATAAAAAAAATCATTTGTGTCATGATGAATGTTCTGAAGAATTGTTTGACCTTATCTCATCATCTCCCTTCCAATACGAAACCACGTGGACTGCTCCACGGAGCCATATCTACATGGTAACATCCATCACGGTACGACCAAAGAAGTAACCTTTGCTGTACAGTGCTTTGTATCACAGACAGTTACGGTTGTTTGTGAACTCTACGGTATTTACCATCAGGTCTATACAGTCATTTTCCCGAGCTAGTATAAAATAAATACCTCGTATTTTTTCTTAATTAGGAGTCAAATGCCAAGGAACAGGAGGCCGCTCTAAGCTTCGTGAAGCTTATTGTTGGAGAGGAGAAAGAAGTAACAGTACTTGAACAGGGCGATGAGAGCGAAATCTTCTGGGAGGCCTTGGGTAAGATGTTCATACTTCTAACATTGTTACGTTCGAAGTACAATTAAATAAACCTGATAGAAGAAGCCGGGTGATAGGTGACAATTGTGTCCAATCGGATTGCGACCACCATACACCAGATGTAACACCTGCTATAGAGGCACGCTTAGGCGTGTCGCGTTCCGGGATCAGCCTCCCAGTTAACACTTTACCTTACCTTGACATCACACATAGTTCATACGCGGGTAAATCATTTTCATATACACATGACATAAAACTGACAAGATTATTGATCTCAAAGTTATGTCATTCTCCGTCACATCAAACTGATGTAAAAATATTATTTTTTATATGACGTTAAGGCAATTACACTTATAATACGTTAATCTGATGTAACATGAATATCAGACTGCTACGTAAAGTAAGTCAAATGTACATTACAGTAAAATTATACTTATTACATCAGCATATTAGATAAACAAGAGTTGAATAATGAGTCATATTAGACTCACTGCTGAGTCATTTTGTATATAACGAATGACATTGCTTGATATAATTCAGATACCACAGTGACATAAATGTGTTCACTGGTCAGTGTATATCCAGCTGTCACGATAGTCACGATGATCGCCATTGTTTATAGAGTTTAATGTGCTTCCCATCATACACAGTGCTGTCAGTTTGCTGTACGCCATTTAAGGAAGCAAATGTGGTCCATGTTGAACGTAGTACTCAGTGTTGTTTGGTGATGCTATAATTTTCGCAGTAGAACCCTCTGTATTCCAGGTTTTAAACAAAATCCTCGCTTCTCAAACAGGTGGAGTTCCTGATGAGAAAGAAGACCCTTCAGCCTGGAGGTTGACCGTTAACCGGCGTGTAATTACGCCAAAAACACTATCAGCTGTCTCGGTTGGTGTCGCCGGGAAAATCAAGTTTGAAGATTTAGACACAGGATTTACTCAAGCGGTATGTGTCCCATAGCTATATCATATATGGTGTAAAAATAATTGAAAACGATTTTAAATGCATTGGATGATTTTTGGAAATCGCCTGAATTTTGAATTCATCATTATGAAAAAAGCAAACAGCAATTATACGCCGATTAAAAGGCTCAATCATAATTTTGTCACAATAACGTATTTTAAAATTTAAACCGTAGGCCGTGGGCAAAAACGGATAGTAGCAAAAACTTTTGCGTTTTCTCTTGAAAAATAATCGTATGTAGTCTTTTATGATTTACAAAAAACTCTTTTTGTATAATATGATAGCCAGATTCACGAAGAATAGTATAGGCTATCTATCATCACAGCTACAGCTTACAGGTTACAGCTCTCAGCTAGCCTTAAATATTGTTTTTTGTTAAGTCGGAAGAAATAGCGCGCCATTACTGCTTTATCCATTGCGCTGGCGTAATGGTTAGTGTTACATAAATACAATGTTCTACAAAAATATTGCTACTTAGTACATCTAAAAAAGTCTGCGATTCCATATGCTTATCTCTTATACATAAGCTACGTGATTTATGAGCATTTTTATTAGACATGCCATATTAATCCTTACGAACGAAAGTTACTTCATCATCAAGACAATTTTATGACAATAAGCTTTGCATAGCATGTCACATAGCATGGCATTTACATAGAATTTTTATAGAATGTTATTTGGAGGCATAGTTGACGAAAAATTAAAATAATTCAACACTCAGCTCGGGTTTATGACTATATGTGTAGTGACGTGAACAATCCGTGTGAGTTGTGGCGCAGAACCCTGGCCGCCTGATAAAAATATTCTAATCATCAATCAGCGATTTCTTTTAAATTATACGCGGCTTTTATTTTAATTCTTAGATACCTGGTACTTATAAAAAATAAAAAACACGATATCTTCATTCAACAAAAAATTGATAAAATTTTAAGAAATTACGATGCCTTCTATTGTCCACGCGAGAGAAGCCGGGGGTACAGCTAGTTATAGAATATAAACAATCTGCAAGCTGTCACGTTAGTTGTCATCAGCAGATGGCATTCCTAACGAAAGAGATTTGTATTTATTTATTTTTCGAAATCTAGGTAATTTTAAATTATGCGTAGGGAACATAAGCTATGACATTTGCAACATAACTTTTCATGAAGAACTAGCAAACCCGACCATGCTTTACTGTGGCTCTACTAAACTTCACGGTATCATCCGCTAGGCTAATGTGATGATTGTCTAAAAATAACATCAAAATCGCTTCAGCTAATTTGGAGTCCATAGGGAACATACATAAAAACTAACATTTTTATAAGTATAGATTAACGCAGATAAGGCGTTAATAGGAAAATCACTTTGAAAAATAATTTATGAATATATGATTATTTCAGGATCTATCTGAAGACGGAGTGTATATTCTTGATACTGGCGAAGAACTTTACCTCTGGCAAGGAAAGAACATCCCTGAGCGTGTTAAGTCAGCAAGAAACGAAATTATTAAGGTACAACAGTACATAATAAAGAAACAATTACATTTTTATAATAAATTCGGCGAGTGTATTGTATCACACCTGATGTTAAGCGACCATGTGCTGCAAAATGATGATAATTATGCTAATCTCAGAAGTGGGATTTTTAAATGCAGCTACCGAAACAACAGATTTCCAACTTTAGATTAGTAACCAGCCAAGTGAGCCTAAAAACTATGTAATGTAATCTAAAAAGGTAGACTCGAACGTGACTTCGTAGCGACTTATATGGCAGGGTTTTCGGACACTGCGTCGATGCACGTGGTTTCGAACCCTACAATGAATCTAAGCCTTCGATGAAAGAAAACATTGTGATGAAACCATACCATAACGGTAAAGCATTTTCTAATCCCGCCTGATTAGCTACCACCCTAAAGTTTTAAACCTGTCGCCAAGCACCAATAGGTGTGTTCCGGCAGCTGCACTTGAGAGCCGATCCTTCTAGGCTTAGCGTGCTAGTATCTTTAGTTAAATCCCCCAAGCCCGGTGAAGCTGTAAAAGCCGCAAAGGCTCCAGGGCCCCTAAGGCGAAAAGTATAGTAAGTTCGAAAAAAAAAAACTTCAGTTAAATCGACCCTTAAAATAAAGTGATATTGTATTCATGAAGGCTTGTGCAGACAGCGCCGCGGGCACACCGCAACCGCATGATTTGCAATATTATTGTAAAGTTTTACCTGGTAATACATTGCTAGCAACGAACATCATACGTGTTTGTTTTATAGAGTAAAAGATCAAAATTCAACTATATCCATTAATCTAGCGGAGTGGTAAGGATCACAACCACCGTATACATAGTTATAAACTAATCCTATCACAGTGATTTTCATTTGGTTTGACGCTATTCGGTATCACCCAGTGTATGTGTAGTAACACGCGGAGTATTAGTTTAGTTAAACTCAACTTGTTTATTATGCCTACATGTATATTGTTCGTGGCAGCGTATTAGTAAAAATGTACAGTGATATGGCAAGTTAAGTGGCAGAAGCGCGGCGGCGCCGTCTACACAAGCCCTAAGGGAAACCTCTCTAAACTAATATTACAACCCAAAAGATTATTTGTTTGTTTGAACGCGCTAATCTCTGGAACTACCAGTATTTTATAGCATAAATATTGAGGAAGATTATAGGCTATACAACTTCACGCTACGACGTTAAGGAGCGGAGTTGTAATCATGAACGTCAAGCAATCTGGCAAGCTGTAGGCGAGTACGGGAAGTTAGAACGATGGGCTATACGAGTGCTATGGCGACGGCGCGGTGGACAGTTCCTCGAATATATTTAATACGGGGGAAACCGTACGGTACAGTCAATAAAATATAAAAAGACTTCATGAAACCTGTGATATTTAACAGAGGTACATAGAAGACGATGGTTTGGAAAGAACTGTGGACTCAACTGTCGTGGTCACGGTGAAACAGGGTTATGAGCCGGCTGTCTTCAGGAAACTCTTTCCGTCTTGGGACAGCGGAATGTGGGAGGTAAGACCTTTAATCATACATGCATAACGAAGACTATCGACAGATCGGTAATCCATCGTCGGACGTCGCTGTCCTGCCGGCCTGCAAGCTTTTCAACACCTGCATATTATTTATTATACATCAACTGATTCTGAAACGCGACTAACAGAGACAGGTAGGCCACAGAGAAATTTCTTTGGAGATTTTTCTGTCTACTTGCAGCAAAAAACATAGTCATTTTTCTAATGCCCACCTGGTTAGCTACCACACTCAAGTTGTAAATCTGTCGCCAAGCACCAATTGGTGTGTTCCGGCAGCTGCACTTGAGAACCAGTCTTCCCGCCTATTCCTGGGTAGCATCGACACTTAACATCAGTTGAGATTGAGCCCAAACGCTTAACCTATAATGAATTTAAAAAACTACGATCCACGCGATTAATCCTTTTAAACCTTTAAGCATCATATTGCTGAGACTCATCCAGCCCTGCCACCCGTCATTACAATTCTACATAATAGACATAATAATACATAGAGCAATATATAGGAGTAGAAATTGAATTTCTACTACATTTATCACACTACGTACTTCTAGCAACACAGACTTCACTGCTATATAAATAGTACCACCGCGTGAACTGCCTAAGTTAATATTAATTTATTGTTTTAGAATCTGGCGTCATACGAGGACATCAAAAACGAGACAAAGGCTTCGAATTCAAAATGAAACAACTCGACAATGTAAAAATATTTAATTAATCAATATATACATTTCCTTATACTTAAAAAATCATTATTTTATAAATAAACATACAACATATATTTAAATCTTTTAGTACTACAAATTTACTAGCCAACGACAATACATAATTATTACTATTCTATAATATATTGTATCGATGATTTCCCCAAAATGAACAATTAAGACTAAAAATATGTTAATTTAATAAGTTTTGAGATTTACCACCAAAAATCAATATATTTTTTTTTTTAAAAAAAAAAGGTCGCACAATATTATTTTTATTACCAAAATGTTTAGAATTTTGTTTGTATATTTTTCTCATGTCATGTCATTATGGTCTACTGTTGTTGACATTATAAGTATTCTGCGATTTTTAAATTCATATTTAATTTTATAGAGGTCGCTCACTAATTTTTCGATATTACCATAACATACTTTTGATGTTTTTGAGCGACCTGTAAATAAATGTTAATATTGTAATATGTAATATATAATAATTTGGGCCTCCCTAATATATAGTTAGCAGTGACACCTTAACATCAGCTGGACAGCATTCATTACTTACTTTTTTATCATAAAAGTTGAAATTAAAAGGTAAAAAACAAATTATCACAAACTAAAATTAAAATTAGTCTAAAATTATCATACTTCATTATTGTAATAAAAATGTAAGGATGTATGATAGAATGACCTTTGCCTATTAAATAAAAATTGAATGTTAAAATGTCTATGGTGTTTTGTTGTTCATGTGATAGGGATGACGTTATGAATGAGCCAGGAGTTTGAGTGAAAGAAATGATATAAAGGAAGGTAGAATGAAGTATGAAGAGGAACCAGGGATGGGGGGGGGGATCTGTTTCACGACGACATAGGGGTGAAGATGTGTTTGATATTACATTTTTTTTTACATAATTTTAAAATTTATATCACACCGTGGCTATACATTGATTGATAATTTGCACCAAGTTATTATTCTCTAGCGCTGCTGCCACCCTCTCCTTGTCTGCCAGCTGTTTGTTGACAGCATGCTCTGAAGCATGTGATCCGTCTGACACTTTCACTGTCACTTTAAACCTACTGGGAAGAGCTCGGAGTAACTGAACTCTTATTGAGAGACCTGGAATGTTTTCATAATGATTATATTATGTGCACAAAATATGGTTATGGAAATATATGTATATGGGAGATACAGTTATTTATAACTTTTTTATTAATAATAAGCACAGAGGATGTATCATGTCCGTAACAATAATAGTCCAAGAGAAATGTAGTAGATATTTAAATTACAGTCAACATAAAACTTAATTAATAGTTCACCCAAGTTGCCTTATTGTCTAAAACAAATGGACATAAAAACAACATACAGTTATGATTAAAGAATAAGGTTAAAATTAGTATATAATCTATACTAATGTAATACAGTTGAAGAGTTTCGTTTGTTTATTTAAATACACTAATCTCTAGAACTACAAGTCGGATACAGAAAAAACCTGTTGGTATATGATAGCTAGATTCATAGTATAGGCTATATAACTTCACGCTAGGATCATAAGGAGCAGAGCAATATAACTATAAAGGTCAAGCAATCTGGCAAGCTGTAGGCAAGTGTGGAAAGTGGAACGACGATAGGGCTAAACGGGCATGTAAGCGGCGGCGCCGTAGAGAGTTTGCTGAATAAATTTAACACAGATGAAACCGTGGGGAACAGCTAGTTATTCATATAATAATTATTTTATAAAGTAATTTTTTGGATTAAATTTCAGTTTATCTAATGTTATACATTTGCATAATAGGATGAAGAAAGGAGATTTTCCATGCATATGAAACAAGACATTTCAGGAGAAAAGAGGTGGTAAAGTAATAAAACATAGTTTATCTTGTTTGAGAACAAATGTTACTGCTTGTCACACCTCTATAATATGCATCAAAGGAATTAGTTAAAAAAAGGGAGGAGCAGTAACAGAGAATTCTCAGGCTTACATTAATCTACTCTTTTGTAAAAATCAACTTATCATTACAAATAACTATTCATGATCACAGATTTGAGAAAAAGGCAAGTGGAGCCTTATGAACAACATAAGTGAGACATATATTTAGCAGTGCGTCCTTGTAGGGTGTCCACTAATTACGTGAGACATTCAGGGTTAGGAGAGGGTCGAGCCGAATCTCACCCAATCTCAAGAGGGGGAGAGGGAGTCTCGAGAAAAAAAGACATGTTTTTCCGCAACAAACAGTATAAAAAGCTGGGTTAAATTAACAACAAAATGTTTCTCTACTAAAATATGGCTAAATCATATACAATAATATTTATAGCGGTAATATGCGAAAGCCACAAAGTAGCACAGTGGCCCTTCGATTGTTTTACTACTACCAGCCACTGCCTACCGTTTCCACCTTTGCACGCCTTCATCAGCATGCCCTATGACCTCTATTGCCCAAGTGTACATAATGATCTAGAATAAAGATGCTACATACATGCAGATATGCTAGATACATGCAGTATCTACTTCTCATCATCACAAGAGCTGTAAAACACCTGCGTGCGGTCTACAGTGCACCAGCACGCAAAGTGCGACCCTCACGGATTGTCACACATCGAGCTACTGAGCTTCTGTGTACAAGCGACAACAGTTTATAGCTGCTAAATTAGGGCGTGACTGAAGGAGCCTTGCACAACACCACTAAGGCTCACTTCATCTCATGTTAGATTAGAGGGGGATGGGAGGTCGAACCAAACCTCACTAAATCTCATCAAAGGGAGGAGTATTTTATGAACGCCCTCTTGGCAACCAGATAACAACACGTACGACCGTGTGAATAATGTTGCCACGGTAGTTAATATAAGTTTTACTGTTTTTTACCACGTCAGTATTGTAGTCTTAAATCCATCATCCTCCATCAAAAAAATTATTTTGTACTTGAAATGAAGGACCCAAGGACCTTTACATACCAATTTTCAACTAATTTATATCTGCCATCTTGATTTTTCAATGAATATTTCTTGGTTCTCTTTATTTATTTGCTTTTATTTTAATGTACCATACCAATTCCTAATGGGTCCGATATAGTAAACATTTGAATTTTTTGGCGGCCATCTTATATTCAAATAAGATAGATAAGATAATATTTACAACGCTATCTGTTTCAGTTTTTGTAGGTTGTTGTCAAACAATCAAACTTTTAGTTTCATGATAGTTAGGTTGTAAATAAAATGATATTCCAACGCTACATACATATATTTAACTATAACTTCCAGAAAAATATTTCATTGTAACCTACCAACACTGTTCCAGTTTTGTAATCCGTAACAAATAAAAAAGGAAAATAATATCAAAATAAACTTTGTTACCTAAGAAACAATTTCCCCTCTTCCTTTTTTGTCTTCAGGAAAGCCTTACTTTTACTGTGTAATTACACACAAGACGGCATATTTTCAGGGTAATATTAAAACGCACAAACAGGTGCTGCAATTTCATGAAGTTTGCTTTCAAAATGGACATAATTGAATACTAATCCTAACATTGTTAGGTACATTTTCGTGTTCTGTCAGGCTCCATCTGCCTTTTTCTCAAATCTATGTTCATGATACATACATACAATCATAGTACACCACACACATACTTATGAACACTGGGCATGCATAACTCTCTGGGTATTGATTGAAAATCAGCACTGGAGGACTCACCATCGTCAGCATATATGCTGAATCGGGGCCTATTTGCTACATACATATCTCAAACTAATGTCCTGTCAATATTGTTCACAACCAGCATTCTTGGTTTAAATTTTATTTGTTTTTTCTTGATTTTAAATTTTACTTATTATGTTTTTTATTTCTTTTGTATAAATTGTTTGACAAACAAATGTCTTTTCTTTCTTTCAAACTAAATATTGTTTGAAACAGGATTTAGACATCTAGTCATGATACACGTAATAATAATAATATGTTTAATTTATTTTTTATTTCAATAAATATCATTGCTAATTTTCACTTTTCCATTTATTTTATTACAATTTTTCATCAATATATTGTACCACATACTAGATTTTGTGATCAAAGCACTCATTCTATTCGACTGAATTGCATTGTAATCTGTACATGTTAGTGTTGCTTCAACATTTATGCAGAGTTAGAGTACATACGGACCGGCGCTAACAATAAGATAGTTTGGATAATTTGAATCAAAGAGTGAACCTGAATGTATATACCAATACAGTAGTCAAATAAGTAAAATTATTTATTGTTAAACTGAATAAAAAAGTAACTAAATTGTAAGAGCACAAGAAAAAATATTTTTTTATACAAATGTCACACTATATCGGTCTATTTAAGTTTAGGGCGTGAGAAAACTATACTCTATAAGGGATCCAGCTATTAGTTATGTTCTAATAGTTTTATTAGACATTGTAATGTGTGTTACAGCAAACTTTGGTTCTAACTCTTACCAGTATATGAACAAATGATTTTTGTGAACGTTCTTGTCTATCGGTAAAATATATGTATGTAATTTTTAAATTTGTACCCTAAAACACATAAAAATTGTAAACTTTTTTCTGTCACGTAATTTTGCGCATATATTATTTTGTCATTGTTATTTTATTATTGCCTGTTGTGTTTATCAAACAGTATGTATTATTTCTCAAAGATAATTCCAGCTTCATCTTGCTACCGACCCGCAGTGATTAGGAAGCAGCTATAAGAAAAAATAATAAAACAATAGTTACCTATTAACGTGGCCATACTGCAATGCGGAATCGTCGGCGTAAAGTTGACAAGCACCGTATTTTCTTTATTATCGATCACAATATTGCTCTCCTCCACCACCTTGAGTTCTTCCAGTGTTAGCGGGTGTTCCGGATCATTTATATTGCGTATTAAATCAAATACTTCCCGCTCATCGAAGTTATCAGCGATCTCTTCGTCAAGATCCGTTGAGGTGATTTTGCGTTCGGACCCTTTCTCATAGACATGCGGGTTGACGTTGTCGGCGGTTTTCGTCATTTCTTTAATTTTATATACAAACCAAATGCAAAAAAAATATGTGATCATATATCGTTTGTTATCTGTCAAAGTCAACCAGCTGAGAGTGACAGTTTTACTTCAAAGTACAGACCGTAGAGAGTAGTATTTTCTTTGGTGCTCAGTTCTCATACTCTCACTATCAAGGATGATAGATAATAGCTCATTCTTGAAGTAAGTATAATATGGACTTGCCATATTAATAATAATAATTTCGTAGCCAAAACAGTAGACACTTTGTCCGTGCCCAATATAGTTACAAATATTTCATTATTTTCGTAATAAAATCTTTTGTTTATGATTAATATATCTTAAACACAACATATGTGTTGCATTTTTGTGTTATTGGATAATAGCTGCAGTGAACGTAAATCTCCGAACATAATCTTTCATTTTTGAGTATGACATTTTTACGTTAATTTACTTTATTAGTCAAAAATACTTACGGCTACGTCGCCATTTCTCTAATTACGTCTAAAATTACTTGTAACTAATTCATATAACATGAAGAATAAATAAATAATTTATAAGTTTCCTAAACTTCTTCTTCTTATTAATTATGGCTCGGCACCATTCGTGTATTGGGCCAGTGTCAAGTATTTTACGTTTTGTCAACAAAGCGAGGGAAATATTCTGTAATCATTAAACATCGCTCCAACAAGATGGCGGCAACCTTGTTACAACTTTCCATGGAGCCTTTGTAGCAACTTAAAATGCATGTTCCTAGTTATTTACTGTAATCCACTTCACTTGTGCACAACAACCACACTACATAACGTAAAATGCCGCCAAAATTACATAATATAGGGCCAAATGACATAAGTTTATGAATTAAAACAAAAACCACCACATGACACTTTAAGTTACCACCAAAAAACTCAAGTTTCCTAAACTTAACCGGATAAACTTGGTAATTTATTTCTTGCCACATTATACAAATAATTTCACCTAACGGTGGCCATTTTGTAGTGTAGGTATATTAATTTTTTTGGGTTATACTATGTTGCCGTCCCTTACAGTTGACTTGTCTATTCTACATTGTCCTTTTTCTTTTTTTTTTTCCTAACTTGACAACCAGTCCGCTATATTGGAGACCATTACTGCCATTATCGAGTGAATAAATATAGTTTCCAGTCTTATGACGATTTCAGGATCCCAACAAAATTGTGACTCCCTTGTTAAAACTTTCTAGGGAGTTTTTGTGGCATCTCAGAATTCATGATCCATGTTACTATTTCCAATCCACTTCGCTTGTGCACAATAATCAAGTTTTATTGTGCATGATGCTAAGTGTATTACACAATAAAGGGTCAAATAACACAATATTATTAACAAAAAAGAAAACTTCTACATGACAGTTTGAGATCCCGCCAAAAACTCTATATTGTCTTTAATCTGAGAGCCCAATAATCCTAGTAGAGATGTCGCCAAACGTCGGTATTTGAAAAAAGTACCCGCAAGCATAAACCAGGGACTAGTTCCATCTTCCGCCCTAGAGAATCTTTTTTTTTCGGGTTGTCGGTGCTCAAAATTAGTAAAGACCAGAGGCCTTATTCCGACTTCCACCCTGTACGACGCTTTTTTTTAACAACTCGATAAACAAAACATATTATGGGCCTTATTCGATTTTAGAACTTGGTGTTATTGCGCACCAGCATAATTTTTACCTGTGTACGTGGTACAAGACTGATAGTTGTTTTTTTTTTATAATACAAAGTTGGCAAACAGGCATACAGCCCGCCTGATGGTAAGCGGCCACCGTAGCCTATGAACGCCTGCAATACCATAGATATCACTATCGCGTTGCCGACCCGAACCCCCCTACCCCAAGGAGCTCTGGAAAACCTACTCACCGCAGAAACACAACATTAGGTCATTTGGCTGCGATCTTCTGTAGGGTGGAGGTATTCCACCAGTCGGGATGTCCCAAGTAGAGAGAAATCTCCAAAGAAATTTCTCTGTGCCCTACCTCTTTTTAAAACTAGTACGTCTATATCTCTAGTCACAGCTGATAGCTATGACGTTTGGAATATGTATGTCGTTCAGAAATATACTGGAACATATTTGTTTGAAATCTATGTAACATTTTCTCCATTTGAAATGATAAAATATAGTTTATTTGTACAAGCACTATTTGTAGTCATAAAGTTAGGAAATTTAATATTTTTTCGTGTTTCTATAAGTAATGCGTTTTATAAATAGTTGCATTGTTTTTAAACGTTATCATAACATTAAAAGTTTTGATTTGTCAATTTTGACGTTTTGGCAGACTACTTACGATCAATAACTAGGCAGTATCAGGCAGAATACTCTAGTATACTCTTTGCTAGGCACCATACTTGTATAGGTTTTGATATAAAATAAACTGATACAACTGTTTTATTTCCTGCACGACAGACATAATGTAAGTTGGTTCAATTATTTCGTATTTCAACAAACTAATTAAGTTTGCAATTAATGAAAGTGTCCTCCCTATTTTCTAGTGTTATCAATGTTTGAATTCAGTTAAATTTTACTATCTACATCCCATAAGAATTTAGGAACGATAAAGACACTACCTGATCTATCATCACGTTTTTTTTCCAGTGATATGGTATAAGTATATATATATTATTTAATACAATATCTTTCTTTAATTTTTACTTCCTTACAAAAATGTTCAAATGTTTAGGATAAATTCACTAATAGTCTTTAAAACTTTTATTCACTAATTTAATAATTGCTTTGTACTAATGTTATACATGTACGGTGCACAATCTAATTCAGCATGATGTAAAAAATAGAAAAAATATTGTATTGATTTTTATATTCTATTTTAATATAATTACACCAACATTTCATGTACAAAATTATTTTTATTTACCTAAATACAGTATAATTTTATTTGTTACATATCTGAAATAACAACTAAGGTGGTAAACAAGCATACAGCCCGCCTGATGGTAAGCGGCTACCAAAACCTATGAACACCTGTAATACCATAGGTATCAGTAGCACTGTTCCTTGATAGGGGATCCAAGGAGCTCTGGAAACCCAATTCACCACAGGAAAACAAGGCAATTTGTTCTGTAGGGTGGAGGTATTTCACCACTTTCAACTCCTAGCTAGAGATAAATCTCCAAAGTAATTTCTCTGTGCCATACCTCTCTTCTGTTCTTTCTTTTGTTTTTTCAAACTGACTATACTGTTAGTTCAAGAACCTTGAAGCCTCAGAAAGCTTTTACAGTTTCACCTGGGCTTGGAACTCATGAGTTCTTTCAGTTCTTTGTTGATATGAAACATGTAGTTGATATGAATAATGTAGTTTCCCTGAGCTACAACAAAGTTCTAACTTTAATAATTGTAAAAGCAAATGTTTTATATTTGTGGTGTAGTGCTTTGCAGTAAGTAGTGCTTATGCTAATATACTAAGTCTAAAATTAATATCTTTAGAATAATTATTTCTCTACTATAAAGGCAAACATAAAACCCCACAATATAATTGTTACCCAACAGTTTTTATTACATAACATCTGTAATAAGTTGTCAGTTTTTGAAAGATCAAATAAATTTAGGTGAATAACTAACATTTTGTGTATTATTGATCTTTTCTCTGTATATTTTTTATAGATTAGTAGATAGACATAGAAATTCCTTTTAATATCCTGTGATATTATAAGATATAACATGATTGAAAATAATTTTATTAAGGATTAAAAAAATCTGGCCCTTTTTTGCTATCATTACTATTGGACTAAATTTAAAATTATTATAAACCTACTTAGATACTTTCTTACAATTTCTGTATATTACGGATGTTTAATTTAACACACTTGTTTTTTGTAGTGTTTCTACCCAAATTTAAAAAGTCACAGGCAATGCTAGTGAATCTAAAATATATTTTAAATATGAAAGCATGTGTATTTATCTATCTATCAAATATATTATTTAGGTGTCATGTCACCAGACGAAGCATGCACCGTGAGTTCTTCTTGCTTTACTGTAATTTCTACTATAGGTTCTCCTCTTGTCTCTGCATCAATCTGCCCTGTACTTTCACCTTGATTAAAATTATGGTAACGGACAAATTTTGAATGTAATGTTCTGTATGACACAGCTACTAAAATGGCTGACGATCCATGGGTGATACAGCCCCATGAGCTTGCGAAGTTCTATCAACACTTCCGTAACCTGGGACCAGTCAACAAGACTCTCACCGGGGAACAAGCAAAGAAGTTCATGCTCCAGGTTTGTCACTTTATTGTCATACTATTAAAAAAAAGTTGTTCTAGGTTCATAATATTATTATTAATTTCAGTCACAACTGCCACCTCCAGTTCTTGGACAGATATGGTCTTTGGCAGACATGAATGCGGATGGGAAGTTGGACTTCAAAGAGTTCTCCATAGCATGCAAGGTGAGTCATAGTTGGTTACACGTAACTAGGTTTAGGGTCATTTGAATACTGTAAGATTGGCAAGATTTGTGCATTTCTATGTGTTCCAATGTAAAGGTTGTAGTTGATAACAAACACTGACATGCTATTCCAACCATAGATTTAGTATAGTATAGATCGGCAATAGGTTGAATAAGACGAGACCAAAAACGGAATAGACTAGTTCCCCTACTGTTTTGTTGATTTCTTTGTTATATGAGTTACATCCGGATAGAGTACACGTAGCCACAATTAAACTCGTCTACTAAACGTCCATTTTAATATAGAACATTTTCAAAAATAAGTGGGATTCGCTTTCGTCACGATTAACGTAGGCCAATACAGGCCTGTAACACGAATGGTCTCATATCTCTATCTCATTCTAACCTAAGCGTATGCTCTTTCTCTTTCCATTTGCCGATTTATATATATTAAATCAGTGGTTCCCACCCACTTCTCACTTAGGACTACGCTCCTTTTTGATGTCGGGTTGTTTATAAATGGCGTTCATCAGGTGGACTGCATGTATGTTTTCTACTAAGGAAGTGTAAATACTATGATTCCTCTGTTAAGAATACTGGTAATGTTCTGTCATTCCGTTATAGACCCACGTTGACAGCTACGTACGTGTCGCAGGAACTATATAAAAGAAATCACAGACAGACTTCACATTAGTCAGCCAGTCAGAATTCATAGCCTAAATGTTATTAAGGTTTTATCATCGTTGTAATAAAGATGACCTACACTGTACATTTGTTTTGTTTTGATGTGAAACATCTAATGCGGCGAGTCAGACCGACTATTGACATGGCGACGCATCTCCACGTCATGCGTCACCACGCTATATGATAGTATGAAACATCTAACAGGGTGACGCGTCGCTATGCACAAGTGACTGTTTAATTTTGATTATGAATTATTTATTTTCTTTCATAAATTTGTATATTAACTGTACAAAATAATTTTGATGTTACGTTCCGGCGATGGTTTTTTTTTTTCATTTCTTTCTTAGTTCTATTTTCCTTGTGTTGCAGATTATAAATCTCAAACTACACGGGATCGAAGTGCCAAAGACTCTCCCGCCATCTCTAATTACATCTTTGAACCCAGCGGGTAATGTTAATTTATTCTATTGTAGCATTAATTACAATCTTACGTTATGTTAAACGGCATTGTAGCTGAAGGTGGTAACACGATGTACCTAAAGGAAATAGCTCTTAAGTGCAGCTGCCGAAATACACCTATAGTTGGTGCTTAGCGACAGATGTAATACTCGAGAATGGTAGCTAGCCAGGCGGGCAGTAGAAAATGCTATAGTTTCATCACGATGTTTTCCTTCACTGGAAGCTCAGGCTCATTATAGGATTCAAACTTAAGTCGATAGGCGCGGTGTCCGAATTCGCTACCAATGCCACAATGCTCTTACCCACTAATCATGACTTATAAATGGCTGTAAATATCTTAGTTTTTATTTTTACAGTCACCCAACAACAGTTCACTCCACCGGCCAAACCACCTATACCACCAATGCCAAGCATAACTCCAACACAACCCCTCATACCCGGTCTACCAACAAGCCAACCTTCGAACCAATCTTTGCTGGTAGACCTCGACTCCAGTCAACCAACATCCACGTCTCTGATCCAACCTTTGGTACCGCCTGTTAAAAATTCGATACCTGATTTGATATCCGGTGTAAAACCCATGAGTCAACCTATGATCGACTCCCAACCATTGGTTGCCACTTCTCAAACTCTCTTCAGCCAATCGCAACCCTTGATAGCTCCAAGCCAACCTATGATAAGCTCATCCCAACCCATACTTCCAACACAATCGCTGATAAATTCGAACCAACCGATAATCCCGACATCCCAACCGATTATACCATCTGGTATAAACACGGCACCGCCGATAATGTCAGCCGCTTTGATCCAATCCCCGCCCTCGGTGCCCGTTGAAGGTTTACCCGGGCCAACGCCATCGGTCCAACCCGCCCAACCTCCATTACCGATGGGTGTCACTGTGGCTTCGTTGGTCAGCAGTCCTCAGCAAGCAGTGTCGTCTACCAGTTCCATTGGTCAACCTGTGACATCGACTCCAATACCGGGAGTGAAGAACGATATTGTTTCTAAACCTGGTGAGTATCAGAGCCGTAAATAAGAGAACAATTGTCTGTTAGTAAAGGAAGTTTTACCCGTGGATGAGGGGGACTATTGCGTGTATATAAAAGACTATTGGGTGTAGATTATTGAGTACAACGGCAACCGTCGAAATACATATATTCATCGACAGTGACCACCGCCGTTCTATCATGCGAACACCAAACAAAAATCTGTAGGTAACTCGATATACACTGTTTGGTTCCGTAGCGCGATGCGCTAAACGAAGATACTATTTTCACTATATGTACGGTTGCTATAATACAGTGTGTTTAATACTCGTGGGCCTAACATCCTTTGTTCAACATTGATGGACATTGGTCGACGTACTCCAAGGTGCTAAGGAACTTATCTCACAAGTAAGACCGGTTATGAAGTCTACCTACCGGCAGCTACACACCGACATGAAAAATGTACCTAAATATATATCTAAATAAACAAACATCGTTTATCCAATTTGTAAGGATCGGCAGTGACGAGTCCAACCGAGATGCCCATGGGCATGATGAGCCCGCCACCCGCCGAGTGGGGGGTACCGCAACCTCAGAAACTCAAGTAAGTTTCATCACGCTCAATCCATTAGCTATGCATCAGGTAACCTCAAATCAATATGGCTGGTGTAAAGTACTCCTTGCTTTACGACAATAAAATGTGACATTTCTAACTACCAGTAATCTATATATATACATATTTTTTATACTACAAAGGTGTCAAACAGGCATACGGCCCGCCTGATGTTAAGCGGCTACCGTAGCCTATGAACGCCTGCAATACCATAGGTATTACAAGCGCGTTGCCGACCTTGAACCCTCGTACCCCAAGGAGCTCTGGAAACCCTACTCACCGCAGAAACACAACTAGGTCAATTGGCTGCGATCTTCTGTAGGGTGGAGGTATTCCACCAGTCGGGCTGCCCCAAGTAGAGAGAAATCTCCAAAGAAATTTCTCTGTGCCCTGCCTCTCTTACGTATTCCAATTAAGGAACGACCGAAGATTCGGTTTCGGCTAAAAATGGACTGAAACTTTAGTTACTGCTCATGAATTGTCGCGCGTCGTTCGGTTAATTTCGAGTGAGTTCATGGCTCGGATACACATGTACACTCTCGTCCACATCTAGTGTTCAATCTTAAGAAAACTTTGTACACAATTATAATTTTCAATCAATAAGGACTTTAGACTGTACTTATACAGTTAGATTTCAGGAATGCCGTCAGTAGAGCGCACGCGCGACTCGCGCTGCCTCCGCTCAAAAGAGGGAATACAAAAATGCTTATTGTGGATGATCCTTAGAAGATAGACATACGCTATCGCTGACTTTATTGTTCGTCTTTTTAAGATCTCAATAATTGTAGTACATTAATTTGATATATCTGTTATGGTTGCTCTAACATGTTTATTATACTTTAAAATCATAGACATAGTAATAATAGGTAAAGTAAAAGCCTGTGATATGTCGTAGGTGATATACAACAGTGATATAAAATATAATATCACAGTGCAAGTTTGTCTGTTTAGGTACACTCAGTTGTTCAACGCGACGGACCGCGCTAAGACTGGGTCTGTATCAGGAGCTCAAGCTAGGTCTATAATGCTGCAGTCGAGGCTTCCGCAGCAGACCTTGGCCCAGATATGGGCCCTAGCTGACTTGGACTCTGACGGGAAGCTTGGTAAGCGTATTATTATAAAATGCAGATGGCTCTAATTTTTTGTCTGTAAAGTCGTGATGAAGATAAAGATTGTTACGCCCGTGGGTAAAGAAAATGCCGTTATGTTTCTCACAAATATCAAATTTATTCATACTCAATAAAACGAAATAAAAAATACTCTCTATACTGTGGTGGTACTTACAGTATCTCTATGGTCCTCTTTCAGATTTCTTTATTCTTTATCGCTTTGTTGTTTCCACTTTGTTTTCTAAAACAGAACTGTCCTGGAACGGAACATGGCTCACTAATATATCAAAATAAAAAGAGGGTCGAAATCACTATAAATGCCTCTAATTTACAACATTGTTTAGAAAGGGTTATTAGACTATTGTTTGTTGGATGACGCAATCGAAGTTTCAAACTTTTGTGTTTTTAATACCTACGAATATCCATTTATTCCTATCGATGTTTCGAGTACATTCTAGACGATTCCAGATATTTCGAGGACAGTGAATGTCTTCTATTTTTACTCAAATCGTTCCATTATGTAATAATAATCTAGGATTGAAGAATAAATTACAAATATATATATATATATATATATATATATTCAACTTATAAAATGTACTTGGAGACGTAATTTCGTACAAATTTCATTGAAAATTGCTTAAAGCCCTCTCTCTAAGTCTGCGTAATATTGTAACGGGCAACTACAGAATCCTACACTATGCGTGGCCCGACACGTACTTGGTAATGTTTATTTTACATGTATATACGAACTAAAAGTGCTATATAGTAATCATTCATAGATAAAATTTAAAACCATATGTCAAGCCATTATTTTTTTAATAGTAACTGTAAAGTCGCAACGACACTGTGCCCTAAACTACACACAGCAAAATCCTAAAACAACGGCGACCACCGAGAGAAAAAATATAAGTTATTTGACAAAAAATTACAAGTAATTTTGTCGTTTTTTGTAGTGCTTTTAGATGGGACATTTTTGAGAGGTTCATGATTATCTGAACGGTTCAAACAGACAAACATAATATTCTCAGTAAAAACTCTATTTAGAATAACTTTAAATCCATGTCGCAGTTAGATTTATGAAAGAACTAGAAACAAAAATCGTTGTTTTGACAGGTTGCGAGGAATTCGTCTTGGCGATGTACTTGTGCGAGAAAGCTACCCAGGGTGAACCGATACCGGCAAAACTGCCTCCCGAGTTAATTCCACCCACGTTCAGGTGGGTAGTTTGAAAAACATTTCAAGCGATGATCATTCGGTGATTGTGTACATTTTAACGCATCTCCGGTATGGTGATGACGTTTCATACTAATCCTATACTAAAAACTAAGCGTACATTGGTGTGTTCCGGCAGATGTACTTGAGCCTGCATAACTTGTTACCGTATTTCAACTTTTAAACTTTGTACAGGTGTACTACAATTCCACCTGATGTTGAGTGACGATGTAGTAACACGTTAAGCCTAGGGGGCAACTTATCAATTGCTGCTACCGATACGTTGAGAGTGTGGCGATGGATTGTCAACTTGATTTCAATGATGTGTGCCTACCTAACAAGTATACAAAATTTTGCTAGGGACACAAATAAAGAGTTTTGTTTTTGTAAAAGTGTTTTACCTTATTGCTATTCTGTATTACACACGATAATGCCGTCTTTTTCTGTAATAAAAATTAACCGCATTAGTTCATTTAAAATGAAGGTTCACAAGTTAATGTGGTCTTCGGACAGGAATATTTTGTATGGAACGGATATTTCGTATCCTGAGTTACCATCATTTCATAGAAAACAAACTATTTTTGAGAACGTGATCAAGTTTCCCGTTGTGCGTAATAATCTTAGATACAATTGTGATACTTTAAATACATTAATGTATTAGTTTTGTGTGCGACTATTATCAATTAGTACATATTTATATTAATGTCAGTGTCAGCATAATAGTAGATTGATCTACCTAACGCTAAATCTTTATGAGCGGTTCCCACTTCTGAGATCAGTATTTTAACGTGTTCAAATTAGGTTTTGTATGCTTGAGAGTCAACCACCATGGACTCTTCTCGGGCAGTTCTGATGATTAACTGTTTTCAGACGCGAATCGGTGACGTCCAACACCAGCGCCAAGTCCTATGAGGAGAGAAGGAGGGAGAATATGGCTCGAGGTCAAGCGGAGTTGGAGAGAAGACGAACCCAGCTAGCTGACGTGCATATGAAAGAGAAGGTACTACTATGTACTTTTGTACCTTTTGTTGTAGTGAGTTGATATAATATGAAATAAACTGGGTCTTTCTGTAATTCACTCCTTTGGCTTTGGCTTTTACACAAAACGCGCGTAAAATTGGTATTAGTTATTAAAAATCTATTGTTATCCAACTTCAAAAAAGGGGGAGGTTCTCAATTCGAATGTATTATATTATGTATGTTCAGCCATAACTTCTTTGTTTATGAACCGATTTAGATTATTATTTTTTCGTTGGAAAGGGGATATCTTAAGGGTGGTCCCATTTTAATTTCATTGGCACTGGACCTTCGACCTCGAAGATATGCCCCTGACTCCTCAAAATAATTAAACAATGCTTTCTTTTTTGTTAAATTTTGTTTTTGATATATAGTCCGCGGTACGTAAATTAGACGGGGAGCAAAGTCTAGTGTGAACTGAGAGTGCAGTCATTACGTTGTTCCTCCGCGCGTCTCGTACTGAACGCGTCTATATACATTATATACCTTATACCTATATCCTATATACCTAGTTCTATATACCTTACTTGTATACGAGCTCTAATAGTATAACTAGCGGTGCCCCGCGGCTACACACGCGTTTCTTACTACGCAGTAATTATTTTCTTGCCATAATTATTTTTTTACTTATATTATTGACATGTATGTATTTCCTGTGTACAGTTCTCATCAAAATCAGTTGTAAATTCAATTTTAATAATTTCTAAAAGTATCTTGTCGTTTCCTATAGCCTATTAATTATGGAATGACATGTGAAGTGTGCAAAATCTTATCAAAACCGCTTGAGAATTAATGTTTTTTTTTTTTGGAAATTAACAATTTCGAAAAATATCATTGACATTTCTTATAGCCTATCATTTGAGCAAAGACATAAGCTTTTTGTGTCCATAATTTCATATAAATCGATCAAGTCTTTTCTGAGTTAAATCTGGACACACAGTACGACAAACAAAAAAATAATGTTACTTGTATATTCGTGTCCTTTATGTGGGATGTCTATCGGAAAATTGGGGGAAAAAATTACATGTACGGGCAGAAGTACATATTAATATATTAACAGTACGCTCCAGTCTCAAAGAGTACGCATCTTTTCACAAGCGTTTATTTAGGATTTACACGCTGATTGTAGGAGGTGTAGCCTATACTATTCCTCGTGAATCTGGCTATCATATTGTTACGACTAGAACAAAAAAGAAAATAGAAAAAAAAATCATCTTTCTCGAAATTTCTAGGAGCGTCCGTATAAATCGTGAATTTATCATAGTGCAGTCGTGTGACGTATAATCTTAGGTTCAACGACACACACATAGAAAGTCTTATCGCTAAAACTGTCAGCAAACAATGGGCCATAAATTAAACGTTCCCCTCGTTTTAAAAAGCGATGACGTAAGTTGTTTACAAGATGTTAGGAGTTCCTGGACCTTCCAGAGATTTCGGGATCGAGTCATTTAGATATATAAGGGAGCTGAGTTGCGAGACGCGGCAGTTAATAATTCGAAAGCGAAGCGACAACAAGAAGCGAAATAAGAGAGAAACAAACAGTGTTATTCTGCGAGTGCCTACAGGTTATTCTGTGAGAATATTCGGTGAACGATTTATGTGTTTTGTTTTGTTATTGTGTTTTCTTATTCTAATTTGTACTAGCTGAGTACGAATAAATTACTTTTGAGTGACACTACGGCATCTTATTACCCACGAACGTAACAATATACAAAAATAATTTTTCGAATCCGACTGGTAGTTTTATAGATTCACGTGTTTAAACAAACAAACATAAAACTCTTCTGCTTTATTATATTATAAGTATAGACGTAGATTAGATGAATTAGCAAAGATCACGTTTCATAGATCCTACATTAATAATTTTTACACGGTAAAAACGATAATCTAGAAATACTTGTTAATCTGTGGTTATTAATTTTAAACTTTTCTTTTTCCCCCATTGCCTTACTAAGGAGGCCGAGGTAAATATTTGTACATCTCTAACACTTTCCTTTGTTTCATCGACACAGAAGAACTTCTTTGCCTGACATTTTTTTTGTAGTAGCTCGGCACTATGCTGTACTGTCCCTGATGGTAAACACAGTACAATCCAAATACAACGGCGACCACCGAGAGATCGAAATCGATCGGCGGTCGCCGCTGTCATGCCGGCCTGCATAAATATCTCTTAACGTTACGCTTGAAGGACCCGATGTCATAAGAAGGAGGAAACACATTACCCGGGAGATGGTTCCACAGTTTCATGGTAGGACAAAGATAAAACATAGAGAACTTTTTGCTTCGTGCCGAGATGGAGGTTACCGTAAAACTGTGATTCAGAAGCCCAGCGCGTGTGGTTCAGTCGTTGAAAGGAGAGACATAACATAGAGTATAACTTTTTACATAAAGAACATGGATTTCAAAATCAGTTTTTAAGAAAATGTCCATCTCTGATAAAAAAGACATCCCTCAGATCAATAAATCAGATTTGTTTTATATTACATAGATATATAAACATTTTAACGTCAGTGTCCAGAGATGAGTTCGCCGATCGTCGCACTTTTGTAGTTGAGTGCACAGCTGATGAGTTCTCCTTTTCTAGTTCCGTTTCTCTTTCTAGTCAGACACACGCATACAGTACGTCGAGGTACCAACCTCATGCAAAATGGTTGGCATCATTTCCAAAAAAACTCCCACAAACAATATCCAGCAACCGATAGGAAAGATATTAAACATCAAAAATTATAAACTACCTCAATAATTATTTTCTAATGTAACTGGTAAGGGGATAGGGGGTATTCAAGGTTGGCAACGCGCTAGTGATACCTAGTGATAGTCCATAGGCTTCGGTAATCGCTTACCTTCATGCGAACGGTGTACTTTTTTGTCATCTTAGTTGTATATATAAAAAAACTTGCTCGAGAGATTAACGCGTTCAAACAAACAAACAAGAATTCTCGAGCTTTATATTTATAACATTAGTTTAGATCTATCTTGACTACAGACGGAAACTGAATCGTCTACTCAGTACTTTCAAAGCAATTGATGTTTGGTTTAATTTTGTGTCACGAAAAGAGAATGGTTGAAAGTCCTCGAACAGATTTTTACATCGTTGTTTAATATTTTGAAATTACTATAGGCGGAGAGAGAGCGTAAGGAAAGAGAAGAGGCAGAGAAACGGGAGAAACTACGTCTCGAAGCACAAAAGAGGGAACAGGAAGAGTTGCTTCGCAAGCAGAAAGAAGAACAGGTGAGAATGTCTAATTATACATAAAGTAACATCTACACTACGCATAACTAGTTGTCCCTGCGACTTCGTCCACGTGAAATATTGTGTATCAGAAACAACCAACGAAAGACAGATGCCTATGTAAGTGTATTAAAATACAACATCGGCGATTTAGCCTTGGTTCATGCTTTGTGAATGTCTCAGGTTCCTGAGACGCAGCGTGGTACTCACAGTTGGCAGTCAGCCGTACCCCACGCTCTTCACTACTTTGAAACGATCGATAATCTACCTTACGTCTACGCTGTATATTTAACCTAATACGTCGTTTCCTACAGGTTCTGGGTGCGTTAATTTTTCTTAATATCTCGTTCAGCAGCAAGATCTCACCTGACGGTATTCCCAAGTTTCCTGTGAAAGAATGGAATACAGAGTATTCCTGCCCGCATTCTACCACGCGTTTTATCTAAACGCAAGTTAATATACAACAATGCAATACACTCCTAAAGTTAAAATCGTTGAATCAAAAGTGATTTGAGAATACAGAGAAAAACATTTTAGATATTAACCTATATTATCCAGAAGACATAAGAGTCTAAGTAGTTCAATATAAAATTGAACGTTTTGCAATTATTATTGAAAAGCTAAATTTATTTAATAATAAAATATTTATTAACTGTTAGTACGAGTATCCAGTGAATAGTGAGGCATTATAGTATGTCTGTTTTAGTATAATTTAATAATAAAATGTGTATTACAAAAAACTACATCTAATGTATTACTTGAGAATAAAATAGATCCAACTGTGAAATTAATAAATAACATTAACATTCTTAATCATTTTCGATTACATTCCTTTTTTGCATATGAACGCAATTTACACACCATACAAATGTCCATACATGTACAAATGTATCATAAATATTATTACAGACTATAAACTACAATCATACCAAATGCTTCAGTACAGACAATATATTTATCGGGTGGCCAGGGTTATGCGTCACAACTCACACGTCGTAAACTGGAGCCTTCTGATGAATTATTTTAATTTTACATTATCTCCCAAACTATTCGTCCATATAACATGCTATAAAGGGAAAAGTTTATATATATTAAATTGTCTTGATGATGAAGTAACTTTCGTTCGTAAGGATTATAATATGCCACGCCTAATAATAATGCTCATAAATCACTTTTCAATTTTCAATTAAACTGTCACAACATACCTTATTGTGGCTTACGTATAAGAGATAGGCATATAATATCGCGGACTTTAGATTTACCAAGGAGCAATATTTTTGTAGAACATTGTATTTACTTATCACTAACCATTACACCAGCGCACGCGGATAGAGCAGTTAGGGCGCGCTGTTTCTTCCAACTTACTTAGCAAAAATTAATATATATGGCTAGCTGAGAAATGTAGCCTATACTATTTCCTCGTGAATCTGGCTCTCATATACAACAAGAAATTTTCGATTCCGACTGGTAGTTCCAGAGGCTAGCGTGTTTAAACAAACAAACCAAAAAAACTCGTCCGCTTTATTATATTAATAATATATGTATATATATTCTGTAATTCTGTCTGTACGTATATATTTTTGTTTCCAAATCTTTTAATACTCGTCCTATATTAAAGGATACTTATGACGAATATGACATTAAAAAAAGAATCGAGACAGCGCCCTGTAGTTGTAACAATAAACATGAAGTGTGTATACATCTGCCTAATTAATTAAATTACCTTCGTCGTATTTTTTTTTCTTTATTACTGTTGAATAATTTGGTGTTAATATGTTCAATTATTTTATTCGTAAAGGAAAAACGCGAAGCCGCTAGGAAAGAAATGGAAAGGCAATGTCAGCTGGAATGGGAGAAGAAGAGGTAAGCATTCTAACTCTTTTCTTTTTCTTATTATTTACTCACTTCACACTTTAAGACATTTTTCCTATAGTTTGTAGTACTTTCACTTCAGAATTGTTTTCAGCAAGGAACTGTAATAATTTTATGTAAATTATACTTAGTTCATCATAACAAGGCTTGCATGACACATGTCAAATGTTTCATTTTAGAGATGTAGCATAACTTAAATTGGAAGTTGTTTTTACGATTATCGATTCTTTTTTAGAACTAAATAAAATCGATAATACGATTATCCTTTAAATCAATTCAGGAGTGTGTAAGCTTGTATACACGAAATCATAACAAAAACGTGTCATTTCTCGATAGAGATAATTTGTCTATAAAAAGTAGTGAAATCATACAAAAAGCCAAATTTAGCAGGTGGATATAAGAATACGAGTGATATTAGCTAAAATATGGCCTGTCTTTTACTCGTTAATATCCGTTCTTTAGAATCTACTGTGGCTATTTATATAAACCTAAAATACTTTAATCAATAACAAGACAATATGGTTAATATATTGTTTATATATGTTGTGGGATTTTATCTGACTGCAAGCTAAAATACGAATTTAGATTTCAAATAAAAATATTTGACCTATATTTAAACTACGTTCATATTCCGTATTAGGGAAAAATGATGTTGAACATTATTTTGATATATCTCTTATAGTTTACTCAGCGTAAGCCATTTAATCGCCACAATTTTCGAATTGATTCATCATTATCGTCACTGCTTATTTCGTATGTTACTTTATGTAACAAAATATATCCTATAGCCTGTTCAGATAACTTAACTATGAATTAAAACAAAAACCATGTAAATTGGATAAGTGGTTCTTGCGTGAAAAGAACATAACCGGACAGACAGACAGAGATAGAGTTTTATAGTATGTATAGAATATAGATGTACAGATTTCGACTCTTCACTGTTTTATTACAAGTGTGGATTAGTTATAAATCTGTTGCCTTTTATTAACCGTCTATATGGATACGAAGTGTCAGTAGCCCATATGTAGAATGACAGTTAGGTATGTTAATGAATGATGTGTGGAAGGACTCGCGAGCTGGAAGCGATGCGTGCTGAGGAGCAAAGTAAAGTGTTGAAGCTGAAGGCCCAAGCCCAGGCTGTCGCTGCTCAGCTGGCGGCGGAGAAGACGCGCGCCACGTCACTGGCTAACAGCATACGGGATACAAGGACAGCTGTTGCTGGCAACAAATGCACCATTGATGGCATGAGGTAAGTCATGCTCCGGGAAACTCATTTCTTCTTTTGGTTTGACGATGCAGAAGCTCTTGACAGTTTCAATGTTTTAACTCTTCTTAATACTGTCTAAACTTCAAACTAAGGTCTAACAGGGCTGTGGCTCCCTTTTTAGAACTATCTAGGGAGTTTTTGTGACTACTCAAAATGCATATTTCTTGTTTATATTTATAATCCAGTTCACGTATACACAATAACCAAATTATATAACGCAAAATGCCACCAATATTACATGATATAGGGTCAAAGAACCTTATAGACCATCTCAATTATGGAATGACTTATACTTCCCGTTTACGAAACCTCATCAAAATCGGTTAAGAATTAATACATATTTTATACGACTTCTGAAAATATTCTTGTAAATTCTTATAGCCTTTCAATTGACCAATGACATAAGCTTTCCGTGTACGAAACGAATCGTGTAAGAATCGATCTAGCCGTTTTGGAGCTACATTCGGACGTACAACCGAACAGACAGAAAAAAAGCATATTCGTAATCAGTGTCCTTTATGTCTATCGAGAAATTAGGAAAGAAAATTACATGTTAGTAATGAAATAAAACATTCATTGTTTACGTTCATACTGGCAATGCGTGTTTGGGGTGTAAAGGGTGTCGAATTACATGTTTAGAATTGAGACGGCCAACCCTCACCTGCACGTGGCACGCGGTGCACGTTGCTGACTAACGGACGAGGATATGGTGGTAGTGGGTAGGGTTGTTTTACTCGACTGGGATACGATCACCACGCACGCGGTGAAAAGTCCGTCATAGTGACTGCTTTTGCGTGTCGCGTTTCGAGATCAGTCTGTGCATTTGCCGAGATACTGTAAAAAATTATATATAGAGTGGATTTGATTTATAACGATCTCGTTTGTAACGACTTTTGGGTTATAGCGATACTCAAGACCCTTGAATTGAAAGTATACTTTTAGAGTAAAATAATTTGGCTATAGCGACTTCGCATGTAACGGCGTTGACGACTATTACCTACGACTGGTTTATATGTAGTAAATACTTGTCACAAGTTCCTGGAACCCCCTTGCAGATATTGCGGTCGGGGACGACTGAGTCTTCAAACAAACACACAAAGGTTCATTCTTCGATCATAAAGGTTTCTTATTGTTTTTCATATTCACAGATGGTCAGTAGTTGTAATAATATGATTTTGTTTTAAACATGTTCAGGTAGGTAAAGTGAAATGAGAATTTAGGCGATATAATTGTGCGCATTGCGCGGCTGTATTGTCTACCAAGTTTTCATTCTTTCTACCTATGTATATAGCGACAGAATTAGAGTGGTCCCTTTCTCGTCGTTATAACCACTCCACGAAATCCACTGTATTTATACAAAAGTCTGTAATCAAACAGTCGCACAGAGAAGATATTGTTTTTTTTTAATCGTTATAGGTTTGGCGTAGTGGCCACAATCTTACCTGATGTTAAGTTACGATCTGGCCCAAGATGATAACACGCTTAACCTAGTGTATGACTGCCTCTCAACACACCTATTAGTGCTTGGCGACAGATTTTCAACATGAGGATGGTAGCTAGTCACGCGAGCATTAGAAAAACCCCTACCACCATACTCTGGTTTCCTCACGATGTTTTCCTTCACCGAAAGCTCAGGTTCATTGTAGTGATGCGAACTCACGTCAATCGACGTGAAATCGTACACGCTACCAACTGAACCATCATTGCTACATTGTCGCCAAAGGATTTTAAATATTGCCAACAAATAGTTACTGGTAGATTCACTGATTGAGTTTCGAGCTGTGAACTTTGTATGATTTCATTGTTACTCTACTTTAGACAAAAGAACCTCAATAACATTCAAACTTAAAATTTATTGACTTACGGTCGAATTTCGAGCAATGGACGATCACTAATCTGTTTTAATTGTTCTTATAAATAGATTTATATAAAACGAATTATTGTAAAGTGGTACACGAGATTCATCATTAGTGACATTTTTGTCTCTTGACTTCTATGCTTCTTGGCATCATGATGGGTTAACGCTTCCAGAGCGGACCGAGACGCGAGTATGACTGAAATGCAGCAGCTGAAAGCCAAGGTCAAGGAGTTAAACGCGAAGCAGATAGCCTTGAACAAGGAGAAGGCGGAACTCGACGCTAAGGTATCCTTTTGTTTAACAGATGGTGGTGGACTCGTCAGAGGGATAATAAGCTTTGATTTGTTCCCTGGGAGACCTTTTGTGATTTATATTTGTACTAATTGTGTCCGCGGCTCCGCTTGCGTGGACTACAGAATGCCTCTCGGTCGAGCGCACGCGCGAATCGTGCTACTCCCGCTCAAAATACAGAAGATAAAAATGCTTATTGTGGGTGATCCTTAGAATATAGATATATGTTATCGCTGACATCTTTATGTCTTTTTAAAATCTAGAATTATCTAGAATATTAATTTGATATATCTCGTATGGTTTACTCAGCGCAAGCCATTTAAACGCCCCAAAAGCGTCTTTTAGCCGAATTGATTCACCATTATTGTTATTGCTTATTTCGTACGTTACTTTATCTATCAAAATATTTCCTATAACTGGCCAGATAACATAGTTATGTACTAGTAACGTAAGCTCAATACGAATCAAAAACAACGATGACCACCGAGGGATCTACAATCTAGTGGCAGTGGTCGTCCTGCAAGCGTTCCGATAGATAGATATACACCGGCTGATCCCGGACCGTGACCCGTCTAAGCAGGCCCATATGCCGGCTGTTACACCTGGTGTATGGTGGTCCCGATTCACTCGGACACAATTGGTTTGTCATAATTTAAAATATGACCAACTAAAAGAGAATTAGGTAATCGAAATAACGATGAACCTCGAACCTTACATAGAGCCACAGCTTGCGTTGAAGGGAGATGTGATGGCCACTTGGCTAGTTGACACTATAGAGTTGGTAATATTTTAGCGGACCTATCAAGTCAAAAGTTTATTAAGTTAAAGATATTTTACTCGTGTACAATTTGTATGATAGATGGTTTTACTCATTCACAGGCTAAAGCTTCCGAAGGTGCTGGTGAAGATGGAAAATTAAACATGATGGAAATAACTCTCAAACAGCTGAGAGATAAGGTAAGATCATTTTATTATTTATCGGGAGTACGGATCAGTGATATAAGAAAAACGTCGATGTCCAATAAATAATGAAATAAAGACATCGATGCCCAATAAATATTGAAATAAAGACCGATGTTCAATACATATTGAAATGAAGACGTCGATGTCTAATAAATATAGAAATAAAAACACCGATGTCTAATAAAGACCGAAATAAAAACATTGATGTCATATAAATGTTGAAATAAATCTTCAATATCCTATAAATGATGCAATGATGGGTCAGTGGTAGCGTGTACGACTTCGCGTCGATTAACGTGAGTTCGAATGAGCGATGAGCCTGAGCTTTTGGTGAAGGAAAACATCGTGAGGAAACCAGAGCATGGTGGTAGGGCTTTGTCTAATGCCCGTCTGGTTAGCTACCACCCTCAAATCTGTCGCCAAGCACCAGTAGGTGTGTTCCAGCAGCTGCACTTAAGAACCAGTCATCAACTAGGTTTAGCGTGTTATCATCTTCGGCCACATCTTTACTTAACATCAGACGAGATTGTGGCCACTACGCTATAATTATAACGATAAAAAAGGTATCGAAGTAAAAATAATGATGTCCTATAAATGTGGAAATAAAAACATCGATCTCCAATAAATGTAGAAATAAAAACATCTATCTCCAATAAATATCGAAATAAAAACATCGATGTTTAATGAAAACATCGATGGTAAACAATATTTATGTTCCGGTGCTACCCAAGTGGGCGACCCGTTCTATTTCGTGTAATTCTACTAGCATTGCGGGTCTTTTATTTATTTTTTGGGAGCTACACACATATGGAAACATGGACGTTCGATGTTTTTCTTCATAGCTTCTTTGTATTGATATTTTAGTGAACCTTAATTCGATGAGTTAACTCATCGATATTTTCAAGGTCAACATAGATCGTTCCCGATCGGATGTACCACAAAGAGTGGGAGACTTTATTCCACCTGGTGGAAAGTAATTAAGCAGTTAAGTGTTGCACATTTCCTAGGTGGAAGCAGCGAGGGCGATAGTGGAAACAAAGAAATCAGACTTGGAGAACAGCAAATCTCAGTTGACGGAGCTGACAGAGAGCGTCAGCTCGTTGAGTGAGAAATGTCGTAAAGTGTGGGAACTTTACGAGGAGAAGAGAAGAGAGTACTTGGAAAGGAGGAGTACCGCGCCCGCTGAGAGCGCCTGGCCAGCTGCCGGTGAGTCTCTGCTCCACTGAGATACTTTGAATCATCACGTATAGAGACATTATTAGCTGGCCCCGGAAACGTTCTCCTGCCAATTTCATTAGACAATAACTCGACCACAACGCCACCTATCGCGTTCAGGGATTGCATAATGGAAAAAATATTTTCACCGGTTTTTAAACGAAGACATTAGTTAGACGAGTTAGTCCTATATCTTGTTCCTCACAAGAAACTCTACATGACATGTGGCAAATGTTTAGTTTAGAGATGTACCATAACTTAGATTGGCAAATAGATGATTTTATGATTATCGATTCATTTTTAAAGTTAAATATAATCGATATAGTATGATTATGCTTTAAATCAATTAAGGGGTGTGTAAGCTGTGTAAACTATAACAGCAATTGCGATCGCAATCTGGTATATTTGAATTGGGTATTTTTTTTTTGATAAATGGAAAGATCATATATAAGTTTTATAACAAACTGTTTATTTCTTTCGCAATATTTCAAAAGTTATTTCAAAATAAAAATTAATGTTTGAATTCAGTACCGAAAACGCGCCGATCGTTCCCGAATAAATCCGGGCGCGTGTGACGTCACAATGTTAATTTATACTCATTGTAGCACACAGCTGTTACAGTGCTTTGACACTTAACCGACGAAATTCCTTTGACATTATGACGTCACAAACCTGACGATCAATCGTGGCGCGTTCGTAGTCATGTGATTCTTTTTAAAATATTTCAATTTTCAATTGTTCATTATTAATAAAATAAAATGTATTAAGAGTTTTTCCAATTGACTATTATCATGATTATGATGACGAGGCTTTAAAATACATAAAAAAATCGATATTCTTTTTTTTCCAAATACATAATTATTGAATTGCTGACTCCAAATAACTAGATTAATAATTCCTCCAGTCAATATTCTACGTTGCTTGTTGCTGCAGTAATAATGTACGTATTACGTAAATATATATATTTTTATTCGAAATTAAACAAGAAACTAATTAATGTTTCGATTGAATTTCAATTTCTTGGTTTTATTATTTTGATGTACTCTAGTTTTAAGTAACATAGAAAGTTACGATGCACGTAGATTTTTTTTACGAAGTACCACAAAAATCTTTTTAAAGAGAAAGTTATTCACTTTTTTGCTAATGTTTTTATGACGTTTATCAGTATCATTTTTAATGGTGACTATTAATATTCGAAATGCATGCATTTTACATTTCGACGGAATTTGCACGACCTAACAAATTACGTTCCAAGGACACCATCATGTAGCGTTTTTTATGATGAACAAAGTATAGTTGTCTATTTTTCGTCCTTAACGGAGGACAAAGTACATAGCGTTCTCTCTTCGTCCATACGGTATCCCTCCCGTCTCAACAACTAATAAAGTTCATAGTTGTACACTCCCTCCTTCAATATGTAATACATGTCCAAATATTGAGAAAGTAACTCAGCTTAAGTACTTGGGTATTACCTTAGATGAATGTATAACTTGGTCACCTCATATCAATCTCCTTTCTACGAGAGTAAGAAAATTGATTTGGTTCTTTAAAAAACTGCGATGTGTTACTAAACCAGAACTACTGAAAATAGCTATTGCTATTTGTCAATCTGTTATTACTTACGCTATATCAGTGTGGGGGTGGAGCTCATAAATCGCACCTAATTTCATTGGAAAGGGCCCAGCGATCAGTCTTAAAGGTTATGTATTTCAAACCATTCTGCTTTCCTACTCAAGAACTTTACAAATGTGGTCAAGTTCTCAGCGTGCGCCAACTCCTTATTGCCAGTACGATTATACGTCACCACCCCAAAGTTTTGTTTGATCTAGAACTCATCTCAACCAAGCGTAGAATCGATATAGTTTGCAAAACTCAAAAGTTCCGAACCAGTTTTACAAACCATCAAAACATTTTCCTTGCACCATACTTGTATAACTTAATTAATAAAAAAAATCTTATATATTCCCTTAATACCCGTATCTTAAAACAAAAACTAAAAAATTGGTTGTCAAATCTAAACTACTTGGATACTGAAATTTTACTACATATTGTTAAATAATATTAATTTTATGTACAAATATTTTGCCGAACCCTATTTCGTATTTTTCATGGTTAATACTGTGTATCTGGCACATAGTTCTTTTTTGGTATTTCGAAGCATTCTATGAGTTGTTACATACACACCCACATCACACTCATACACATACACACAAAAAACTTCTCCTTTTATATGTTGTTCTATGTAACTATTTTTATTATAAAATATGATTTGTTTATAACCAGAGGAAGGGCACAGGACACAAAATTATTTTTAACCGGATCCTATGAACCCTCATAGCTGTACCTAATGTAATGTTTAATAAATAAATGGTATTTACGGGGGAAAAAGCTTTTAATGATGTTTAAATCATTAATTTTGATAAAGAGTTAAGGGAGACATGGTGTTACCACAAAAGTAGACTCCTTTGATAAATAATATATTCTCCTGTTGTGTAGAAACTGAATGGGGGACGAGTGAGGATGCGTGGGGCGAACCGGAGGTAGCGGAAAGCGCTTGGGGAGACGCACCGACCACCAACGGTCAGTATTGCACACATTCAGAGAGACGCAAAGACATGCATTAGTCCGACTGGGGAGGTATTCCTCCACCCTCCACAAGATCGCAGCCAAACAACCGAGTGTTGTGTTCTTGCGGTGGATGAGCCTTCCATAGCTGTTTAGATTAGGGGGATTTAACGTCGGCGACGTGCTAGTGTTACTTGTGGTATTACAAGCATCCATAGGTTACGTTAACCGCTTACCATCAGGCGAACCGTACACTTGTCTGCTACAGTAGATACATATAAAATACAATTCGCTGTAGTCCCAATGATGTTAATGCGTAAATCTCAGAAGTGATAGTTTTTTCAAACGCAGCCAACGGAATATACTAATTGATACTAAACTAAATAAACTTCACCCCATGGTAACTAAAACTAGAGTCTAAGAAGTACATTAATCTTCGAGTTGTAAGGATTATTCGACAGTCACCGTCGTCATTGTGTACTACTGTGATACGGTTGTACTCACTTTATACTTTTGGACACAATATTACGGCAGAGTGACGTCACTGTCACAGAACAATACAAATACATCATGCCGGCCTGCATGCCTCGTGCCAGGTGAACATTCACTGGCCGATCCCGAAACGTGACAAACCAAAAGAATCGTTGTTAAAGGTTTATCACCATGTATATGGTGGTTCCGACGTAGTCTGGCGCTGGTGTTACCACTCCCCTTCTACTAGATATACACCTGCCGAGCCTGTAACATGATACGTTTAGGTCGTGTAACATCAGGTGACTGAATTTAGATTTCGTGACTAAATTTAAGAAGGAAGAAAAAGTCAAATGTATAGACAGATTTACAAGTTGAAGATGGTGAACTTGTATAAGCAATCCATTAGGTTTATATGGTTATATTGGTCAGCTATCGACACGGTGGGCACGTCCGCGTCGCCGCGGTGGCGCTGCGTGTACGAGTTCGCGGCGCGGACGGCGGACGAGCTGAGCCTGCAGCCCGGCGACCTGGTGGCGGACGCTCCGCCCCCGCCCGCCGACGCGGAGCCCGGCTGGAGATGGGGCACCGCTAGAGGTGATACACATGATTCACCAATCAATATTTTATAAAATACATTTTTTTTTTTCATATGTGACCTGTACTTTCGGAGTTTAGTAAGGTCAAACAAACAAACAAACTTTTGAATTTTCTAATATAAGTACAGATTAACTTATTTAATTAATACAACGTTATGAAAAAAGCTACGTAGGACTGTTCATTTATCTATTTATAACCCAGGGGCCACTTCTTCTTCTTTTTTTCCCTAACTTGGCAACCGGTCTTCTTTATTGAAGACCATTACTTCCATTATAGAGTGAATTTATAGTTTTTAGTGTTATGACGATTTTAGGATACTAACAAGATGGTGGCTCCCTTGTTAGAACTTTCTAGGCAGTTTTTGTGGCATCACAGAACTCACGATTCATGTTATTATTTCCAATTCTCTTCTCTTATGTACATTAAACAAACTTTATTATGCATAACGCTACCTGTGTTATACAATACAGAGACAAGTAGCACAAATGTATGAATAAAAAAAAACAAAAACCACTATATGACAGTTTGACGTCCCGTCAAAAACTCTGGGAATAAATTATCCAATTTTGTTAAAAATTAAAACTAATTCATAAGCATGTTCTTTAAGTAGACGTGGAATGTAGAAAAACACAAGCGAAAAATGTATACCCCTAAAAACAGTGATGTAGTGAAAATACGCTTGAATTAAAATAGAGATGAAATTTAGAAAAAAATGGGGTAATTTGAAGATAAGAATTGGAAACACTGTCAAATTATATTCATTATACGTGTAAAACCCTGCAATTAACAACGTTATTATTGGTGACCGGGTGTCCATAGATCATCATTTTGTTATAAATATCCGATGTCGAGAACGTAAATTAAATATTACCTGGCAACACTTTAATTCTGTGTGACATTTTTTGCTGTTAGCAATTTGTCTCTTTTTACTTTATTGTACGGCAAAGTGATGGTATTGTGCTTATCGATTCCCTGGTCGACTACCTCCAAACCGGTGTAAGGGAGGCCTCGAGAGAGGTGCAAGCGGCAAACGAACGCCGCTTTATACTCCCCCCCCCCCCCGGCTTACGAGCGTTAATCACGGAAAAGTACGCCGCGACACGTGCACATGACTCTTATCCGACGAGGGATAACACCCGTAGGTTACGACAACTTCAGAGAGAGGTTAGAACTCGGCGAGTACAGAGGTCACCGGTGGGATAATCTCTTAGAGGGTCTCAAGCCGTCCCATCTGGCTTAGTGGAACCTCGCCCGCTCTCTAAAGTTAGAAGCTACCGCCCTGATGCCGCCCCTCGAAAGGGGCCCAATCTCCCACCCGCGTTCGATAGCGACGATAAGGCAGAATGCCTTGCCGCAAGCTTGGAGAGCCAGTGCTCACCAAACTGCGACAACGTAGACACTGCCCACATCGAAACTATCGAGACCGCCGTTCAGGAACTAACGTCGATTCCCCCCGCGGAAACGTTAACCCCGGTCACGCATGACGAGATTTGTTCTGTTATTAAAGGCCTTAAGCTTAGAAAGTCCCCCGGCCCCGACAGTATCAGGAATGAAGTACTTAAACTTCTTCCCGATCACCTCATAGCTCTTTTGGTCTGCATCTTCAATGTAGCCATAGCCCACTGCTATTTTCCAGCCGTCTGGAAAAAAGCTATAGTTGTAGGTATTCACAAGCCCGGCAAAAAAGCTTCGCTTCCCGATAGCTGTCGCCCGATCAGCCTTTTAAACACACTGGGGAAACTTTACGAGGGCTCCTTCTGAACCGTCTCAAAACCGTTATAGATGTTAAAAATCTATACCCTCCCGCGTCTATACGCGTCAAACAGACACAGAAAAAATCTCGCCTGCGCAGTCCAACGTGCCGTAATCACTCTGGGGGAGTGGTTTCGAAAGTGGCGAATAGCCATTAATCCGGTAAAGAGCGCCGCGATTATGTTCGAACCGCATACATGTAAACTATCACGCACGGTAGGACCCCTCTCATTATTCGGTAGGTATATCCCCTGGACCACCAAGACTAAATATCACACTCGACTCGAAGCTTAACTTCAACGCACACGTTACTATAGTCCGGAATAGGGCCGTCTGGATCGCGTATGGTGCTCACGATTCACTCGGACACAACTTTTGTATCCCACAACTTTATTCATACATACAATGAATATGTTAATAATCTACAATATGACTAACCTGACCAATTAAAAGAGAAGCAGATAATCGAATTAACGATGAGCCAGTAGTAGTGTCTCGACCCTTACGATGAGCCATAGCTTGCGTTGAAGGAGGATGTGACTGAGGAAGACGTCCATAGCATAGAGGTCCCTGTACCATTTGATTTTCTGAGGCAGTTCCCCACTGATTTCTGGCTAGTACAGCTGATGAATGAATGTCCTCATCAGGTCAGTCCGGTTGGTTCCCGGAGTCGTACGTGGAGGATATAAACGCGCCGTCTGCCTACGTCGCGGAAGCCCTGGACCCAGTCGAATCCAAGACCCAGCTCGAAGGTGCCTATGAAATGCATATAATTCTTTCAGTGCCAGAAAAACGGGTAGAGGTCTCTTTTAAAACAATTTTTGTCTAGTACGCCCTAAAATGTTTGAATAAGTATTATGTTGTATATTTTTAACTCCTATGTAAACAGCTGAACCGATTTTGATTTAATTTTTCTTGTTTTAAAAATGACTTGACTGAGAGTGTTCTTAGCTATGATCGAAGAAAATATATTCAGCCGTTTAAAGGTTATCAGCTCTTTTTCTTATTTGTGGGCATCTCCCACAGATCTGATCGAATCGAAATGTAGTGTTATGTTACTCCAATGATATTAGAAGAATATGTGAAACTTGACTTGATGCTGCAGGGTCATCTGAAATTTGTCAACGACCTCAAAAACTCACAGCAGAGATATCATGTTTAGACTCTTTTTTTTTTAAGTTCCTTATCTACACCCCTAACTCGAATCAGAGACCTTGTGTCTTCTAGTAATAATTTTAACTCCGTGCCCTTCTTGCCATGAAGAAATTTCCCATAATAATAACCTCAGGCTATAATATTTACAAATTTAAGATATAACTTAAGTCTAATTGTTTGGACTCATTGGAATGGTCTCAATGAATACATTATCGGTGTTGGGCTTTTAATTTTTTTCAAAAGGACTTTATTTTTAGTGTTTATTTTTGTTTTTGTATTACGAGCACGAGACATATACCAGCTACCCACCGATCCTCTTTCAAAGGAAAACCTTGTGATGGAACTGTAGCAATTCCCTCGTAGTCACCTCTCTAATTCCAATTCCACCGCCGTAAAGGCTCCAGGGCCCCTCAGGTTGAAAATTTGTCAGCAGGAACCCATCGATCTATTTGATAGTTGTTTTTGAAACACGGCACATTTCAAAAAGATGTTTAGGTCTCTTTGTTACTTTATGTCCTCTAAAGGGTGCCATATTGTATTCAGTGTGACGTCACATAGTTTAACTAGCGGACGATCAAGAATCCTCTAACGAGACCACATTGGTCACATTATGATAAGCAGCACTAGCGGGTTTGGGTGTTTACTAAAAAAAGAAAAGAAGATGTCTTACCGTTTTATAAGTAAAGATAATTCATTCGCCAGTGCGTTTGCCGAACGAAACTATCAATTACTTTCTTGTGATAGTCAATCTTCGCATGTATTATTCTTACATTTTTTCTATATTTAACAAATGAATATAATGCATTTAGACGATCTTGATTTATGCGCCTGTATCACGCAGCCATTATAGATTTTAAAGCGAACTCCATATAATATGAAAGTAATACAAAGATACTATCGGTGTTGTAATAATGTTCTCGGGTTGGAATGGATAATAGCTCATTATTAACTAAACACAAACTATGTAGGTACAAAAACTATTTTATATTGAATGCAATTCGCATCTAAAGTAAGCCAGGCCAATGCTTTCACAGGTTTGATTAATTTCACGTACAAAATCATTTGTTAGACATGTCGTGTCGTCTCGTGTCGTGTAGAATGCTCTCTTTCGTGATTGTTGGTGTCGGTATATCTACTGAATTGTGTAGGAAGAGGAGGTATGTGGGAACAAATGAACCTACGTACATAGCTTGCTGGAATCATAACCCATTTTATAACTGCGCTTCAATCTGGGAAAAATACTCAACCATTTTTCGATACAATGTGTAAAATTAAATATTTCATAATATTTTTATAATGCAACTGAACAAGTCTAATTTATAAAATATACAAGTGTAGTCACCCGTAAAGGGTATAGCGTAATGATACGTTTATTCTGTTTCCCCTTTGTAGGTATAGCAGAGGTACCGGAAGCTGAGATAGCGAATGACCTCGGTGGGGCCATGCCGCCTGTCGGTAAGTGTGTGTTTGTGTGTGTGTGTGTGTGTGTGTGTGCGTGTGGGTGTGCGTGTGTGTGTGGCGCGTGTGTGCGTCTCCATAGCGTAAGGAGAGCGGACGCGCTAGATATAGCGCTGCCGCACCGTCAGTACTCTCGAGTGCTGTCCCCCGGCTACAACATGGACGACATCCTTCAAACATGACGTCACGGTGGATACAACATTCCACGGTGTACACCCTTGTACTCTGCTTACCATCACGTACAGTGACGTCACTTTACCGTGATACAACACACCAATAGGGTACAAACAAATATATAATGAAACTAGTCTTGCCCTCAGTAGAACTGAGATTTCGACGGAGAAAACCATAGCACGTTCTCATGCCCGCCTGGCTAGCTACCACCCTCAAGTTGTCAATCTGTCGCCAAGCGCCTATAAATATGTTCCGGCAGCTGCACTTGAGATGACTCTCGAGTTAGTTCACCCACATCACGTCACTTAACATCAGATGAAATTTAAAACAAATTTAGCGTTATAATCTTACCTATAAAAAACTTACTTATAAAAAAATAAGTCATTAATTTTATATTTACTCATATTATTGACAACTAGCTGTGTGTGTGCCCGCAGCTCCGCTCGCGTGGACTACTAAAAATATTTTTTATTTTTTAAGCGGAACCCTAATTCCTTCTTTTTAAAATTAAAGTAGCCTAAGTTATGCCTTATTATCAGCTATCTCAAAAACGGTCCAACCGTTTCGGAGATTACGCGGAACAAACAGACAGACAAACATTTTAAAAAGGGATTTTTTTTGTTATAGTTATCGTGTATCCGTTCATATGAATTTAGTAAAAACCTGTTATTTTGACATTACAAACAAACACTTCAATTTCATTATAATATTGTCTATCAGTTGAGAAATGACATATCCTTCCCGTGTACAAAATATCATCAAAATCGGTTCAGAATTAATAAAAAAATATATATTTCTAAAAGTATTATTAACGGGACTACAGCTTGTTAATAATTATGGAATGACATTATATACTTCTCGTGTTAAAAATTTCATCAAAATCGGTCGAGTCAGATAGAATTTCAGTGTCCTTTATAATAGACATCTATCGGAAAATTTGGAATAAAAATACAGAATTACAAGTAACATGGATACCGCGTTCATTACAATCTTCCTTATCATATCTCGTCTATAGCTGGACTGTATCTCTGCGTGCTCTAAACTCAGTCTATTACTGAATTTCAAATGCTCAAGCTTATATACCCCCGTTATTACAACGGGATGGAACCTTCTAGACTCTTATTGAAAATAGTCAATAGTCAATCGAGAACATTCACGTGAGATTTCGGGAAATTACAATGGCCGGTACATTGATATTTACGATAGCCGTTCTAGACGTTTATTTTCATATGTTGAAGTAGAAAAATGGCTGGCAAATAGGCTCGTAGTCCATCAGATATTAATTGGCTAATAACTCGGGTTTGTTGCTTTGCGGCAGATATAAGACGAAACTACTTGAAGCCACATGTATTCACGATGAAGAATCAGGCAAAGTGCCTCGCTTTGGTAGCAAATGATCCTTGACAACCACTGCAGTCAATCTCATCTATATTGTATGTACTAAAAATGTATATCAATAAAATTTGTTTATATTTTTTAAATTATCCATCAGAGGGTGGTGATTTTTACATCGCTGCCTACCCTTACACGTCGACGGAGCCAGGAGATCTGACCTTCGAAGCCGGCGAGAGGATTGAGGTGGTCCGTAGAGATGGAGACTGGTGGACTGGACGCATAGGCAACAGGTCGGTTCTTCTTTGTAAAATTATTTGCTAGCGTGTGACAAATCCCACTTCTGAAATTCGTCTTGATCATTTGATGCGAAGGTCAGTCCAAGATAATCCATCGATCACCCAGTATCGACATTTTCCAAAAAACCTGGTGATCGGTGAGAGATCTTCAACTCGAAGATGGTAGATAGCCATGCGAGGAATAGAAGGTGCCCTACCACACACATCCCATTATTTTTAAATAGAACTAATGTGGTAAACATTCATACGGCCTGCCTGATGATAAATGGCCACAGGCCATAGGCATCACTAGCTCGTTGCCGACCTTGAACACCTCTACCCCAAGGAGCTCTAGAACCCCTACTCACCGCAGGAACACAACACAAGGTCATTTGGCTGCGATCTCCAGTAGGGCGGAGGTATTCCACCAGTCGGGCAGCCCCAAGTAGAGAGAAATCTCCATCATGAACCTTCTTTATTGTGACTTGTCCCTTTCGATACTTCTCCGAGTCCTGAAGGTTGGCAGTCATATGATCATTATATGAGCCAGTTGGTCCTTCCACTATCTCTTTCTATTATTTGTCAGAGATGTTTATTGTGGTAACGCCTTATCTCCCTTACATCTTTATCAAAATTAATGGTTCACATAACATCATTTTATTAAATTTTATGTACTTCGCTATTGACGAATCATGTACAAGTAGTTTATAATTAATGTTTTCCTTAAAAATGATATAAAAACCTTTTCATTAGTAATGCCATCCATTGATGCTAATGACAACATTTTCAAGGCGCCATCTATTAATAATCTGTTAAACTAATAGGACAGCTGTTACATTGTTTACATTTCATAATTGCGAAATATTCTTACGGGTCAGCTAATAGAATTTCAATATGTTAACAGAACAGGTATATTTCCGTCAAATTATGTGACCAAGGATCCGACGACGGGACTCATGGCTGAACAGACCTCTGCGATTCCACCAACGATACCGGAGGCACCTGAGCCGCAAGCGGAAGCTGAGCCGGCGCCCGTGGTGATACCAGCGCCCGCGCCGATCTCATCCCCACCACCACCGGTATGCTCGCCAGATTCTTCCAGCTTCTTAATTATGTGTATGTGCATGATGTGCATGTGTGTGAGTGATATATACCTCGGGACATCCAAACCACTGTCAGTCGGAGTCTACAATTTTCCGAACCGGGGCAAAATTTGAAATTGGCGCTTTTTCCTTTCGAGCCGGGGCAAGAACTTGACATCGGCCCTATTTTCCTTTCAAGCCGGGGCCAAAACTTAACATTGGCGCTATTTTCCTTTCGAGCCGGGGCAAAAACTTGACTTAGGTGAAATTTGCCTTTCGAGCCGGGGCAAAAATTCAGATTAACGCTATTTTCCTTTTGATCCAGGGCAAAAACCTAACATTGGCGCTATTTGCCTTTCGAGCCGGGGCAAAAACTTAACATTGGCGTTATTTTGCTTTCGAGGTGGAGCATAAATAGATATTGGCGCTATTGTCCTTTCGAGCCGGGGCAAGAACTTGACATTGGCGCTTTTTCCTTTCAAGCCGGGGCAAGAACTTGACATTGGCGCTTTTTCCTCTCAAGCCGGGGCAAGAACTTGACATCGGCGCTATTTTCCTTTCGAGCCGGGGCCAAAACTTAACATTGGCGCTATTTTCCTTTCGAGCCGGGGCAAAAATTCAGATTAACGCTATTTTCCTTTTGATCCAGGGCAAAAACCTAACATTGGCGTTATTTGCCTTTCGAGCCGGAGCAAAAACTTAACATTGGCGTTATTTTGCTTTCGAGGTGGAGCATAAATAGATATTGGCGCTATTGTCCTTTCGAGCCGGGGCAAGAACTTGACATTGGCGCTTTTTCCTTTCAAGCCGGGGCAAGAACTTGACATTGGCGCTTTTTCCTTTCAAGCCGGGGCAAGAACTTGACATTGGCGCTTTTTCCTCTCAAGCCGGGGCAAGAACTTGACATCGGCGCTATTTTCCTTTCGAGCCGGGGCCAAAACTTAACATTGGCGCTATTTTCCTTTTGATCCAGGGCAAAAACCTAACATTGGCGTTATTTGCCTTTCGAGCCGGAGCAAAAACTTAACATTGGCGTTATTTTGCTTTCGAGGTGGAGCATAAATAGATATTGGCGCTATTGTCCTTTCGAGCCGGGGCAAGAACTTGACATTGACGCTTTTTCCTTTCAAGCTGGGGCAAGAACTTGACATTGGCGCTTTTTCCTTTCAAGCCGGGGCAAGAACTTGACATTGGCGCTTTTTCCTTTCGAGCCGGGGCAAAATCTTAACATTGGTACTATTTATTGGTACTTTTGAGCTGGGACATAAATTGACATTGACGCTTTTTTCCTTTCGAGCCGGGGCAACAATTGACATTATCACAATTTTCCTTTCGAGCCGGGCAAAAACCTGACATTAGCGCTATTAGCCATTCGAGCCGGGGCAAAAACTCATTTCATTGATACCATTTTTTTATAAAAACTAGGAACACTGTACTGTCTCTGATGATAAACACAGTACAATCCAAATACAACGGTGACCACCAAGAGATTGAAATCCACCGGCGGTCGTCGTCGTCATGCCGGTCGGCATAAATACCTCTTCACGTTACGCTTGAAGGATCCGATGTCATAAGAAGGAGAGAACACATTGGCCGGGAGATGGTTCCACAGTTTCACGGTACGACAAAGATAAGACATAAGAGAACTTTTTAGTTCGTGCTGAGATGGAGGTTACCGTAAAACTGTGACTCCGAAGCCCAGCGCGTGTGGTTCTGTCGTGGAAAGGAGAAGAGGGAAAGACGGTAGAACAAGCTCAACTTACTTTTCCTGCAGTATTTATGATTTCAAACATATTTCGTGCCCGCGGGTTGGGCTTCCCTGTATGGACTTTCCGCCCCCTTATTTCTGAGCGTGACCAGTAACACGACAAGCAATATACCCCAGTAGATAATAGACATTTAAATAGAAAAAGCGAGTTGCTATTCCACCTGTCTGTGTTGGGTTGCAACCACTACACCCTTTGTAAAAAAACTGTCAGGGGTTCTCTTCTGTTTCGCATGTAAACCTAACCTTCAGGTTCTATCCTAAAAGTAAGTTTTTTAAATACTCTATAGGTTTAGCGTTTGGCTAAAATCTCATCTGATATTAAGTGACGAGGGGCTGGCCCTCTAGTGCACCTCCAGGTGCTTGCGGACACATTTACAACTTGAAGGCAGTAGCTACCCAGACAGACATTACAAACCACCCTACCACCATGATGTGCACGGACACGCTTTCACTGAGCCATCATTGCCTCTGTCCCAATATTAAATGAGGTGTTTATCAGATCTTCTACGAAAATGATGATGAAATGATGGCAAGAACTTTTGGTAGGAGCAAAAATCCTCGACTCCCGTGTCCTCCGAAGTGGCGGCTATAACTGAAGGTGCGGCCGGCGCCAACGCGCGCTCCGGCTCGGGCTCCGCCCCACCCGCTAGGAGGGACTCCGGCCGAGACTCCGCCACCGGCCGCAAGAAGAACGAGATAGCTCAAGCTATCGCTAACTACACAGCCACAAGGTAAGGAATACACGACCTTGATAATGTATTCTGTAACCACTAAGGTAGCACACAAGTCTACGGCCCTCTTACTGGTAGCACCACCACCAGGGGTATCACTAGCGCGCTGCGGACCTTCCGCTTATATACTAGTATAGATAAAACTCAACATCTCTCTATCTGTCTGTCCATTTATGTTCTTTTCACGCAAAAACTACTGATCCGATTTAAGGTAAAACCACCAGTAATTGACACTGCACCAATAGTTGACACTCTGACGAAGAAAATTAAATATTAAGAAAAAAAAGGAAGCCAAAGATCGAGATGGCCAAAATCACTGATTACTGATATATTTTAAATGTTATAAATACATATAGGTACAGTCAGTTATAAAAGTCGGTTAACAAACTCAAGACTTCAAATCAATTTAGTATCAAATATTTAATTTTCTTCGTCAGAGTGTCAACTATTGGTGCAGAGTGAATTACTGGTGGTTTTACCTTACATGGTTTTTATTTTAATTCATAGCTATGTTATCTGGCCAAGTTATACGATATATTTTGTTAGATAAAGTAACAAACGAAATAAGCAGTGACGATAATTGTGAATTAAGTCAAAAAAAAGATGCTTTTGAGGCTTACGCTGTGTAAACTACAAGTGGTATATCAAAATAATGTACTACACAATTGTAGATCTTAAGAAGTCCTACAAAAAAGTCAGCGATAGCATATGTCTATCTCCTAAGGATCACCCACAATAAGCAGTTTTGTCTTTAAAATAACCGACGGGAGATCGTCGTGGGGGCAGCACAATCGCGCGTGCTCTCGACCAACAGCATTCTGTAGTCCACGCGAGCGGAGCCGCTGACACAGCTAGGGAATTAATGAGATTCAAAATCACTACATGACATATGAAGATTCCGCCAAAAACGCATTAATTAAGGTAGCCACTAAAAAACCCACATACATAAAATACTTGTCATGTGCCACCGGTTATATAGGAATTGGGATAGTAAGAGTTATTTGAAGCTGGTGGAACTTGGGAAACGTTTATGTCTGAAGATTTTTATGGCGATGAACAGTTTTTCGTCACTCCCCAGGAGTGGCTGACTAAAATTGAGCTTGGAAAAAGTGAACAGTTAATACCAGGCGAACTGCGTAAACAGAACTTCGATGATTTCAGCTCGGAACAGCTTTCCCTGCAGAAGGGTCAGCTCCTAGTGGTCAGGAAGAAAGCAGACAGCGGTTGGTGGGAGGGAGAACTCCAAGCGAAGGGGAGGAACAGGCAAATCGGATGGTTTCCTGCTACTTACGTCAAGGTTAGTTCCATCATCAATAGATGAATGATCGCTGACCGAATGAATGAATAGTTTACTGCGCGTTTTGGTAGTTCGACTTTAACTTCATCATAACTGTTTAGCTGGCGGCAGAGGGCGACACTTAACTCTACAAAAAATTGCGTATTAAAGTTTAATATTTCGCAAACAGATCCCTGAATCTAAAACATGATTTTCGCACACCCATAATATTTTTGAACGACCTATCCAACGACACCTCACGCCATGGGATAAAGGAGAAAAAAAAATATCCCCACTCTTAAAAACAATTTTTTACTCATTTTATTTTAACACTATCGGTATGTTTAACATGTATACCCATACCAACTTACAGCTTTCCAGTTCTATGCATCTCTTAGCTAAGCCGCGGACAAACAGACGGACATAACAAAACTAGAAGGGTTCCTTTTGACGTCGGAACCCTAAAAATGCAAATGTATTAATTGTATTAAGTAAATAAATAGATCGTTATTTTTTAATGTTGGAACATGTTAACACTGTAATCTCAGAAGTGGGATTAGCTCTCATTTGTAGAAAGTGGAACATAAAATTATGCTTTACCACCATGATATATCCGTTCATGATGATCGTAGTGGCTTGTGACGTCACTCGCAATCCGATCGCTTCAAACTGACTATATATATATATATACATATATATATATATATATATATATATATATATACAGGTGTTACAATCATCCGGACGCACGTCGGGCAGGACAACGCCAGTCCTCTCCAAGCTGGACGCGCTGCCCGCCGAGACCGTCATTGACAAGGTCAGTTCTCGTGTTAAACATTTATGAGATCACAGTTGGCGGTAGACTCAAATCGACATGTTTTTAACGGCATCTACCCGCTAATTCTTCGTATTACATTGTTCATTGAATATATCTACTAGCATATCGGTTATTAATTTTATAAAATTTGTTTAGCAGGTAATTTTAGAGTCACTTATCCCGACTAACACTTATAACCGACTAACACCCTACAGTGTATATTTATTGAACGATGACGTCACGTGTTCCGATTTGCTTTCCAAATCACGTAACCCTAGACAGAAAATGATATTTTTACTGAAACATTATTTTATCCAGATTTCTATGATTGTAACCTTTTTATAATAGACCTATTTGACACCGATAATATTTTATTAAACTAGATGAACCTTGTGCATATTATGCACATTAATGAATCTATCAGCTGTCACGTCCGTTAAACAGATTTTTAATAAATGGCGCTTCCCAAATGTTTTTTGAATATATTTAAAAAAAATATGAATAATTTTGTAAAGGAAAACGTTAATTTTAAACTATTAGTAGGATTTTTCGTCAATAGTGAGGAACATAAGCTTTAAAGTATTAACGAAAATAAAGTGTTACCACAAAAAAAAAACACTAAGAAAGAATATATAGAAATTTGAGACTTTCTGTTAATTCGCGAATTGTCTCCGAGTTTATATTAGTTGAGGTTTGAGGCATACAATCTGTCTATTCAGGTGATCGCTCTGTATCCGTACGTGGCGCAGAATGCAGACGAGCTCAGTTTCGAGAAAGACGACATAATATCCGTCACGGACAGGAGCCAGGATCCGGCCTGGTGGCAGGGTAAGCTCCCCGCTCCCCATTCCCAACTCCCACCTCCCACCTCCACCAAAGAAGCGGACATATTGTAGACGCTATGCTCAAAAATAATATTGGCAATGGCAGTTGAATAAAAATGGCTGATCCCGAAACGCAATGATTAAAACTTCATGTCACTGTAATAGGTTTATCACCACGTGCTCGGTAATCACGACCTAGTTGGGTATCTACAGATCTCTATCCCCCCTTGATCTCCGACTATACACAGTGGCTGATCCAGGAGTTCGACACTGCTAAACGTGCCACAATGCCGGTTCTTCCACCTGGTCTATGGTGGTCGTGATCTACTCGAACGCAAGTCCCGTCGTGTCCATACAACTCGTCTCATACAGATGTTTCAAATCACTGAAAATTGCTTTGATTGGTTAAAACCCACTTTAGTGACATAAAATTAATTTCCTTCTTCCGCTAATGCCTCAATTTTGTTATAGGTGAATTGAGAGGCACCACGGGCCTCTTCCCGAGCAACTACGTCACTAAGCTCGTCAATTAACCGTTATTAAGTTATCGTTTATAATAATAACTTGAACGGTTATTTCGTGGAAAGTAAAAGAAAACGCAACTTTCGTGGTATTATTTTGGTAATGTGTTTAGTTACTAGCTGATAATACTCTTCGATTGGTTTACACTAGCGTCTACCGGCGGCTTCCCTTGTGCTAGAAATTTTGATAATCTTCGAATAAGCAATGCCTATATAGCCTAAGTACTCAACAGTAAAACATACAAGGTACATTGAAAAACCAGTAATGAAAATGAGCACAAAACACGATATCTCTGCTGTAAGTTGGTGAGGAGTTAGGTATCCTGGAGACTCCAGATGATGATAGCATCAGCTCAATATTGCCATGTCCTCATAATATAATTGAAGTTATGTTACTTACCTACGAAATTTCGACTTGATCAAACCGGTGGAAGATGCTCACTTTTATTTATCAATTAGAAAAGAGCTGATAATCTTCAAATGCCTGAAGAGATTGTCTTAAATCTTAGCTAAGAACATTCTCAATTAAATCACCTTACAAACAAAAGAAACTAGATAAAAATCAGTTCATCCGTTTGTGAGCTACAAACAGACAGACACTGGTCGATACACACAAACTTATAACACCCCTCTGTTAAGGAGTTAAAATAAGAAAGTTTTAACACTTCCATTTATTCTATTTTAAGCAGAATTGAATAAATATTTGACTGATTAGGTCGATTACTTTAAATTTAAATACCAAGCATCAACAAACTAACAGTACATTAACATCCCACTTCTGATTTCTACTAAATTTTGGCAGCATTGTTGTTGTCTTACATGTTACCTGTATTTTACAATGGCCCCTCTTTAGATTTATTACTTGCTTTCGAGATTAAAATATAGGATTTTAGAACAAATACTCGGTTTATGATTAATATTGTATTGCGAATAGTTTTATCGATTTCAATCGAATCGTATAATCGTGTAATTGAATTATTTAAATAAATGTTACAATACAATATGTGTTTTATTACTTTCTGGTCTACCACAGCCAATTTCAAAAGGATCGCTGTCCTTTACAGATCTAACAACAATTTAATGCAAAAGATTTAGATGTTTATATAGACCGATTTTTTTGTACGAAACTAATCAAAGCTCAGTCGCCGAGGTAATATTATATTAGCTCACAGATTAATGATTGGTTTCCGCGCCGTTTCAACAACTTACCGTCGCTACGTACTATAAAAATCTGTAATCAAAACTACGCCGAACCATCGTACTCGAGGCAGTATCATACCGACAATACTGTCACGACGACAAGCTTCATTTCAAATAGTCACTACACAATACGATATTAAGTTTCCGTATTCTAGGATCTATTGTTTGTATAGAGGTAGCGCGGTATCTACACAGGTATATCTATGTAGTTGAAGCGCAACAGAGACCAAACTCCCTAATAATCCATGATTAGCTCCATGGGATTGTGTATGAAATAAATAAAACCACAATTCAACAGTAATAATATTTATTTCCAGTTAAGACATATAAGTACGTGTGAACATTCAACTTGTTTTAGAACGTTTTAAATGAAAACATCAAACTGACATAAGTACCTCCGTACGTTGAAATCCCGTTTTTGTTTTTGTACTCAATGAAATTTTTAATAAATTGTTGAATAAAATTATCACCGTGTTACAAAGCTAGATAGCACAAGCGGAGAGATGTTTTTAATCGTACGATATTTATTTAGTTTTTACATAGTAATGGCACCGAGCCCGATTGTAAGCGCAGTACAATCCAAAAAAATCGGCGACCACAAAGTGTTTCGTCTCCGAAGGACACTCTGCTCGCGATTTTTCGATCTTGACCGTAATTTATCGACAATCGATAATCATAGAGATGTTTAAACGACCATTTATGTTAATTAACTATCGCGCACCGCTACTAAAAACTTAGCTAAACAAAATTACAATATCCCCTAGAGCTTTGTGTGAAATTTTTACTTTATTTTTGCCTACAGCAGGCACGGAAATTACAAATAATTTTACGTTTTAGTTAACGTGAATTTGTCTTTTTATCACTGTTCTAACATATGTGATATATCGAGACTAGTTATATTTTACATATGAAGATTAACAGTAACAAAACCACGACGATAACAATTAAAAGACTGCAAGTGAAATAATATTTCAAGGTTATAGATAACTTCAAGTATATGAAAGCCTGTCTTGAGAATAGATGAAATTTCCTTCAAACAGATTCTTGCCTTTAGTTGGTGCCACGTGTAATCTCTTTTCCACGCATAAGCTTTGCCTGCACACGATGGGATTCTACGAATTGTGTAATATAACCTGACCGCGTGAATTTAAACTAGGCTCGTGTGAAAAGTAAAACGAATTTTCGAAAAATGTAACTTTCATAATACGAGATATATAATGCGTGTCCATTACACATCATTATGGGACAACAAAAACGGGAGTAAACATTTTTAGAGATATTAGGTATATACATTTCAGTCATAACACATACAATATTAAAATACATATTAAGCAATGAAATATAAAATCGCCGTGCCTAAAAATATCTCATTGCCTTTACATTTATAAATCTCATTATAATACACAAGGTGTAATAAGGATATAGGTTCTCAAACGTGCCAAAGTCGACCAGTGATAGTAAATCTATTTTTTATTTAACAAGCATAATTGGACATAGTTAAGTAAACCAGAACCAACCCACAACTCGAGTGATAATGAGGTCTACTATAACAACCTCGTAATATGTGTTTGTAATTTAAAGCTGAAAATTCGCGATAATATTTCCATTGGAAATGAACTTCCAACCAGACACGTATACCCTGCAATTCTAAGTGTTTACGAGTAATTATGTACTAAACCAGTAGGTGAATAGGCGAGAACACATTTATCATTACTTTAATAATTATAACAAACATTACTTACATTTTAATGATCTAAACGTTACTGTATGAAATTTATGGACTCTTTTTTAAGGCCACATCTATCACAAGTCATATCGATGAGAAAATGCAACATTTAAAACTGGTTAATACACATATCACTGATAGATGGGTTTCTTGTGATTTGGATCGCAGTTAAATTATATATATTTCACTGTGATTTATAATTAACAAATTGGGTTATATAACTCGACATTACTAAGGGTCACAAGTGATTCATGTTGAATTTTTTTACGTAAATACATAATAAATACTAAGGATTATATGAAAATCGGTCGTAAAATCAGTTTAGTAGTGTCCTACTGCCCTTTAAATCAATAAAGATAACAACGAAAAACAAACTTTTATCACTTGTCATCATTAAATGTGGAAAATAAATGTTTTCAGTTATTATAGGTATTTACTAGCTGAGCCCGCGGCTCCGCTCGCGTGGACCACTAAAAAGGTTTTTTATTTTTTGTGCGGAACCATAATTATGTTTCTAAAATAAACGTAAGTTATGCCTTTTAACATCGGCTATCTGCCAGTGATAGTCCCATCAAACTCGATCCAACCATTTCGAAGATTACCCGAAACAAACAGACAGACAAAAAAAAAATGGTTTTTTTGTTATTCATAGCGTGTATACTTTCATATAAATTTAGTAAAAATGTGTTATTTTGTCATTACAAACAGACACTTCAATTTTATTATATGTATAGGTTAAAGATATTTCATATGTGTTGTAAAAGTCACATTTAAAACGTGTCTTGGTGTTACTGAACTAATTTCCTTTTTATTTTTCAAAAAACCTATTTAACATCCTTATTAAGTATATAAAAGTCAAACCGCAAATACACGGGTTGTTGGTGCAAAGTGACGCTAGATGTCGCCACTAGGACCTGAGAAGATAGGTCCCGTCCGTATTTTTATATATTTTATTTAAACAAAAAAATGTTTATATATTAGTATTCATCATCACAGCGTTACAAAATAAAATAATCAAAGTGTGTTTTCTGTAATCAGTAATAATCTTTAGGCGAAATTCATGCACCACATTTACTTTAGGTAAAATAAGTAAAATTTGGTTTTAGGTTTCGCCCTATTTTTAAACCAGCCTAGGAATACTACGTAAAGGTTAAAAGATATAACTCTACAAGAAAAATAAAAATTAGAATACTAAACTAAATATAGAAGGTACATACGAGTGTGAAAAGTTCTATGACGTAATTAATTACATTAACTAAAATTAAATCTGCAAAAAACATTGAACACAAACTGTTTTATATGTTATAAAAAATATGCAATAAAAATAAACATTTAATAGAAATATCGACATAATTTCGAATACCGTTATAATTAATGCAATTATAAGAATATTTAACAATAGAAAATGATTCATATTTTTTGTTATACACTGGGCAAATTAAAGTCATAACAATAATAATTAAGATATTTCTGTATATCACAACGTCCATTGCGTAGGTTTCTCGTAAAGAAAAAAAAAACAAAATGGCACCCTCTTCTTGCTGTCAAAACAAAATGGCACCAAACCTTTTAAGGAGCATACACACTAGAGTAACCAATTGAAATGAGCATTCTAACAAATACCAATGTTCACATAATTTGAGCATCTTGGCGAGCATTACTTTTAATACCGGTACATATGTATTAACTTCCGTGTTGCAGGAAATGGGTGGGGAGGAATGGGTAAGAAGTTCATATTAATTTTTGGAGAATCTTCCGACCTCGAGCAACACTTACGACAGATATACAGAGCAAGACGGCACAGTAATAATGCAAAACAGTTTTACAAAAGAATCTTTTATTTATGTTACTTACAAGAATGCGTATAAAATAAGAATTTTGTCAAAATGTCAGAAAAAACTTTTATAGGTTTTATTGCCTTAAGAAGCTTCCATATTGTTTGCCTTTTTTCGATAAATCTAACCTCTCGTGAGTGTTGGTGTATTAGTCAACTGACCCATAATCCGATATCGAAACTTATATTTATTTACTAGCGAGTGCCTGCGACTTCGATCACGTGACTATGATGTTCTACAGGCTTCTATATGGATTAAAAGGTTGCTGTTTTTTTTTTCTTTTTTACCATTAATCGTCCTTACCTACTATAGAGAAGCGTTATAATATCTAGCCTAAATTATTCTTTGAGTAGTCCTCTATCTGTCAATGAAAGTCCTAGAAAGGAGATTATACCGGACAAACAAACAGACAAGCGGTGAAAAAAAAACTCTTAATGCTTACGAAAACGACTTCATTTAGAAATTACAGAGAGACAATTCAACTTCATAGATGAAACAATATTAAAGTTGCGGCTGCGACCAGCGTCCGGCAGTCGTTCGTTAATTGTTTACGCAAGCAGACTTTCAACGTTGCATTTACTTCGCCCAAGCAGTACTCAAAAATTTAATGACTCCGCAGAATGTTCATAGTGCGTTTGATGATGGTAACCATTATAGTTGAAAAATGGTGACAGTCGAGGCACGAAAGTCACCGTCACTGGCTTTGCATTAGTACTGTATTTCAAATCAGTACGGCTTATAGCTACAAAAATGTCAAACCAAAGCTCTAGTGTGTACTCACCATTATATACGTCATAAAATATAATTATTACAAAGAAATACATAATAAATGATTTCTATAACAAGCATTTAAAAAATAAAAGCTACACTACGATTAAATAAAGTGCCACGAAACACGCGATTTTAATCGTAAGAAATTGACAAACACTTTAATTCAATTTGAAGCGATTAAAAAATGTCTGCAGTAAAATACGGTATCATTTTGACTGGACAAACTTCAATGTCATTGCTGTATTTTGATTTAAAACTATATAACTTGGGAACTGTATTTATATCTAAAAGAAATTTAAATTCATAATCACAAATTTTAAATTCCATTCCCGTTAAGGTTTCCATGAGAAACATCCCCGGGTACGTTCGGATTGGATTTTCAAGTGTCAAAATCACGGAAAGGTTTCAAATTTGGAAAAACTGAACATCCTTTTTTCCAAACATTTTTTTTAACTTAAAACTCACCGTTCAAAGTACGAATATGTGTAATTATTTTTTTGTTTTGTGGTCATAGAAAATTACTCATAAAACGAGATAGGTGACGCTGTAGTCGTGTTATTGACTATTGGGAAGGACAGAACAACATCTGCCAGGCGCAAAGACAGCTGGTAGGAAATAAAGACGATTACTACATGTTTTATTAAATACAAATTTTTAAGATCCGGAGGAAAATCTTGATTTTACCCAAATGTATAGGGATTTTCAAGTTATTGTCCGATGACAATAATTTACATTACACATTACACTCATAATTCCAGAGAAGACATTTGCCCTCTGTCAAACATTCTGTTATGATGTCTGTCAGACAAAATGATTTCGTTTTACCTAAACTGTTCCTAAAAGATGGCATTTTACGAATCAGAAATTACACTTCGAAACTGGAGGTTTTCAACAAGAGCGTACCCAGGTACGGGCAAGGGGACCGCTACTGACCGCTACCCACAGGGTGTGGCTGAGCCGAGTGCTGGTCGACTTGACTTAACACTCCAGCATTTTGTGTGACACTGTGATTGTAAAATTATAAGTACCTATTCAACGAAAAACTTGAAGACATTGTCTTCTTCTACATTATTTTATTCAATGGCAACTGTATTCATCAATAACTTTTCCAATGTCACGTAAATAGAATATCCTTTTAATAATTATTTTTGTATTATCCAAATAAAATTCTAACACGATGGCGATTCCCTTGTTAAAACTGTCCAGAGAAATTTTATGGCAACTGAAACTGCGTGCTCCTCGTTATTATTTATAATCCACTTCACTTGTGCACAATGACCGAACTGTATCACGAAGAATCTCATAATATATGGCCAAATAACACAAGTTTATGAATGAAAATAAAAACCAGAACATGACAGGTCAAGATCTCGCTAAAAACTCTCAAATATTTCTAGAGTAGGCAATGCTGAAGCGAGATTGCTTAATATTCGTTTTGTCTTGTCTTGCTGAACTCTCTTCGCCCCTCGCCCCGTTAATAATATACTGGTTATATCAAATCTGTGAGAAGCGTCAATTATGTTTAATATTGGACAACATTTACGCAAAGGTACGTTGTCAAAACATGCCTCTAGAACAGGGATAAGCAACACGCGGCTAACTACACTTCTGGGACACAAGACTTTTTGGACTCCTACATTATAAACGCAATCTTATTGACCTCATAAAAAAAATTGCATTAATAATAACACAAATTGACCGTTGTAAAAAAAGTTGCTCATCCCTGTTCTAATTTCTAAGCGGTCGGGGTTTTCCTCCTACCTCTAGCAACCAGTTAATGAGTATAAAATTATAAAAAAGAACGTGGATACAAATGACACATTGATATTCATTAAATATCGATTGTTTGAAATTCTGATAGCATCTGATTAAACGCTTAACTGTTTTTAGTACCGTATTTAACATTCAGGCGAACAAAAGAAAAATCGCTTCATACCTTGGGATTTATTGCTTGTTGCAGAATGACAAAAATTATCCTTTTAAAATATAGTAAACTTATACCATCGACTAATCAATAGACAATCGACGTTCAATGAACACTACAATGGAGCTACTGCTTTCAAAGTTAGTTGTATAGTATAAAAGTGCCATCTTTGTAAATGTCTCCTATGTTCGTTTCCTACATATGGCACATTTTAATAAAAATAAATTTCTTTGAATACATAACGGTGACAATTTTGGAGGCCATTCATTACGTAATAGAAAAATCGAGCATCCTACATTTACTATTAGAAACGGTACTTAAATACCCATAAGTTACCACACAATGGCAAACAGTATCCGCACAGAGAGAACCAGAAAGAATAAAACGAACATCTTCAAGCCTTTCCTTCAGAAACAAAGAAAAAGTGTCATCAGTATTAAGAAACTTCGAAAGATTTAACCATCGTTCAGAAGTGGGACATTAATAACGCTAATACAAAGAAATACTAAAAGACTAAATAAAGAAAGAACAATATAAAAATTGACCTCCAAAATTGTTTAAACACTTAATCCATAGCTTACCACTAAACCAAGTATTTAAAAACAGCTCTCCCTAAATATTTTAAATGTTTTTTATATATTTATTAACAAATGAAAATACCATTCATATATTTTTTATAAAAAGTTTACAATATTTTAAGATGTGTTGTTTTAACTCGCACGACGTAACTGTGGTAAAATATACGAGTTAAATGACATTCAAACTGAATTATTGCTCTTAAAAATAGTCACACACAATGTGGTCACCTGTAAAAAAAGAATTAGACCATTTTATAGGTTGTTGTCAGCAGAACACGACATAAAGGGAAACGAATATATGTGACTAGTGTATTCATAAAGGTTCGCTTATATCAACGGACATATCAAATGAATATTTGTCTGAACTAGAAATAGATGCGGTTGAGATAGAATCCGTAAGAGAACTACACTCAGAGACAAATAACGTCCCGCTCAAATAAAGATTATTATTATCAACGAATAAAGATATATGAAAGTTATAATAGCGAAACTAGTTTATTCCGTATTTAATCGTTGCGTGTATCCAAGATGGTTTAAGTGTACTCATAGGAACAATAAAATGATAATTACGATTCATGATTTTTATCATGAATTAATTGATAATCTTGGTCAAAGTAACAGCTTATAGTTATGAAATTATTGTACCGTCATCGGTTGTTATGACGTGTGCAAAACGTCGCGTTATTCTGACGTGTGGAAATGGGTCAAAATTGAATGCACAGATTCCATTACGTTCATACAAGCATGTGAAATTAGTAAATTTAAATGTACCTTACCTTATTTCATACTCATATTACTGTATATATCGAAATCGTCGAGGCTCTCCGGTTCGAATGCCCGTATCTGCTCGAACAGCTCGCTGTCCATGAAGCTGTCGGTCTGCGCCGGCGTCGCAGCGCTGAAGTAGCTGTTTTGCCGTTTTTTTTTTTTTGGTTTGTTTATGGTTTGGATATATTCATAGGGTTTTCGTGTATTTTGTGTTATGAGTTTGGATGTGTTTTGTGTATTTATAATTTTACAATAATGTTTATCATCGCATTGAATATATCATGTGACATTAATATAGAATTCAATTAAATATAAAAAAAAATGCAATTGTTTGTAAAGTGATTAAATTATAACAAATTATTAATAATATATAACAAAATTTTATTTGTTTAACAAGCGTTAAGTGAATGTGTTTGTGTGTGTGTGGTAGAGAGTTGAGCGAATGGGTTAGTAGTGTGTGTATGTGTGTTTTAAATTTCATATCGACGTCCACCCACAGCCGTCCAAAGGATATCGGGAAAGAAAGAGAAAATGCAACACATTAATCCACAAGACTATAGACGGTCGTTAAAAAAAATTAAATATAAAAAGACTAAAATCAAAAACGACACAACTCAGAACCGTCGCCAAAAAGGCAGCACAGACAACAACAAAATATTTATTGTAAATATATATAGAAAAAATAACATTAAAATGTTGGTTGTAATTGCATGGTGTGTACAAAAGTATCAGACAAAAATATTTAAATATACGACCGTCTGTGTTGCATTTTCGCGTAGGGTTTTATTCTTGTTGGAAACAAATTGTCTTTGTTAGCGCGCCCATAGAGTCTAGGTGACAAAACTTACGAAGAATGTATTATGTTATACCCCAAGAGACGCGTGACGTTTCATTTTATAACCTCCAATGAATTCGTCCAATTTAAGCAAATACGATCCTCAAGAATAGCAAACTATTATTGATTGGTCTCAGAATTGCAGTCTTTCTTCGGTTCGGTTATATATGTCACCGAATAATCGTACGAATTGTTGGTTTAAAAATCTAGCGAGGTTTTAAACCGTCGGTAGATTGTGGACGTACAATAAAATGTGCAATCTAACGGTTACATTTTAGTACGTTTACATATTTACCGGATTAAGTTAGGTTGAGCTGTGATCAAGTCCTAATATCAAGGTTTCGCTCAGGTGTCTGTTCACAACCTACCGACAGTTTATAATCACACTAAATTGCTTATATACTAACAGTTCGTAGCCTGTAGTGATCACTTCACATGAGGTGAAATGCATTCTTATTCGCATCTTGGAATAGAAAAATAATTATTACACTCCTACAAAAAGGCATTCGCTGACAGGTCTCTTATAAAAATGCAGTTGGAATCCTCAACCCCTTTAGACTAAAACGTTCATCTGCGTTTTTAATCAGGTCCTACCAAATTCGTAACTAATTTAATTTCAAAATCTCAAGTTCTGAATTGTAATGTCAATCCCTTGTTACTGCGCTGACGGTTTTTAGCTTCCAGTAGTTCTTAATTAAACCCGCGGTAGACAAATTCATTCGTCTATTTCGGAAGCAGCTAATCCTGACCACCGCCTTGACAACACACGGACTAATAGTGCGAGTTGTTTTAAAGTGTTTGGATAACTATCTTATCTATGCATCCATCGGGGTTTAACCGTACATCGTATGATCCAGGGGGTAAAACACAATACATTCGCTTACACAAATCTGTGAATCTACGACAGGCAAAACAAAAAGACAAAATGTTTCATAAAATAAACAAAATTCACATATACATGTATATCTTTATGTCACGTATATATAATTAACCTTATAAATAAGTAATACAGTACTTATAAAGACGTTGTCATGTAGAAGAATCAGCGAGTGCTGTGAGACCGTGCGCGGGTTACAATCGTTCAAATCTTACAACGTGCGTGAACATTCATAAATAACATGAAAAAAAAAAGTTTTATAATTCTTAATATATCACCATATTTATAAGATCCCAAACACAAGTATTTATATGAAATATAGCTTTAGAATAATTGTAAACAATAATAATTATCGATTATTATTTTTATCTTATAACATATTGCTTACCAACACTTATCAGAACTATTAGACATTTATCAGAAACAAAAGGATCTTTAAATCTATCAGAAGCAATTAGATATTTCAAATTTACTTTATATACATTTAGTAAGCGAAATTAAAAATTTACTCAATCTTGCTAATAAATTGCACAACGCACAAGTACGTAACACTTCAAATAACACAAAATTAAATTCGCTTTTCCAAACAAACCACACAATAGATACAAGCACGTCCAAGTCAGTTCACAGGTCACTTTCTCAAGTGAGACGACGTTGAATTTTTGACAGCGCGTGTGTAACACTTGGAAACGTGATTACTTGATTGGGTTTACGCGAGACGTTGCTAAACCATAACAACATTCCTTGTAGACAAAGAAGGCATCTCGTAACCGCGCGCAAGGTAACATCACTATTCCGACGGCAAAGAACCATGTGCAATATATAATCAATTCAGTATATAAGTACACGAATATATAATCAGATTTTATGAATTTTATTACTACAATAAGTTCATCGCCGCCATTATACAAAAAGGCCGGCTCACACACTAAAAAAACGAACACAAATAATCACGACGTAGAAATAATAAAACCTACTTTAATTGTTTTTTTTTTTATATTCTCTAATATAGGACAGAGAAAAGAGAAGAACAGGTTGGATTTTTATCTAACTGCCTCTAAAATAATTTCACAAGCCTATTCATATAGCTTAGCCTAAACAGCGGCAGATCATAAAATCTTCGATTCAGAATTGTGCCGACATGGTTTCTATTTTCTACTATCCTGACCTTATAACGATCTTATGTCGATGTAGAGAATAATTAAATTGGCAATGCCAAAATATAGCCCATTAATAATATCAAATCTACTCTCAAAATGCCATTTGCATGCAAAATGCAAACTCTAAGGCGAAGAATCCCAAAATTTAAAACCCGAAAGTGTGGATGGAAATTCATGTTCCTTGATTAGAAATTATAATTTACTAATTATAATGAAATTTTTCGTAGTATGTGAGCCTTCCTTCTTTTTTCATTTATTTTTACTATCAAATAACCTATCTTATTAATAGTCACATCCATATAAAATATGCACAAATTTTCCAATTTCTTTATTTAGACATTAAATTCGTATTTTCATAAACTATATTTTAATTTAACGGCCAATGAGAACAATAAGTTATGTTTTTTAATAATACTGCAACAGAATTTACAAAACTGCTAAACTGTAGCAATATGTATGATTGCTATATGTCATTTTACCGTAACCGCAATAGTATTTATCAAGACTGCAAATGTTTTCACCGAAACCGCAGTAGTATTTATCAAGACTGCATACATTTTTTTTTTTCTGAAACCGCAATAGTATTTATGAAATGTGCAATGTCTTTTTACCGATTTTACTTAGTTACTGCAAATGAAATTATTACGACTAACAGTACAAATCCTACTATTAAGATAAAGCTTATATATTTCTATAAAAAAATATATTTCCATTAGATAAGAAAATTTAAATAAATATTAGTTAATACACCTGAAATATTATAGTATTTTTTTTTTGAAATATGATTATTTAATCCACCTTGTGTTGTTAACAAGATATGTACAACGTGGAGGATCGAAGTCAATTAAACGCAGCTAAGGGCACAACATTTAAAGAAATAATTGCGCAAGTGTTTCTTTTTAAATATTAATGGAGATTTTACAAATTTAAAAACAGTATTGGCCACTTTAAAGGCAATAATTGCATAACTGAATGAAGTGTTTGCAAAATTTAACAAAGGATTTGCAAACATTAACGCAAACCTTGCAAAAGTAAACGCAGTATTTACAACATTTATTTGTTGTATTTAGATATTCTAAATAAATGCAGTTTTTTTTGCAAATTCTTATGCAATATTAATAAATAAACGTATTATATATAATTATTATAACAATTAATTAACAGATAATTGACATTACATTTAATACTTATTTTAATTTTAACAATAATTATTTATTTGTTTGTATCACACGGATTCGAACTGAAATATGTAATTCTTTTTACTTATTATTTGGTTAAACATTTGCTACAAATATTTAAAAGGTTTAGCCATAATAGGGAAAAAATTGAGGAATTAGGGAAACAAATATTCAAGTCATGACACGCTCTGTAGCGGTGAGATTCGTTTGAATACCAAAACAACATTAAACCATCGGAGCATTTACTGGAATTTACAAACCTCTTAGGCTCGACTGATTCTACATTTCCGAGTTTATACGTCTCGTATGATACAAACTATATTAGAACACCTAACCAACTACAATATTATAATCATGATTGAAAATGTACTTGCTTATAATAATAATAAAGAATTAGCACCAAAATTATACAAAAAAAAAAATCTTTTAAAAGAAAAAAAATCATCAGCTTTTTTCTGCTTTTTCTCATTAATTATTTAGATTATATATTACAAAATAATACGAAAAAATGAGATATTTTCATTAATGTTTTTATCTCTCAACCGTTACATACAGTAACACAATTATACTACACCAATTTTTTTTTGTCCATCTGAACTGTAAAGTTTTATTATCGAATAAGTTTTTCCTTTTCTTTACTACTACGTTTTTTTTAATAATAAACTGTTCTTTTATGTATTTGGAAGCGAGAATCGTAAGCGGTAACCGATCGAAGTACACTATATAAAGATTCGAGAACACCTATTACTTTCTTAAGAACAAAAAAATATTGATCAATAAAAAAACAATTGACGAATCGCTGATTTAAAATTTTCCAATAGAAGAGTGTAACTAATCAGTCAAACAACAATATAATTAACCTAATTACAAATACTGAGAATCGTTATAACCTAATTGTATTATTTTTTCATCATATTCTTTATAGTGAAACTAAATTGGTCACAGAAAAATTATTTGTTACGGAAACGCTGTTACGGAAATAATTGGTCTTATATTCTTAGTGTTACTTCATTATATTAACTATTTTATTCCTTTGATTATAATGTAATGTAATTGACATAAGCTTTTGTACAATCAATACGATATTATATGTATATGAAAAGGAAATATGGAAATGGTACAAAATATATTCAAGTTATAAGTGTGTGTTTGAATTCAATTTCCTACCTCAAATAATTGTTTTTTTTTTAAGTGGGTTTCTACAAACTAAGGACGGTTTGACACGGTGCAATTTTTATTTAGTTAAAAGGTATTTTTAGGTTAACTACCGTTACGTTCATGTTGAAAATTTATTGGTAACGGTCATCCGGGAAATATCAATAGCAAATCCCACTTCTGAAATTAACCTGTTACCATTTTTGATCGCCTGGTCAATAAAAATTATAAATAAAATTCAAGACCATATTAATCCGTACACTTTTGTTTACTTAGACGTATAGTTTTTTTTTTTTTTCAAAATATAATTTATCATAAAATCTAAAATTAGTTAAACAGTAAAAACGTGCGCCGTGTTACTCTGAATGAATTAAAAATGCTTTCGTGGCCCCAATTAGATAGGAATTAGTAAAATCGTTGTCTATAAATACACTAATATCTATAGGCATATAAAACAAGACAGTATACTTGACATTTGGAAAATTCCATACAATGAAGCCGAGAATGCATATTACTCGGCTGAACAATAGAAAAATCTATATATAAAATTACTAGGAAAATCTTTGCATCTTAATATTTGCTGTACTAGAAATTGCGCTGTAGATATTTCTCCAAAAATCTATCGTTTTAAAACGAAAATGAAAAAAAAAAACTTTGAGACTACAAGATTTGTTCCGCATATTACAATACCGTGTAAAATACCGTGAAATAATTACATTTACCCTGTTTTATTGATATTTTTGTAGTATTAAAAATGCGTACGTCATAATAGAATACGTCAAAATTCAGTCAACGGTAAAAAGTAGATAGACTTTAAGGTTACGTAATAATCAGCATATAATTGTCGAAAACTTGGAAAACTGTCAAAAGTTCAGAAGCACTATTAAAAAAAGATCATTTTTAGTATGATATGTGAATAATTAAAGTAATCAAAACTTCAGACTTATTTCTATGAGAAATACTAAAGGGCAACATTATTTTCAAGGCGCGGCCACCGACAGAGTCCAGTAAGTAAGAGTACAGACTCTACAAGGTCTATTTCAAGTTTTAAGATACCGAGTCCCAAAATAACGTTGCCCGAATCCCAATTAATCATACAGTATACTGTAATTATACTAAAATATAAAACTTAAACCTAACATAAGCCGATACGAGAAATAAGTTAGTGTAGTTTATTCAAGCTTAAAAAAAATAAGAAAATTAGTGACGAAAATTCACAATCATATAACCAGTCCGTGTTCCGAGTGGGAGAATAATGACCTCTTCTAGAGTAGTTAAAACGGGGAATCCTTACAGCCAGGACTTCCCCGGACTGTTGTGCCGTAGCTAGAGGAGGCGGGGCAAGCCCCGGGTAATACCAGGTTTGGGGTGACACGGAACCATGAAATAAAAAACTTACACGAACATGTTTTTCATATGTAGCAAATGTTTGCAAATCTAGAAGGCCCAAGGGATTTTGTGTAGGACGATAAAACATGCAAGTAAATGTAGAGATACACCGAGTGATCCCGAAACGCGTAAAATGTAGAAATTACAAATATTTTTATTCGAAATAAAAAAAGAAAGTAATAAATGAAATGTACAACGGCGTTCGATCAATTTGGTTAATTTTCGATTCCTTGATTTTATTATTTTGGTCTACTATACAGTTTTGAGTAAGGATGGAAGTAGTTACAAAAAAAAATGGAAAATTGACAAAAATCATTGTGTAGAGGAAGTTATTCAGTATATTATCGTTTAAAATGTTTTTATAACGTATATCAATATGTATTTTATAAATGATAATTGATAGTTGAAATGCATGTTTTTAGGTTGTGTCATAATTTACGTAAAAATTTACGTTCTGTGGATATGTCAAGTATACACAAGCCTTCGTATGATGTTCGCCCCCCGGGAGGCATACTTTCATTTGTCTGGTGTATCCGCCCCCGGCAGCGCGATCTGCCGCCGCCTGCGCCCCCCTGCTAGACCCCACCGCCAACATGGCAATACTAATTATTATATATTATAAAGTTACAATTAACTAATAAACCATTTTATATCAAAATGCTGATAAAAGCGATGAGTAACCAGTATGATTAAGTCAAAATTAAGCCACTATTCTTCTTCTTCCACTATTTCAAGCCCATAAACGACAAAAACTTATTCCTAGACGTAGCAACATATAAATAAATGCTTAATAGATATACTTATTTGGAAAGTAACAATTTTTTTTAACCAATTAGATATACAATATAATACTGATTATACAATTTTCGTGCCCATTTATCAGCACTTGTAAAGAGAAAAAAAAAACATTTTACACACGCGCAATATCTTTTGTGACTTTAGAAGCAAAATACGACATTATAAAGGATTGAGGCAATAATGTACACACTCGGCTCTGTGGAGCGAAGGAGGGAGGATGCGAGGTGAAAATAGTAGATTGTAGCTCAAGCCTTCAGCACAGATTAAAAATTTAATCAATATCTAATTATAGAATAACACCCGTTTATACATGAAGACTAAGTAGCCATAGAGCTCTTTCAGCAAAGCGTAAAATTTTATAGAAATCAGAAGTGGGATTTCAAAACAGATTTGAATTTAGTAAAACAAAGAATAAAAATCATGTTACAAAAAGAAATTTAGAATTTTACAGCAAGATGAGATATGATGATCTCATTTTGGTCAAACGCCATAAGTCTATAAAAATGACAAAGGCCCCCCCCTCGCCCTCCCCCCAGAAAATATCCACAGATCCGATTCCTCGCAAACGCTAGTCGAGAGATGAAACCGCCAATAATATTGCACCTTATAGTAATAACTAAATTATAATAAAGTCCTAAACTTAAGTAATTATTATTTGTTCATATATTTAGAGTTGCAGAATCGTCGTACCGCAGCTAAAACATTAAATACGACATTATTAGTTTTTATTTATAGTTGAAAACTCAACGAGGATACACTTGAAACATAGAAAAATTCAACCTTTTTTAACAAAAATTAAACCAAGAGTCAATTAATTGTCATTCTACATACAAGTACATACAGGTAATATTTAAAAGATTCAGAGAAATAATAATAAAATAAAAACAACCATGTTTGCATTGATGCTGAATGTGGCCGTGCTGAAAGTTATTTTATATTGATATTGCATTGATAGATCGATAATCGATAAATATATATCGATTATAGATCGGACGAAATACATCGATTGAGATCCTGTACCTACTTATATAGGTACGATGTTAGGGTAATCACTGAAATAATAAATATTCATTCTTGTACCTAATATTCTGTTACATAAAAAAATGTTTTGTTTAAATTCTCCTTTTTCCCTTTTTTTTATTGTACTATGAAAGGGCATTTGATACTCATTTCATGAAGGTGTATAAAAACTAACAGGTCCGTCATCTTTGGGAAACGGCCATATTGGATTTAGAATGACGTCATTCAGCCAACCAAACCACGCATCGTCATCCAAAATAAACGTGCATATAAAATTTAGCTCAATCGATTGGGGATAACTGTTTTAAAATTCATTTGCAAGATTTCACCCCCATTTCAACATGGCAACTTAATAACAAGCCGGAAAAAAGAGGCTTTCAGTCAGAACTAACATATTCTAATTCGTACCACTTAGAAAAAGTCTTTTCTAAATCATTTTTCTTTATATCAAATACACATCGTGAGTTTTCAACATAAGAAGATCACAAATTAACAATAAAATTAATTAAAAATACAATTAAACCAGGATGTGACTATTAGATATTACTTTTAATAATTATAAAAAAAGTACTATTTATATGTAAAAACTTAAATATATTAAAAATGCATCAAATCTTCGTCCACGAAAAAAAAAAAATTAAAAATCAATCATGAACCTACGGAAGAAAAAAAAGATATATAAATAAAATTAAATTGAAATTAAAAAGAAAATTTTGATAAAAATCTATACAAAAATAATGAAGGGAACACAGAACAAGTGATGCTCAAACATCGGTTATTTAATGGACAGGCAACAGCTAAGGTGATGGTGAAGGAATGCATCGTGAAGAAACAGACGTCCGAGTGGGGGACCACTCGAACATTGTAACGTAACAGGCTGTAGCTATCTCTCAGTACCTCATCACCCATCATCATCACATCATCATGACTTCCTTGGTCCATACCTTTACCCAGCAGTGGGACTATTATAGTTATTAGTAAGATCGTGAGGAAACCTTGACGTCACTCAGAAGTGGGAGCTGCGAGTAGTGGTAGTGTGTGTGTGTGTGTGCGGATACGAACCTGCTGTGCACGCTCGGCGTGTTCCGGTGCGAGTCCGGCGAGTGCGCGTACGCAGGCGACGAGGACATGTAGGGCGGCAGGGTGGTCACCAGCACCGGCTTCACGTACCCGTTCTTCAGCATCTCGTTCTCTGCAATAAGTTCCAGCGCCGAGGTATCGCAACTGTATCGAATACGCCGCCTGCCGCCTGCCGCCTGACGGTAAGCGACTCTACACTAGCCTACGGACATTTGTAACACCACGTTGCCTACCTTCAAACTCACCTATCGCAGTTAACAATCCTATTCTAATTTCTCTTCTACCCACCAATAAAGGTTTTTCTGTATTCTATTTCTGCATTCTTTGAATTTAATAGTGTAATATATTGGCAATATATTTGAATAAAAACACGATAAAACATTACTTTAGGTTAACTGTATAGCGGCGTCAGTAATTCCATCGTGGTAAAATATATCATGTGTAGCATTCACAAAAGTAAAACCGCGTAAACCCACGCGTCAAACGCGTACTGTCAGACCAGCTCGCTGGTCAGTGCTGTTCCCGTCCCGCGTCTTCCGTACAATGTAACATGTATAGGAGACATAATAGATCTCCCAGGGTTGTCACAGATCTATTTACTCTGATATAATAAAGCGAAATTTTTTTTATGTTTGTTTGTGTAAACGCGCTGATGCTCTGAAACTACCAGTCGGATTAAAAAAAATTTTTTATATATGATAGCAAGATTCACGATGAATAGTATAGGTTATCTAAAATCAGGCTACACCTCTCAGCTAGCCATAAATACTGTTTTTTGTTAAGTAAGTCGGAAGGCATAGCGCCCCCTAACTGCTGTATCCGCGTGCGCTGACGTAATGGTTTGCGATACGTAAATACAATGTTCTACAAAAATATTGTTCCTTAGTACATCTAAAACAAAATCTGCGATCCCGTATGCCTATATCTTATACATAAAGCCACAATAAGGTATTTTGAGACAAAGTTTTATTGAAAATTGAAAAGTAATTTATGAGCATTATTATTGGGCATGGCATATTAATCCTTACGAACGAAAGTTACTTCATCATTAAGAGATTTTTATATATATAAAATAATTTTTCACTCGGCTCTGGTCCTATATCTATAGGTGCAGTGGCGCGAACGAGTCGTGTGAGCTGTACAGAAGTATTATAAATCATTCAGCGATTTGTTTTACAATTATACAAGTGATATAATAATTATAAAGTTACCAGGTTTCGTGTAGTACTTGGAGAAGACGTCGTCCTTGGGCACGTTGGGGTAGAGGAACTGGAGCTGCGTGAGGTCGAAGACGCGGTCGGCGAGCGACCGGAGCATCAGGTCGCGGGACGTGAACGGCTGCAGGCTGAACACCTCGTTCCCTTCTGCGGGGGAAACCTCAATGTGAACGGGGGGCTAACTTCACTTTTATTATAGCTGTAGGAATGTACTTCTTCTATTCATTTACAAACATGACAATTTGTTATTTTCTTTGATATGGGAATTCGTGAACATAACGAATTCCGGTTATTTGGTAAAGTTTTATAAATGTTTAATTGTAGTTACGTTGTGGGTACTGCACTCGAATGTAACTCATATAACAAAGAAAATCAACAAATTAGTAGACACACTAGTGTATTCCGTTATCGGTCTCGCATTATTCAACCTGTTGCCGATCTGCACTGTACTAGACCTATGAAAAATATCTTCCACCTATTCCGATCTGCGCTGATGACGATAAACCTAGAGGTAGGTTAACTAGAAAATGCCTCAGCAAGCTCACAGTCAATATAAGAATCGAAGCTACATCACTAGACGCTGCCGCTGAGCTATCGACACACCGACACTGTCTACTCACCACCAGTCCACGCGATGGTGATCCCACCGAGCTCGGAGTCGGAAAACCTGAGCAGGAACGTCCCCGGTGTACATTTGGACAGCATTTCCTCAGCTTGTTTCTTCTGGATGAAGCCCATTATCAATCTGTGACAGGAGATGGTCATTAGTGCCATTAGTATTTCTGTAATGTATTAACAAAGTAACCGTTGCTACTCCGAGTATCAGCTTGTGTTCACAATCACAGCTTTCAGACCGAACCAAGTCTTTGAAGCATTGATGGCACAGTGGTAGCGTGTACGGACATCGTCAGTCCACGTGAGTTCGAGTCACTGCATGGAGCCTGAGCTTTCGATGAAGGAATACATCGTGTTGACACCACAGCATGCCTCATCTGCTGGCCGGCATCCCCCAATACCCACTAGGCTACCTACTAGCCTACCACCCTCAGATTTAAAAATCTGTCGGCGAGCGCCTATAGGCGTGTTTCGACAACAGCACTTGAGAGCCAGTCACTCCACTAGGCTTACTTGCTATCTTGGTCCACTTCATCACTTAATATCAGATGAGATTGTGGCCATAATGCTATAACTGCATGCTATAAATGCTAAACCTATAAAGTATTTTTATAAGAACTATGTTCTGATTACTACAAAAATAATTGATAGACTAGGATGTGAACGGTTCGAGTGTCTAAGCGAGGAGAATGTGTCTAAGCTCCTTTTTTTCCGAACTGACTATACTGTTATGTTAGCCTTAGGGACCCCGGAGCCTTACGGCATCCACGGCTTCACCCGGGCTCGCTGCGCTCTCTACACTCGCTTTCACTCACTCCGACCAGTACGGTACTTGTGAACATCCACTTACAATATACATCTTCACTTCTAACAATGTATACATATTAAAAATGTTTGTAGCGGCGAGGCGCTCAATGACTCCAACGCCTGAGCTATATACTAAATCTATGGAAAATATTTTCTAGCTATTCCGACCTTGATGGCAATAAACTTCAAGTTTGTAGACAGCTTATAAAGTTGAAGTTTGTAGAAAATACCCCACAAAGCATAAGTTTTATGAGGCATAGTTGACTATGAAGTCAATATAAGAATCGAAGCTACATCATTAGACAAGCGATCTGTTATACCGCACAATTAAAATCACTTTTAAAAAAAAGGTTTTATTTAAAGTAACTATGATTAATAAAGATACAATAATATAAATGACACGGTTAATAATATGTTTACCGGTAAATGTCCTTTCAAGACAGAGGTTGAGCCCGAACTGACTTGAAGACATTTCACAATGTTCGTCTAAACTCTCTAGGGTTAAAGGCGCTGACTAGGCGCTTATTCATCTATTGTCGTTACAATATAGGGATATAACAGATCCACCGAACTGCCGCTGAGCTATCGTCGCACCAAAACGGTATGTATCCTCATCACCAGCCCAATTAATAACTAACCAATATCACCTAAAGGTAAATAAATATAAATTGTCACACTTGAATCCAATGGGGCAGGTAGACACGACAGATAACCTAGGTTTTAGTACATTACTAACCTTGATAAGACGGGTTTACAAAGAGGATATTCCCCAAAGCAAACAAGTTCAATAAAGTCATACCCTATATAGACTTAGTTTCAATGGAATTTCGATGATAATCTGCTAAAGTTTATGTACATTAGTATTATGTTTTTAAATTTCACCTACTTCATGGTTTTACGAGGATTTTAAAACTTACCTATATCATGATTAATATTGATTCTATTTGTGTACCTACCCACATTCAGATTTGAAGCTTACCTATTTAATGATTTAAAAACTTACCTATCGCACCACAGAGCCCTGAGGTAGTCCCTGGTGACCTTCACGACCATGTAGAACCACTCCCAGAAGGTGAAGTTCCGCTCCGGCAGCGCGTCCTTGCAGAACTGCGTCCAGCTGATCGCCATCGCGTTCAGCTCCATTGTGTTCAGCGGGAGATTGGTCCTGGGAGGCGACTCAGACGTTACTCAATTCATTCAATCCTCCGTTTTATTTACATGCCAGTGAAGTAAGACGGCGACTATGGTAAGATATGATACTTACAATAAATATGATCTCTTGGTAAAGAAAAACATCGTTTGGAAAGAAAGTTATATGAAATATAAGTTCAAGCTAGGACCCTAAAGAGCGGAGTAGTAATGATGAACGTGAAGCAAGCTGGCGCCGGCGCGCTGCACACTTAGGGATGATTCATGTTACACCGGACAAAGCACGGGCAAAAATGAATCATCCTTTACACGAATAAATTGTAACGCGAGTGAAACAGTGCGGCACAGCTATAAAACGGAAATTATTATTTTTTAAATCGGACTAGTAATTCACCAGATAATCGCGTACAAAGAAACAAGTCTTGATATTCACAATATTAGCATATCTATATAAAACCCTCTTCCCGGTAAACATGACATATCCTATGAGAATCACATTTCAAACAGATACAATAATTGCAATAAACAAATATACCTGAATATCTTCTCGGCCAGGAAACGAAGGTTGTCCTCGGAGAGGCTGCCCCCTGTCGCCGAACTGAACTTGAGGCTCAGAGTCTCTGCCAATTGACCCCATGTCACCTAAATTTTAATTAATTTACAGTTTTATAATCAGAATTAAGCCTTAAGATCAGTGGTTTTCATGAACGTGTCAATGACATAAGTTCGAGTAGTATGAATCTGTGCTTTCAGTGAAGAAAATAATAGAAGAAAATAAGAAATAAATAAATGCTGGTAAAGCATTTTGTAATGGCTGCTTGGCTAGCTACCATCTTCTAGTTGAAAATCTGTCGCCAAGAACTTATACGTGTTTTCTGGCAATTGCACATAACGAGCCATAGCTACTGCTCAACTCCTTAGGGTCGTGGTGTGAAGTTATATAATCTTCCCTGCTGTAAAATGCAAAGAGCTTCTTGAAATATGACTGTTCGTTCCAAAGATTAGTGCGTTTATAATATTAGTAAATATAAAAAATACATATAAAGTACCTTATCGGGTACAGCGAAGGGCACTCTGCCCGGTGGGCTGAACGCGTTATCCCAAGTGACTGTTGCCCAGCCGTGGGGCTCTTGGTTGCCGTGCACGATCACCACCACCGGCAATGATAGAGTCCAAACCTATTTGACATACAGGTAATAAAACAAAATTCAAACGTATTTTTCGATCAGAAGCGTGTGACACAACACGTGACTCGTTCCAAGTCCAAGTCCAGTGTTATTGATCAATGACTAATGACTGAACTTTTCTTATAGCAGTACAGTAATGCTTCTTCAAACTATTTAAAAAAAGGAAAGACGGATTTGGCGTTTTTGGGTAAATTTTTATTGTCTATTGAATTGAAATGTTCTATTTAAGGATAAAAATTCGAGAGGTGTCGTGGGACGCCCGGTAGGAACGAAGTTCTTTTGCTATATATATTATGTATTATTAGATAACAAGCACAATGAAGGAATATTACTAAAATTATATTTAATGAATAGATAAATAAGTTTTTGTTTATAAAGTTATGAAATATTTTTTATATTTTTCCAAGTTTAAATCAAGTACTAAAATTGTATTTAATAATAAATAATTTATATCTTTTATATTACAATATAAAATATAAATCAGCGGAACTCGAACGAACACTTGTACTGCGCATGCAACAGTGCGTACAAGTCTGACCGTCACACCGCTAGGTCAAATCAACAACAATCACATTCATGAAAATCAGGACTTGTTGTAACCGTGTATATTCTATCTCATTCTCTCGCGACTAAATCCTATAGATAAATGTGTTTGTCTCTTTTTAGTGTCGGTCGGCCACTTTTTCCCGTATAGCTGCCTACTCGCGATAAGGAACTTCGTTTCAATAAAAGTTTAAATCATATTATGATGTAGATGAAGGTTTTAATGTAAATAATTATATTGCAGCGGCTATTAGCGTGTCGTAAAGAATAATCAAAAGTTTATTGTCTCAAAAAGAGAAAACGCAATACCCAGATTGATGTACCTAGTAATATTTTGCTAATATCAAAGTATTTTATTTATTCTCACTTGCAATAACATAGTAAAAATTATCTGAAGATATAGGGCTTAATCTAATGCCGTGTATATCCACGCACATCCACCGCTCCGCGTCCCGCCAACATTAGGGAATGTGGCGCTTATAGCGGTCGGGCTCTAGGTCATTGAACAGGCATTTATTTGGCGATAGTTAAAATCATATACGTATTAAAATCATGGTATAAGCAAACTGGAGTCGGTAGACTGGAATCTCAATCAAATACAGCACTGAACTTCGTAGTCATAGTTTTACGGTAACCACCATCTCGTCACTAACTAAAAAGTTCGCTGTTTTATTTTGGCCATGGCTTATTTATCTCCTGACCAGTGTGTTCCCTCCTTTTTAAGACATTGTATCTTTCAAGCGTAACGTGAAGAGATATTTATGCAGGCCGGCATGACAGCGGTGACAGCCAATGGATTGCCCAGCTCTCGATGGTCAGAGCGTGCTCGCGTATTCGCACGTACACATATAAGCAGGCATCGACCGGCTCGAGGACAGTCCCGCTCGAGACATTTCTTATATCCTGGTGTTACTCGGGGTAACCTTCTACGCCGAAACTCGAAGAGTGCTTGAACTCATCTACTGTGTTGGGACCCCGATTGGGTCTTTCGTCTCCAGCTACCGGACTGAGGAGGACGGCCGGATCAGTTACCAGTTTGATGAGACATGCGAGGCTCGAGGTGGCTACAGAGGGGAGGTTGGAGGCCACTGGTGGTAACCCCAAACAAACAAGAATATCTTGCTGCTGGCACTAACTCTGATGACGTTCACAAGATCTGTGTTTCCGTAACGACGATGTGAAGAAAAATCTTAGCATCTGTACTAATGGGATCTCCGTAATATAGAATATAGATCGGCAATTCGGAAGAGAAAGAGCATAGTATACGCTAGTGATAGAGCGAGACAGGGATACAAGACCATTTTCGTTTGTGCTATTTGCCTACGTAAATCGTAGGCAAAACAAAGCTCGCTTATTTTTGCAAAATATAAGGTTTTCAAGTGTAATGTAATGTTTATTAGTCATGTTTAACTGTGGTTACGTTGTAGGTACTGACTGCACTCTGATGTAATTAGTATAACAAAGAAAATCAACAAAATAACACGCACACTAGTTTCTAGTCTCGTCGTATTCAACTTGTTAAATACCTTTCAATGGAACATTCTAGACTCGAGTAATATATAAATGCTTAACGGTAAACTTTAACATTTCCCTTATTAATACATTATCAACATCTCACCTGAAAGACGAGCTCCCCACCGCCGACGTTGAACTGAGACTGGAAGAGCAGCGTCAGCTTCTCATCCATGACGCTCTCGGTGCCTTTCTTCTCCGCACGTTTGATCTTACGCAGTTGCATATTCCTAATGGATAATATAAATACATTCTACAGCTTATTTTCTTTTATACAATAAACTCCATCACGCCATTTCCACTCTGGGGTGGACAGAGAGAATGAAATACTAATTGTCTCTATCCTTCAAGACCTCTTTCTATTCTTTTATCTGTATAGGTTCAACGTAATATCACCCGATGTTAAGTAACAATGTGGCCCAAAATGATAACGCCTGGGGGAACTGACTCTCAAATGCAGTTTCCGGAATTCACCTATAGATTTGCAACTCGACGGCCGGGCGGGCAATACACTCATGAACTTTCACCGAAAGCTGAGGCTTATTGTAAAGATTCAATCTCATGTAGATGGACGCTGTCTCACCTACACTGTAGAAGGAACCTGCATGAAAATGGTCACGGTCCTAGCCCCAATAGTTTGGGCTGTTCGTTGATCGATCAGTAAGTCAATCAGTCAGTTTTTTACTTTATATATTAGGTTCTTACATATGAAATTGGCATTTTGTTGAACTGGCCACTTTGATCTCAAATATCTGGCGTTTGGTTAGGGATTACAAATTAAAATTTATTTCATATTTAGGCTTGTGTATTTGTGTTTAGAATTTAGTGATTCGTTTATTTTCGCACCATTTGATTTTTCTTTGACATTGTTCTTTTCACAAAACGAAAAACTTAAAATATCGCGTTATTTACGTATATGAGTTCCACCGTGACATCAGCACTGCAGAAACAAATCGAAGGATTAATAATGTGTATGGGGAAGCTACTGTAAAAGAAAGCACGGTACGTTTTTGGTTTCAACGTTTTCTTTCTGGAAATTTTGACCTACGAAACAAACCCAGTGGACGGAAGGAGAGCCTATTTGATAATGAAGAATTAAAGGTGATCGTGGAAGTGGATCCATCGTAAACCACTTCAGAGTTAGCGGCAGGCCGAGTGATAAAACAATTTAAATTCACTTGAAACAAATTGTAAAAATGAAAAGCTTGAGAAAGGGGTACCGCATGAATTGTCTGAAGCACACCAACAAACACGCATTAAGTACTGCGTTACATTACTCAACCGTCACAATAACGAGGGAATTTTGAATCATATTGTTACTTGTGATGAAAAATGATTTTTTTACGACAATCGGAAACTCTTATCTCAGTGGTTGAACCCAGGAGAACTAGCCAAACCCTGTCCCAAGCGAAAGTAGATTCAGAAAAAGGGACTTGTGAGTGTTTGGTGGAGCAGTGTTGGTGTCATACACTACAGTTTCCTAAGATCTGGCCAGACGATAACGGCAGATCTGTATTTTCAACAATTGCAAACCATAATGGAAAAGCTAGCCATAAAACAACCGAGACTGGTGAATCTCTCTAGCCCACTGCTGCTTCAGGACAACGCTAGACCCCATACTTCACGATAGACGGTCGTTATATTAGAGGAACTGCGGTTGGAATGTCTCCGATACCCACCATACTGCCCGGACCAGATTACCACTTTTTTAGGAATTTGGACAATTTCTTGCAAGGAAATAAATTCAATTCCGATGAAGATAACCAAATCGCCTACAAAAACTTTATTGATTCTCACTCCCACAATTTTTTCAGCAATGGAATCAATGAACTACCTATAAAATGGTGAAAGTACATAGATAATAATGGTACATACTTCGATTAATTAAATGTATAATTTCACAATAGTTTTTTCGTATTACTTTTTCCTTATAGAACGCTAATTTCAATTTAAACGACGTACCATACACCATTCCGCAAGCTTTTTTCTGATTTGCGTTTTCTATAATTCCGCGCATACAGTACGACTCATATGAGACGACTTCTTCAATATTTTTATTGTTTCACTTTGAGTCCTAGTCTTGCCTTCCAAATACATTCACACACATTAATTAAACACATTCTCAAGCTACATTAATTTATAATTTTACACAACGCTAATTCACAACAATCACGCGCAGGCGCTTATACTATCCCGATGACGTCACGGGCCAAACAAACGCTGTACGACAAACACGTACAGACATGCTCTATCCTTTGTGAACTGCGACCGTTGTTATCGCATTATTAGTCTCTAAGTTATTAGCGATTAAAATTTATCAGTATTTTGTAACACAAGATAGTTTGATCGGTTGTCACTGTACTTAACGAGCGAATAGACGATTTCACGCTTAATATATATATATATTAGATATAATTAGATTATAGAAATACAAAAGTAATATGTATATTTTTTTGGTTCATTCAGGTACATGGCTACCATAGAAAAAATATATAGAAACAGAATACAAACATTTCTTTAAGTAAATTATTTAAATAGAAACATTAGAATGATAAATTCGTATTGAAATCACAGCATGACGGTAGGGCACTCCCCAATGGGAATCTACCATCGAGCACCTATAGGTGTTGACAACTTATTCCTCCACTAGGGTTAGCGGGTCACCATCTCGGGCCACATCGTTCCTTAACATCACGTACAACTCTGTGACCCTAACGCTAAACTTCTAAACAATAAAAAAATACACATGCAAATAATAATATAAATTAGTCAGTGCATTTAAAGAACGAAGAAGAGAGAGAGAGCTTGTAGAATGAATACCTGAAGCTGACGCTGAGCTGGCGGCTGGTCGGCTGGTACTCCATGGTGCCGGTGTTGTTCAGGATGTCTCCGCACTCGACCGGCTGCTTGCCCTTACCGGCCTGGGTCTCGCTCTTCAGCAGCAGCTGCGCCTGCTGCTCCGATATTATCACCACCTGGTCAACACGACCACTCCATTACCTTATACTCCCGCGTGTCCTGCGAGTACTATACAACAAATCGTAATCCAAACAACTAACAATCTGTTTAGTACAGGCTCTAAGAAGACACTTCTTCTTGTATTGGCACCGCTGAAGCACTTACCAATGTCAACGTTTTCAAAGATTTTGTAAATAGAATAATGTAATTGGAATACCCGAAACAACAATTTTTGCTTTTAATTTAATTTCGTTTGTTTATCGAGGGTCTGGTAGCAACAACTATTTAACGATTTATACCTTAACATTCTCTTAAATAATAAATTAATTATCGACTGACTATCGAAACGACTCGAGGTATGTCGTCGTGCGCGCGTCACGCAATAACTACTGGATACATTTTGATCAATTTTTTTTTCTGCTTTACTACTTACATTATTGGTCCTTATATGAAAAAAGCACGAGACCACGCGAACGGAGCCGCGGGCACAGCTGGTATTTAATAACAATTATGCGAGTCGATACGTGTGATTGTGTGACTATATTTAAATGGGCGTATCTTAGCCCTTTATTATCTATATATATGTTTTTTATTCCCACGGAGTAAATTGACAAACACTAATGTTGTAATGTTCAGCTACCATACATTTTACGGTATAATTATTTTAATGGTAAGCTTTGAAATAGTGGATTGAGGGTTTTTTGTTTATTTATCGACATATTTTATGTTATGCAGCATACCTAATCATTGACATTCATCATCATCATCATTTCAGCCGAAAGACGTCCACTGCTGGACATAGGCCTCCCCCAATAAGCATACGGTCCGCCTCATAGTAAGCGGCTACCGTAGCCTATCGACGCTTATAATAATATATGAAGTATTAAATAGTGCTTTCCCGACCTTGAACCACCTACCCCAAGGAGTTCTGGAACCACTACTCACCTCAGGAACACAACACTCGGTTATTTGGGTGCGATCTTCTACAGGGTGGAGGTATTCCACCAGTCGGGCTGCCCCGAATAGAAATATCTCCAAAGAAATATCTCTGTGCCCTACCTCTCTTTATAACTTTTATTACTACAATAAGGCCCTTATGTAATGTTACAGTAAAGCCCTTTGTAACATTACAGAAAGTCATTTTGTAATATGTCAGCGAGGCAATACTACACGTGAACCGTTTTCCAACGATACAGTGAAGCTATTTGTAACGTTACATGAAAGGTGTACAAAGCGGGTCAGGTCGGGTCGGGTTACCCGAGGATGGTGAAGGGTGGACCACTGTAGCCCGCCGCCGTAAGCGTAAGAAGGCTTCAGTTGCGGCGGCTGTTGCAGCAAAGGCTCCTGTTCCTCGGAGGAAGGCGACTGGAAAGCCAAAAAGGAAGCTTCCCTCGAAGCCCCGATCGGCTGCAGTGATTGTTACACTGTGGCCTGAGGCGGTGGAGAGGGGAGTGTCCTACAAGACGGCCCTCATGGGAGTAAACCGTGACACGTTAGCCGAACTCGGCATCGGCAACCTGTCGCTTCGCCCCGCGGCCACGGGATCTAGAATCATAGAGATTCCCGGCGCCCGTGGTCCGGAGCAGGCTAGCGGGTTGGCTGAAAAGCTGAAAGAGGCGCTGGCGGACGTAGCCACTGTTGCCATACCGGTAAAGAGGGCAAACGTCCGGGTCATTGGGCTCGACGAGACCGTGTCGGTGGCATATGTCGTCGCGGTGGCGGCGGCCAGGGGTGGCTGTGAGCCAGCCCTTATTAGGGCGGGCGAAATACGCCCCTATGGGAGAGGCAGTGGAGCCATCCATCTGTTGCTCCCGGCCGTTGCCGCCAAGGCGTTGCTGGAAGCAGGGCGACTCCTCGTTGGCTGGAGTGCGGCTCGCGTCCGCTTATTAGAGGACGGACCTTTACGGTGCTACAGGTGCCTAGACGTGGGCCACACTAGGCCCGTTTGCCAGTCGGCAATTGATCGGGGAGCGCTTTGCTTCCGGTGCGGGCAGCCTGGCCACAAGGCACTACAGTGCGCAGCTGTGAAGCTGCACTGTGCCTTGTGTGCTGATGCTGGAAGGCCGGCGGAGCACCATATGGGGGGCGCCAAATGTAGGCCGCCTCCCATGAAAGGGAGGGCACCACCAGCGCCTACACCGTCGTAGGTGTGTTGCGTAGACGTTGGGTGATAGGAGGGGGCGCGTTTTGCCTCTTCCCTCCACCCTTGCTGAACCAAGGGGAGATGGGTCGGGGGGCCCGTCTTCCCATTGCACTGGTTTAGCCGTCTGGGAGACAGTTGGGGTTGTACCAGACTGTCTCTCTTTAGCGCCGGAGGCCCGATTGGGGCCGGCCGCCGGGGCGACGCGGTTGTTGCTATCGCGATCCCGTTTCGCCCCATTTTGGCGGCTGATGGTACACCGTGGAGGTTTAGTGAGTAGGAGTCTCACATAACCACTCGTCCCCCCGGGCGGGTGTGTACCCATGAAGGGTTCCTCCACGTTAAAAAAAAAAAAGGTCGGGTCGGGTTAGTGGATTGTTCGCCAGCCGTATTGTTTACCGGCAGCGGCCCGACACCCCGCACACTCACCAATCGCTAAACCAAGTCATCATCCGCTAACTACTCGTTCTAATATTAGGGCAAGGCGTTGGTTGAACACTTACGCTAACTCGAGGCGGTGTCATGTACACGTTCAGCTGACCCCCGACCAGTAAACGGACCGTAGCCGTGAACCTGCCGGACAAACGGACACCTCATCACTACACATTCACTCGTTCAACAATACGTAAATATAAAAATGTAACACACTATGACATGACACATGTCACAACGTATCAACTCAGTCCCCGGGAGTACGAACCTATTACCGCTATATGGCAATATCAGCTGCAGTGACCACTGGATGTGTCCAGGTGAATTATATACCTGTTGGATACTGTGAATTTTTAAATTCAATTATGGACAACAATGGTTAGTTCTGTACATGTCTCCCCTTTTGTCCTAACTACCCCCTTCTCCAGGAAGCAGTGGAACACTTATTCACCACTGAGACACAATGCAAGGCTATTTGGCTGCAATCTTATAGGGGTAAAAATATTTCACCCGTCCCATTGTCCCAAGTAGAAAAGATACATTGATAAGTTTCTAAAGAGATGTCGCTGTGCTCTTACTTCTCTTAAATAGTTACAATGGTAGTATAAAATAATATAGTGTACATACCGCGTGTTAGTTTTCATCACCTGCGGAGGCTGTTTCTCGATCACGAACGTCGAAGTGACCAGAGTGGACAGCAACCCGGTCACCTGACCACAATACACTTGTAATACATTTTTAGCATTTTTATTAAAACATGAGCAAATATTAAACTCCGCACAGGTGATTTATGTGAATCTTTTAATAAACAACACACTTTTACACTTGAGTTATCATTATTACGGTATCACTTAGTACAAATCGGCAACAAGTTCAATAGAACGTAACCAAAAACGAGTTACACTAGTGTGCGTACTATTTTGTTAATTTTCTTTGATACACAAGTTACATCCAGTTAATAAGTACACGTAACCACAATTAATCACATCTACTAAAACCTTTTATTTTTCAAAAATGATAAAACTTAATATAATATCCCTATCTCGTTCTAACTCAAATATGTATTATGCTCTTTCACTTTCGAATTGCCGATCTAGTTATTCTATCGCGCTCATCTGACTCTCTCGATTTTTAGCGTAATCTTTCCTTTTGTCTCTCTGAACAAATACATATCTCCGTGCCTTTTTTCATCAGAAAGGTTTCGTTGAAAAACGTTGCATATAAAATTGAACTTTGGAAATCTACTCTCAACGCACCCAAACGACCTTATGTGACGCATCAAATGTGACTACTATCTTCAGCACAATAGAACAAGAGGCTTAGCAAACAACATCATAGTGTGGACTCCTTGATGTTACCATATGCATAACACTTCTAATCACGATCTAGAACGTATAGTACTTATAGAGACGAATCTAACAAATCTAAACACGACAAAGATATCTAGAATTCCGAGAATCCAGGATACGAATTCATCAGCCGACCAGCTCAGTAATATTAAATTATTGCATTGCCATCGGACTTGCATAGGTATTCCGAACAGCGGTTCATCGGAAGTAGTTAAAAAGTCAGCTACAAGTTTTCATCCTTATATACTGTTACAAGTTGAATAAAAATAGAAAATAATCAATATTCTCAAAATAATATCTAGAAACGTCTAGAATCTACTCGAAACATCGGCTTTATATTCGTAAGTACGAAAAGACATCGCGGTGTACTCACACATTCAAAGCTTATCGCTCCGATTTCGTAGCCCAACAAACAACAATAGTCTAAAAATTGAACACTACCCCTTTTAAACGATGTCTTAAAATGCAAACCTTTCTAGTGATTTCGACCCTCGTTTTATTTGAGCATATAAGCGATGCGTGTCCCGAGCCAGGGCAGTTCTGTCTTGAACTTTATTCACTGAGTACGAATAAATTATTTACTTACAAATCTAACGATATTTTCATTATCCACGGATATAATAATATACTAACGAGTTAAATAATAGCTTGTAAAGGACCTCACCTGCTTGCTCATATCGTCCAGCATTTCAGCTAAATGAGGCTGCCTCAACTCGACAATGGTCTTCGTGTTGATCCTGGCCACGTTGGTGACCTGCTGGCGAGTCGTCCAGATCAGATCGGCGAGGAGCTCGCACCACTCCTGTATGGTGTTCAGGTTCGACTGCATCGGGACCCCGTTGCCGCTCAGCTGCTGCTCTCTCTTCCACCTGCCAAGGGGTTATCATTACATTCACCTATTTAAATATAATATTTTAAAGCTTAAGATAACACCGGTATCCATCAGTGGGGTAAGGAAATAAAGGACACGGGCTGGTAGAACCAACATACGCCGAGCTAGTTAGTTTCAGATCAAACTTCATTAATCAACATTTAAGTCATTCTTAGTATTCGATGGTATTTCATCCGACTCCATCGCTATCCGAAATTATTCGAAATATTTATAATGGATACGATTACTGTTTCGGATAATTTTACTCCGGATATCCGATATTTTCGGTAGCGATTGGGTATTTGACTATATTAAAAATATGAACCTTGTCAGTGCAATTCTAAATAACTACATATTCTTTAAATTATTTCTTAAAAACACTGAATACGACGGCTGCAAACAGACTAAATTTATTTGTAAATAAAGATGCACAGACAATACAGTATTTGAATAGTGCACATTTTTATCGCTAGTTGGCGTGAGTAGTATTTAATAATCTTTATTTATTCTAATAATTTTGATATATGTACATATTTTAACATCACCACTTATCAAAATAACCCTTAGGCTTATGCTAAGTAAACCATAGAAGATATATCAGATTGATGTACTACATAATTGCAGTTCGTGAAAAGACATACAAAAAAGGCAGCGATAGCGTATGTCTATCTTCTAAGTATGTATCAGCCATAATGAGCATTTTTGTCTTCCGTCTTTAAAGCGAGGGCAGTAGGATTCGCGCGTGCGCTCGACCAACGGCATTCTAAGCTCCACGGGAACGAAGCCACAGGCACAGCTAGCGTTATTTTAAAGTTAAAACAGTGAGAAATTGATGACTTGAACCGTGGTCAAAGAGGATAATAAATAAAATGGTCAATAACGTAATGTGATGACACAGACAAGGAAATGCTCATGGCATAATATATATCAGAACAAGACTTACTTGATCAGCTCGTCGTCGAGGACTTGGCTTTGCAGTTGACGGAGGTTCGCTATGTTGTCCTTCATGTGATCGACCAGCTCCATCTGCGACTGACTTATTTGGGCGACCTGAGTTGATAACATATATCTATTGGAATTTTATTAGCTTTATTCGAGCGAGTCCATTGCGCGTTCTCACTGCCTGTACTGGCCTACAGCTTGTCTGAATGCTTTCTTTAATACTATCTCGGCAAATTGACAGTACTGTTCCCGATAGTAAGCACAGTACAATCCAAACACAACGGCGATCACCGAGAGATAACTAGATATGCCCGTGATCCTGCAACGCGACACGCAAAAGCAGTCACTATGACGGACTTTTCACCGCGTGCATGGTGATCGTATCCCAGTCGAGTAAAACAACCCTCACAGCCCACTACCACCATATCCTCGTCCGTTAGTCAGCAACGTGCACCGCGTGCCACGTGCAGGTGAGGGTTGGCTCGGCCGTCTCGGCACCCCTCATAGTTACTGCTCCGCTTCTTAGGAAAACTTATAAGCAATTAAAGGAAACATGTCCCTTCTTAAGACATGGAGCCCGTTTCCTCACAGCCCCAGATTTAGGTAAGTTTGGGATTGAAATCGAAGGCAGCGCAAAAGGGACTCACCAGAGCGTTGAGTTTCCTCTCCGTCTCTTCGATCTGACTGCGGAGACAGGCGACCAGATCCCTACGCTCGTTGGTCATCGACTGCTGGAGGTAGTTCATGTGTCCTGGGGAACAACAACAACGTGACATCTACAATATTTATTTACATTCTCTTTTAGTTCGTGTATAGAAGTCGTGGCGATCAAGTGATTTAGACCTGAGTAGAAAATATAAAAAATTCACTATTCTCGAAATATCTCGAATCGTGTAGAATCAACTTAAAACATCGAGTACATTTTCGTAGGTGCGAAAATACATCACAATTCACTCACACATTTAAAGCCTATCGGTTTACGTAATGTCTAAAAATTGTGCACTTTCCCTTCTTTAAGCAATTTTGTCGTAATGTTCAAGACCATTCTAGAAACTTCGACAGCGAGCCTTGTTTCGAGCCAGGACAGTTCTGCTTTGAGCCACGAAGTGTAAACAAGAAGCAATAAAAACGTCTTAAGAAATCTGCTAGAGGACCGTAAAGAGTAATACCGTAAGTACGACGACAGTAGAGTGAACGTCAGTGTAGTTTGTCTGAATTTTGTTTCACCAAGTGCAAGTAAATTATTTACATAAAATTATTCAAACATTTTCACTATCCACGGGTATAACAATACTGTCAACTGGCGGATTACAGACATTCTTGGAATTACTGAATTATTTATTGAATTCACATAAGATATAAAAAATATATCAATTTCTGACCTTTGTTCTTCAAGCATTCGTGCCATTGTATCGAGAACGACTCTATGTTCGCTTGCAAGCTCCTGATATCCTCCCCCGCCATGCTCACCTTCTGCCGCACAGTCTGCAGGCCCGTGATGAGCTGCGAGACAATGCACCGTTATACGTATCATTGCAATGTCAGGAGGCTGATTTACACTTGTACTTTCTTTGTCTATGATCAGGAACATTCGTTTCAAAATAAGAAGTATTCTGTAATTTACCTGAAACCATACCACTAAGAAGGAATTTATAAGGACTGTATAATTAACTAGGGGTGTGTCCGCGGCTTCGCACGTACAAGGTTAGTTTGAGTTGAATTCGGACGTACAGACAGAAAGACAAACGAAACTTTTAATGGAATATCGCGTGATCAGTGTCCTTCCATCCGGATATTTGCAAGAAAGGTAACATGTACAGACAGCACTAACTACATAATTATTAATATTGGTTTAACATTATCTTATCTAAGGAAAATCTATATATCCATATTAATATTATACATGCAAAACTAATTCTGTCTGTCTGTTTGTTACGTTTTCACGCCTAAACCGTAACCTAATAAGCAAACTAATTTCGATGAATTTTGGTATAGAGATATATTGAACTTTGGACCGGACACCTGGGCTACCTGTTGTTGCGAAATTAAAACCTGAAGGAATGAAATACGGGATGAAAGTTTTCGGTGAAGGAAAATATAGCATGGTGGTAGGGCATTTTCCAAATCCCGCCGGCTAGCTACCGCCCTCAAGTTGAACATCTCTCGCCAAACACCAATAGGTGTGTTCCGGCAGCTGCACTTCAGAGCCAGTCGACCCACTAGGTTCAACGTGTTCCATCTTGGGCCACATCGTCACTTAACATCAGGTGAGATTGTGGCCTACGCCAAACCTATAACGATATAAAATAAAACCATCATTTTTCATGCTAGGGATATTATTTTTTTTTATGAAAATTAAATTTCATTTGACGCATTTAGTACTCGGTAACATTGAGGAGAGCTGCGCACGCATCAAGTGACCCATCAATTCAAATTATTATCATTGCTAGCTAACTTCATGATGTTGGCACCCGAGATAACATTATTTTGTTATTTTGTTACGCGCGCATACGTAAGTACACAACAGTTTTTAAGTAGCAAACAAGCATTCACTCCGCCTTATGTAATGTGTGCATGGACTGGAAACCATGGCTATTTATGACCAACCTAAGAAACGCAAGAGTCTTACTGAGAACAGTCATTAAAAGCATTGACTTGGAATGCTTAGTTCGTCGATCAAACACAACCTCTGATCCGGAACACGGGATACAGCGGCAGAAATAGCTAAATAAATAATCAACATATATATCTAATACAAACACGTACACGCGATACAAGTGAAACTTCTTAAAAACGGAGACGCGGATAGCCCAAGCTCTGCATTAGATATGTAATGTATAGCTGTCTCTCTCGTTCTCTCTATGTTACACATCTTTCTTCTCTTTCGTGTAACGAAAGGTGCCTAAACGCGACGCGTCCTTGAAATTTCAACTGTCAATTCTCGTCCAATTATCGAATCACCGCCTAAGAGGTTTCACTTCCAAAACTGTAGAAAAATCTTATAGCCTACGCAACCGAAGCTGCGAGCGAAAATCTAGGCGAGACTAAAACGTAATATAAAAATTATGTTAAATTAAATTACAGCACAATATATTGTAAGCATGATTGAGTCACCTCACTGTACTTCCTTTCGGTTTGCGGCTGAGCGACGTACTGCGTGCCCATTGCGTTCTGAATGACTTCCATCTCGAGCGCCAGGCAGCGGCGCATGTACGCGTACAGCTCGTGCGGGGCGTGGCTGTAACACCATCAACAGACACCGAGTCACGTTCCCGGCTACATCACACTATTGGCTCCAGGCACAGTGCCTGATACTCGCCTATAACTAAACGTCATTGCTATTTGTACAGGAGCCAAATACATCCTTAATCATTGAATGTATGTTCGACGTCCATTTGAAGTGTTTCGTGAAGCAGCAATGAGCCGTGCATCACTGTGCGAACACCTAGTCACCCGCTGACGGGCGACGCTGTTGGTCCCCAGTCCTATTGTCTAATGGGGACGACGCAACAGCGACGCTGTTGTCTAATGGGGGCTTTACATTCACGAATACAGGCCTAGCTTTTATGAGAAAATCCTGACTACACTAATAACCGTAATAACAGAACACAGGCATGGCTTCACCCGTGAACCCACAATTGACTTTACTCGTGAAATTACAATTGACTTCATTTGTAAACATTCAAATAATTTTAGTTGTGAATACAGCCATGAAGGTGAATACATTACATACTTCACATACAGGTGAATGGTTTAACACCGGGAATACACCAATAATGAAGCACTCATTGCATGGATGGCAACTGTTGATTACGACAGATATAGGTCAAGATAGACTTTTCGCTGCTTCTACTTGCAAACAGGGTTAAACTCTGACACACCTGTACTGTAAATGGAAGTTCTTCGCAGCCTCCAGGAGTTTCATTTTGGTGACAAACATATCCGGGGACAGCATCAGGTCGGCGTGCGTCTGGATCTCCTGCACCAAGTCATTAACGAAGGACCTCTGTTGGTCTTCGGGTCCAGCCGCCCTGAAACAAAACATTCAATACTAGTATCCACCCGCGACTTCGTACACACTCATTTATACTAATATTATAAACAGACACTGAAAATGTTACAGAAGGCTTACGGTGAATCGACTATATCAAAAACACGTGCTAATGAGTAGTATAAAGCGTTCAAAAGCGGTCGAGATATGCTGGAAGATTTGCCTCGCCCTTGCAGTCGTTCGCCGTTTGCACCTCTCTCGAGGTCTCCCTGACGCCGGTTTGGCGGTAGTCGACCAGGGAATCGATCGCTAAATCGGCGTCTGCTATTGACACTAGTTCATCTGGGTTCCTATCTAGGCTGGACGGGGACGCGTTCTCCTTAAGATAACACGATCAAGTTTCGCGTGGTTAACTACTTTGACAGTAGGAAGACTGGGGTCAAAGTGTTGATCGAGTTGAAGGATGATCGGACGGTGATCTGAGTCTAGTTCAGGTTCTACTGGTATGAGTCAGTAAGGGTTGAGAAGGGCTTTATGAAATACTGTTGGACGACAGTTATCTTTATAGCGAGTGGGTTCTAGGGGAGAGCTATGACGTCAAAGTTGAGCACATCACATAATAAATCGAGTATAACCCCGTCAGGAGTATTATTATACGAGCTGTTGAAGAGAGTGTGTCCACTATTAAGGTCGCCTGCTATGATGACCGACAGACCGAGTGAAAGGGGCACCTCCAAGTCGGACTGAAGGAGTCTTTTCTTCAGGGAGAGATATGCAGACACACGCGTGACTGACGGATAGCCAGTCATGCCTATTCTACAAACTGAGACTTTCATATTGTTACGGCTTTAACATAAATAAAATAGAAAACATCACCTTTCACGAAATTTCAAGGAGCGTCCGGAAAGATCGTGTATTTATCACAGTGCAGTCGTGTGACGTATAGTCTTAGGTTCAGCGACACACACATAGAAAGTCTTATCGCTAAAACTGTCAGCAAACAATGGGCTATAAATTAAACGTTCCCCTCGTTTTAAAAAGCGATGACGTAATTTGTTTACAAGATGTTAAGAGTTCCGGGACCTTCCAGAGATTTCGGGATCGAATCTCTTAGATATAAGCTGATTTGCGAGACGCGGCAGTTATAAATTTGAAAGCGAAGTGACAACAAGAAGCGAAATAAGAGAGAAACAAACAGCCTTATTCTGCAAGTACTTACTGGGTTATTCTGTGAGAATATTCGGTGGACGATTTATGTGTTTTTGTTCTGTTGTTGCTTTTTTTTTATTATTTTAATTTGTACTAGCTGAGTACGAATAAATTAGTTTTGAGTGACACTACGGCATCTTATTACCCACGGACGTAACAATATTAATAGTACGAGAGTGCGGAATAAGTGCGGGAGGGCCTACTGGCATGCAATAGAGGGAACGCTTATAGTAAATGAGGGTGCCGCCGCCTCGGGTGACACGGTCATTTCTAACAATGCTGTAGTTCGCAATCGTTGGATTGTTCTACTGGGTTTCAAGAGTATTTCTTGTACAAGAAACTCGTCTGTATCCCGTTCCCTTAAAAGGTATTCACACAGATTTTGCGTATTACAAAAGAACATGTTTAAGCTCTTTAGTTTAATAAAATCCATTCTTAACAGATTTATTTGCGGCGGCTACGCGGGCAGTCGTTGTAACGTCAGTGCAAGCACGGGAAAGTGCCTGATGGCCATGGCGGGACCAAGCTCAGAGCTGCACTGGTCAAAGTCCAGTACGTCTTGAACATCGTGCTCTAGGAGTAACATAGCCATGTTAGTCCAAGCCGAAGCCGAGACCAAAAGCTGAAGGCAACCCCACTTTAAGTAGCGGCGAATACCTTCCCTTTATTTGTTCATTCAGTCGTTTTTTTGTATTATTATTGGTATTATATTTGTAATTGTTCCAATATATATAATCGGAAACCTTTCCGGCATATGTGTAGAATTTCATATGTACGATTATGTCTATTTGTCTATGGATATTGTCCGATAGTGTATGACCTGTTTATGAGGTTTTCAGCAAAATGGGACCTATCTGGGTGTTCATTTCGTAACACTGATATATGTTCTTTGTAACGAGTGTTGACATTTCGTCCCGTTTGGCCTACGAGTATGTACACGGCGCTACACTCGTCACATTTAAGTTTATAAAACCCCGATTTTTTTTTGACTAGTCGGTTTGTTTTTTGTTAACTTAGTCTCTGTAAACTATTATTGGTTTTAAGTGCTACGTGTATTTTATTTTTTACGTGTCTTAGCTATACGTTCAGATATAAATCCCAAGTGAATTTATACTTCCAGTATATTTCTTAAGCTGTAAGTAAATAAATCGGATTTTTTGAATAATTTTTATATACCCTGGGAGCATTACAATTCAACGTTAGCAATCAACCTGTACCAGTGACAACCGGTACATATCACGGCCCTTGTAAGATCCTAACAAGTAAGTGTTTACATTATAAGCACTAAACCTCGTTGTTGACAATTCATCGTGTTTACAGCAGTTTCTGCACACCGCACACAGGCAAAGACTTCTATAAATCCACTAGTTGTCTATTGTAAAAAGTGTATCGAAATACTTATGTATATAAGAATTCAAAATAGAACCCTTACGCATATTACCATTTACCGGAGATAGAATAAAAACTAGAGAAGACTGTTTATTAATTGGGAAACTCACCATATTCTGCTTTCAATCCAGGGCGCCAGACAGTGACGCACTTCTATAGGGAAGTGATCCACGTAAATCATGCGCACCTGTAACATTTCCAAATGTAAGAGAACAGCTGCTGATCAGGTATGCGAAACACTGTGTGTGTGTTTGAGTCAGTGGGTCGAATGGGTGAGTCAGTTGGGAAGTGAGTGAGTGAGTGAGCCATTGAATGCATGAGTCAATGAATGAATGGGCGAGTCGAGTGTGCATGTATTTGTGTGGGGAGAGGTACCTCCTACACCTAATATGCGGGAACGACGCAAAGCGCGGGCACTCTATTCAATGTGACTCTAATATAGTTTGTCCATAAGTTATTGTACCTGTGAAATTTTTAGAAACATAAAACCATATACTGGTAACACAATAAGTGCTGTCAAAATTGTCTGTTAGCGGAGATTACGAGAGCATTTTCTATAAAAAAAAACGAATTAAAATCTACAGTTGAAATGCCGAGACTTGTGAAAAGTGAAGTTAGGAGGCTGGTTTTTAAACTATTTTAAAGTTTCTACAGCGAGAGAAAAACGAATCAAGGTGTTTAGCTAACAGAAACAACATTATTAATCGAGTCGCCACTACGACCTGTATGTAACATGTTTTGATACTTTATTTATTTAATATATTAAATATACTACTTAAATAAAATTTTGTGAATATATTTGAGCTTGCAATTATATTAAACGAAAAGTAAGAACTTTGCATTATAAATACCTAATAGATAAATCTGTTTTGTTCAAGGTATTTCACGTGCTAGCTATTAAGAACGAAGGTTTATCAAATAATGGTGTATGGAGAACACCTGGGAAAGGCAAAGGGTCAAAATCAGGATGACCGCTTAACTTGGATTATTTTGATAAATGCGCTGTTCGTAATATTATACACAATTACTAAACGATAAAAAAGAAATCCAACACTTCGCAAACTTTTAACTGAAGCCAAAACTGATTTAAATTATGCTGGGGGGGGGGGGGGGGGGGATATATTTTACGGAAACATTTAACTGAAATGGGATTTGTTTATAAAACTTACCTAGCAAGCGGTCTCTCCTCATAAGAGTCTTATTATATTACGGCATGGCGTTCAAGATATTTAAGAGCCATAGATCTACTTAGAATAGAAAGATCAGAAACACGTAAGCATCTCATTTACCTTGATGAAACATATTCATACTTCATATAGAGTAAAAAATTCCTGGCAAAGTGATAGTGAGTCAGGTCCATCATCAATGGGTGAACCGCATGCCGCAGTGTGCAAGGATTTATACCCAAAGGGCTATTGGTGTACAAATCCAAGTATAAAAAAGCGGACTACCATCATATGTATAAAGATAAAAATAAGAAATCTCTAAAATCTATCTAGAAATCTACAAAGTTAAATCCAAATTTACCCGGACCGACAGTCCTTATCATGGATGACGCATCATATCATTGTGTTCAAATGAATATGCCTGTCTGCTAGAAAAAATAAAATGCAGGAGTGGTTGAAATGTTATGGGATCTCATATATAGATCAAATGACCAAAGCTGATTGATGGTTATAATTCAAAATCATAAAGAAACGCCAGTTTACGAAGTTGATCAGATTCTCGAAGCATGTGCTTCAAACATTAAATATATAAAGTATTTAAAACAACTTTTCGAATTGTCTACTCCCGGATGCATACAAATAGTTTCAAGTATCAAAACATGTTGTGCTAATTATTTACGTAGTGTTGCTTACATCTACTTTTTTAATTTCCTAATAATTACCAAGATACAATAATTTATTAGACACATTATAATACAATATATACAATCGTATTTTTTATTAAAATTACCTTTTGCAAGCTCTCCTGGGGCAATTGCTGAGCTCTCGTCCAGAGCGACATCTTGATTCTATAACAAAGGAAGACATATATTACTTTGCGTGAAGTCGAATAGTTGATTTATTAAAATGTTAGTTACTTCTAACCACAGCAAGTGCCAAGTTACCAACGTTATCAAAATTCGTTAAAATTAGGCAATTTAAATTGAATCGGTATCATTATCAGTGGACTTTGAAGAACATCTTAAAGAAACACTTAAAAAAATAATTGTAGTGTAATTTTTTTTTAAAGGAATTTCTAATTTGTCGATTTCAGAAAGGTAGAGAAAAGATGTAAATTGTATAATAATAATAAAAAAAGAGTAAGTCTCATCTTAAATTACAATCAACTGTTTAGTAATATAATTATCTCTGCTCGGAATGTACCCTATATGTATTTATGTGAAGTAGAATACTTTATTATAAAGAACGGGTGGTAACTCTAGTTAGAACTGCGAACCTTTATGAAGCTGGTTAAAGCTAGCTATAGGCTTTAGTGACCACGTGATATAAAGAGTACTGGATATATGCTTGATAATCCCTTTAAATGACAAAAAAAATATGACCAATAAGCGCAAACCAGTCTTTTTTTAGTTTTAATGTTCTTTAGGCGCGTTATGATAAAATAAAAAATGATAAGAATTAAAAGTCCTCACTATAAGATTGCTTGCTAAACCTCTCGTTTTACTGTGCTGAAGACAGTCAGTCACACTCAATATCGCAGCCTTAACTAGTTAAGAAGAAATAACTAATAATAAAATCCCAACTCACATTTTCTATTCCAAATGATTAAACAGACACTTCTTTCCTGTAATATAAATAAAAATATATAAGTTACACATTTAACATTTTGCTTTCTAAGCAAGTCCAGAGGATAGACAACTTTTGGAAAACTGTTTTAAACACTTAATATGTTGACAATGACAATGAAACCAGCTAAATCATATTTATTCATTATTACACATATTAAAGTTATCTAACAAGAATTTTTAATTAAAATAAAACCATATATCACAAAAAGCGGAGTGACTTGATCATTCAATAAATAAAACGAAGGTTAAAAGTATTATATGTAAAGTTTATTTTATTATAATTACAGTTTTATGTAATTCATTTAATTTTAATAACAAAACAATCTCTTTATTGTATTAGTATAGACTGAAATAAATATTCATGTGTGATCTACATTCATTATTCAATACTATTTAAGGAAAAAAAAAACAGACTTCAACGCTATGAAGGTGAAATGTGCATGTTCCTTATTTTCAATTCTCACAAAGAAACTTACTTATAACCTATATTTTGAACAAGTTATCAAAAAAACCAATATGATTAAAGGTAGATAAGAAAGATTATGTGATTTTGACAAACAGGTTTTATGTCCCCTACTCATTTATCTATCGATAAAAAATAGTGATGATCGATATTTATCGACGTTATCAAAACAAATTTTTCGACATCCATATTAAGTTTGCTAAAACATCAATACATCAAAGCTATTAAGAAACACGTCGAACATAGATGTTTCCACATTTGTGTCTTGTAAATGGAGTTCAAAGATCGATATGTAAGCAAAATATATAAAGAAACACAAGATTTCCTTAAAAAATAGGTCATCAACACTAGGAGAAACCGCTACCTAGAGTAAGATCTCTCAGGCGGGAAGGGTTTGCAGGAGCCCAAATACCCAGACCCAGGAGAAAAAGGAATCCCTTGTCAGCCAAGGATGTGGGACTGGGGAAGGGTCAGGGTTTCCATCCGTCCACCAATAGATAGCATTGTGCAAAATTATAAGCATAATGAGGTTACATTACAAGTTGTTTTCACCAATAAAAGAGATGAGATCTAACAGGTGACAAGTTCCAATGCATTTCTTTACTTATGAAGTATATAGTAAGAATATACATACATTCCTCAATTCATTTACAAAGCAAGCATTTGTTACATTCTTTGACATGAGATATAACTTGGCAAATTTTTAATTGTCATTAAATATTTACGTTAAACAATTTAGACTTGCCAAATTAGTAATCTCAATCAATTATTAAAGTCAATTATTTGTGTGTATGTATAAAGTAAATAACAGTGGCCTTGAGAGTAGTTTTATGGCCTTGAATCCATGTGAAACTTAGTAATTGTAAGACCTAATATAGGTGTTTATTTTTATATATATAATGACCCATGTACTAGTTCCAAGTACATAAATGATTTAAAGATAGTGCCAAAATATGGCAATGGCATGGCTGGTCAATAAGTCTCCTCTGTATACATCCCAAGTAAATACAGTCTACATGGAATTTCGAAAGTGTGTCATTGCCCCCCACAGATAAGTTGTTTAAAAAAATATAATTGGATGAGGTAAAATTTACTTACAACTTGTAGCATTTACATTGTTTTGATAAAGTGCATGCAGTCTGAAAGGTATCTTATGTTATATAAAAGAGGTCATCGTAACTTTAAAGTAAGATACATGAAATTGCAGAGACATTTGAGAATTTTTCCTACAAAATTACTGAATGCATTATATTGTTTCATATTTGACAATTTAGTTAAAATATTCCAGAACAATATTCTTCAAGGGGTTGTTTTTACTAATATCTAGTATGACATATGACACAGATGACTCAAACATGCTTAGATGGTCATATTTTTTAATATTATACAGTGTGAGTGGAGAATGTATGACTTGCATGTCTCAGGTGACACATATGAATTTTTTGTGGCTTGTTCCTCATTGAAACAAATAAAATATATTTTTTAAGTAATAATACATAGACTCTAGCTTACAGTTTAATGGAATAAAATTAACTTCATATAAGGAATTGCTGAAAATATGTTTAATGGAATAAAATTATCTTAATATAAGGAATTGGTGAAAATATTATGTCATTTGAAATGATAACTTAAGAGCAACAACAAAAAACATTATTATTAAAAGCCATAATTACTATTGAGTTTTATATGGTACAATAAAATTAGTATAAGAGTTTACTTCTTACTGAGTTTTGATTTGAGTTTCCAAATTGTAATATTCAGCTCAAGGTTCAATAACGCTGTCCAATACAATGACATTTTTGATTTCTATGTGAAATTTTCTATCTATTGCCAGATTGATGGGCAAACGTTGAAACAAATAAAATTTCACATTTCTATATTAATTTATTAAAAATATTAAAAATTTAAATGTTAGCACAAGTTAAACTCCGGAAAAAAAACCTGATTTAAAAAAAAACTTCCCGAGTCTGACATAGGCTGTGTTATCCTTAATAAATTGTATATTATAATAATTAACACAAAAAAACTCATTCTTGATAACTAGTATAATATCTAATATATATATATATATATATATACCTAACCTAACAAGTATATATACTAAAAATATAGTCAGAGATCATAAGTCTCTGTGTTACTAAAAAAATAGCACAAGTCAAATAAGTAGATCTTTAGTTATAACATTATATGATTGTTAATAAACAGATACTGGTGACCGACAATAATTTGTGATATTTTCCATCACAGAAAGCTTAGGCTTATTATGAAGCAATGTTACTTCATCATTTATAATCATTACTACAGTCCTAATAAGGTTGAGATTTTAACACATTCAATTATTTTTATTCAAGATAATTCTCTACTCACTGACAAACTTGTATGTTAAGCCATTTATATGTATTTTTTAAAGCATGCTTTTTTTAGCATAAACATGGTAGCCACAAACACAAAAGAGTTTCCAAAGTTGTCCACATTATTTTTATTATCATATGTAGGTAAAACAAAATACTTCTTTATCATTCTGCCGAATCTTTGTTGCAAACAATAAGATTTTATATCACACTGATCTTATCTAAGATCTTTTTTATTCCTAGAACACGGCACAAAAGGTATTCGACTCACTGTTTTTATATAGGAACACGAAAAAATATTACAATTATTACATCATGAGACAATCTAACGGTATATACAGTATTCAATTCAAATTATAAAATAATAAATGATGTACTTACATTTATATACCTCGCTTACACAAATTAAATCATAAATATTCAACGCATGATGTGTTTTCTTTATAGTTACAGAAATAACTGAAATACGACCTTCTTTATATAAAACAATCTTTTAAAAACCAATAAACTGTCACTTTTATATCTAATTGGTTTTGTGGTAAACTCAATAAACTGTTTGGGTCCGGCAAAGACTAGGTCCCTTGAGGATACCTCTATCGAACGATGCCAGGCAACGGATTCCGTAGCTAATTCCGAGAATTTTGACGTTTACGCAAACATCGAGTAGCTATACGGCACGTTTCATACACACACAGATACACGATTTTAATTTTAGCTGCATCAACAACTGTCAACAAGTATGACCTTCGCGTATACCTACTTGATATATCACAGAAAAACGGCCCTCTATTGAAATATCTTCTCACATTATTACGATACAGTTAAAGAATGTTGGAATTATCAATTAAAAAAGCCCCAGCCGGCAACAATGACACTAGACAGAGAAAAACACTAAAATTATAATTATTCCTTGCTTCGACGAAATTCTGAGAAAAATACTGATCCCTCCCTTTTTGTGTGTTAATTTGACACTATTAGGGATACCAGTCGTTAAGCAAAAATATTCCAGTAAACAATATAATAATTTTGCAGATATTTGATATGTACTAAAATTTTATCCGAGATTTATTAAGTAAATTTCACCCGAAAAGAAACACTATCAATTATAACCTTCAGCTATTGCTAAATTATATTCTTCTGTTCATTGTTTTTTTTTTTCGATATAGGTACATAATGAATAAATAAAAACATTTTATTTTTCATCTTAAACTATAAAAAAGTTGCAGCACTTCATCCAAAACTTCACATGATTAAGTTAAGTTAGCCTTACAACCCTATGTACAGCTTAAAATCAATGAAATAAATAAGTAATTACAACTAGAGCTAAACGTGTTAGCTGTGACCTCTACCATGTTTTATTCAAAGTTATTATTTCAATTAATCATTTATTGTAGAAGCTTCATAGGTTAGTGGTGGTAGTGAGCAGAGACAAATAAAATTTAATAGTGAGTTCTAGTATTAATCAAGAGGTCGCACAAGACGAACTTTTGTGATAGGCATTTGTAAATTCTGTAACTGAGCATTAAGTATATGTATATATATTTACTAGCTGTTACCATATAATAAATTAAGCTTAATTTAGAGTCAAATCACCATATGTGAGATTGTTACCTAACTTTAAAAACAAACTTATGTATTATAATTAAACAGAATAATATACAAAGATTCATAAACACAAATATAATCAGAAGGAAGATTTATAGGACTATTAATAGGTCCTTACATATGAAATAAGCGATTTATATGGAAAAGATAAAACGAAAAAAATATTATGAAATTATACATTTAATCAATCGAAATATGTACCATTTCGCCAAGCTAACTCAGTCACATAAATCATTTTACTCGACATATAAATATAATTGTTTATTGAAATACAATACTGTTTTACGAATTTAAAAGTTAGACTAGTTGTAAAATAATTCGAAAACAACGACAGACATTTATAAAATAGTACAAACGACGCGGCAGCTAGATCTCTTTCTATTGTCTGTGTCAAAATCAAGAAAAGAATATCAACACACGCGTATACAACCAGATTCAAATAATTACTATATACAACCTACTTCGCGTATTCGCAGTAACGAAGCGGGAGACGTATTACACGACGTCCGGAAATAGTAGGCCCGGGTTGACTTGCTATTACCATTATTATGTAGGTATGCACTTACGCCATTTAAAGATATTTCACTGATTCCGTTGCTGAATCATTCCGAGAATCAATAATCTTTGAAGGCCGTTTGGACAGACTAATCTGAATTGAATTTTTTTCCTTGCAAGAAATTATCCAAATTCTGAAAAAAGTGATAATCTATTGGAACAAAATCCGTGGACTATAGTTCATATATATTCGAACCGCAGTTCCTCTAATTTAGTGACTGTCTGTCGTAAAGTAGGGGGTCTAGCGTTGTCCTGACGCAGCTGCAGCAGCAGTTGATCGAAGGAAGTTCCATATCTTTATCCAAGCTCGGTGAAGCTATCGGAGCCTCGGATGGCTCCAGGGCCCTTAAGGCTAGCAGTGTATAGTAAGATCGAAAAAAATAAAGCTCTTTAAAGAAATAAAATAATTTCTGAACATTAAAAACAAAATTTATTCTTATAATTTTGTATTTTCCTTTTTCGTGTCACCCTAACTATACATCTTCAAATATCCAATAGATGTCACTATTCACTAAGCACATTCCGTTTCGGTTCACGGAAAATGTAATTATTTAACCTTTTAAATTTTCACTGGAAATTAAATGTTCGTTTAACATTACAAAGTAAAAAACCTAACAAGCTGTTTATTTTGCCAGAAAAACACTTTATAGGCGTTGTAGCTGGAAAACATTAATTGCGAGACGGTGTAGTTATAGTTAGTGGTGTTAGTGTATCACTACAGCTGTAAAATTTGTCTAGATAGTTCAATTAGAATGATGCAAAAAAATAGTAAAAATGTCATGCTTTCCAAACATAATTCTTCTGTTAAGCAGAGCAGTACTTACTTGCGGTTATGAACAGAGTTCTTTTTGTACGTCCGTTAAAACTCCTCTTAAAAAGTTACTTTCATAATCATGCCTGATGCGAGGTGATAGACTGGTAGAGATCATCTGCTACATACCTATTTCTTCTGTAAAACAGTATAATGATCCTCTGTAGTTATCATGTCCGACGTTGTTGCTGTAAACATACACTGGTAAGTTAGCCACATTAACTAAGTTTTTTTCAGGATTAACAACCTATTATCAATGCAGAAGTCAGAAAGGACCGTAGTCTTGTTTGCAGGATCGGATTTAGGGGTAAGAAAAATGGTGCCTTAGCCCCGGGTTCCCACATGGAAGGTGTCTCTCTCCATGATATGAATTGCGGATTATTTTTAATAGGAAAAAATACAGCCATTCTCACTAAGCCCATTTTGCGTTTTCCTCAAAAATGTCTCCGTTTTCTCCTCTATCCATTCTTTAGAACGTCTCACTAGCAATGCGTGACAGTCTCAATATCCTAGGTGTGGATATTCGCAGCGAACTCAACTCCAGGGATTATATTGGGAGTATCATCTCCACTACATCTCGGAGACTAGGAATCCTGAACAGGGTGCGACGGTTTTTCACGCCCGGTCAACTGTACCTTCTTTATAAGTTCGGCCGTGTATGGAATACTGTTAATTCGCTCCTCTGGGATGGATCCGCAAAGTACCTCCTCGATGCCCTGGACAGGTTGCAGAGACGGGCTGTACAGTAGTAGGAGGAGGGCATTTATAACTTAATGTAAGCCTGTACTTTGGTACCAAAACAGCACTTCCAACGTGTCCAAAAACTAACTTTGAGGCATCAATAAAAATTGGTATCCATTCCTCCCAGTCTTTGATAAGTTTTCTTGAAATTTACAAATGGCTTCAACCGCTTTCACATAAACGGATCCACCCACTGCTTTTTTAAATTTCACAATCTTTTGCAACGTGCTGCAGTTTTTTTATAAGTAAGAAATTTAGGAATAATTAGTTGAAAATGCAAGTAATGGCGATTGCACTTCTGGGGTCATGTAAAGGAGAAAATCTACGTGTTGCAGACCCGTTATTAATTACACAAATATTAAGTTCATCAAAAATTTCTAATAGAGATGAAGCAAAAATGTCAGAATGATGGGACCCATATGTGATGGTGTGCATTAAAATCTCCCATAACTATTATTGAAATAGGAAGGGAAGGTAACATGAATAGAATTTCAGGAATAAGGGAGGCGTGAGGAATGGAAATGTATAAGGATAGGGAGGATATACCAAATGCCCCAAGGCCAAAGCATTGATATTTGGTGAGTAAAGAGATTTGGGAGAAGTTCAGACAAGGCTTTATAAATAAGGTAGCATTAGCGTAGCCATCATATCTGTCATCGCGGACACAAGAATAACCCGGGGCCTGAAAACGAGAACCCGGTAATAGCCATGTCTCCGCGACAGCAATGACAGATGGTACGTATTTCGAAATTAAAAGGATTCTTGGCTCTGACAGTTCCAATGTACTGTCCTTAAGGGATCCATTTTTGTTAGATAGTGATACAATCTTGCTTAGTTTATGGGCAACCTAGGTCAGTAGGTGCAATCCTCTTACTTGGAAATAATATTAGAGATTAATGTGAGCATAATATCAAACAATTTATTATTGCCTGTTATATCAGGCTGAGGGGATGAGGGCTGATCTCCTGAGGAGTGAGCACAACCATTAAGGAGGAAGGTAGATAAATCACTAATGATAGCCTGGTGTGCAGGTTTATAATAGGATTTACCACTAACGATCTTTGGACGAGGAGTAATAACAGTTTTTTTGTACGTGTTATAGAAGGATGTTGGGGTGGAGTACGATTAGGATTGGGTACGGGAGCAACTAACTGCTGTGCTACCACTGTATAAGCTGTTCGCACCGGGGGAAATTGTAAAGAAGTTTCTTCATATGATATATTGTCCCGAGACATCACTACTTTAAGACTATTGGCGTAAATGTTCAGGGCATGCACTGTCAGTTGCCAGATGGTTACCTGCACATAGAATATAGGTGCTAGATGGAGGATGGATAGTAGAGGTACGGTTAATTCATTTCCGCAGTGTTTGTTCGCAACGAAAACAACGCGGTTTAGATCTACACTGTGTCTTTATATGTCCAAATCTACAACAGTTCTGACACTGTATAGTTGGGAAATAATATATATCAACAGGGAGGGAAGTATAATATGAATATACTCTTTCTGGTAGAGGTTGGCCCTTAAATGTTATAGCTACCGAATGCGTTGGAACCCAGTTACTGTTTCCTTCTGACGATGTTTTACTGTTAAATCTATGTGCCTTCAAAACAAAACCACATCCAACCGGCAGTTCGAGTGAATTTATAAGTTCGTCCATGGACCACTCTACTGGGACTCCACGGATAAGACCCATCCTGGTAATATAGTAGGTGGGGATTATTCCCTTGTAGTTATTTTGAACTAGAACAGGATTCTCCAGAAAGTTATTAGCATCTGCAGCGGACTTAAAGGTTAGTGAAATTTTGTTTTTTCCTGCTTTTTTGACGCCATCATTAAAAATATATTTAATTTCGTTAACATTTAAAAATTTCCCAATTTTTATAGGTCTGATAGACAATCCTGCTGACAAATCTGGCTCAATCCTAGGCTCGTGGACCAGGAAACAGCCTTTATCAGAATCATCGTATTTTCCAATGAAAGATGTAAAGGTAGAATGTACCTATACGGTCTGGATAGACGGTGAGGCCGCGGATGGATCTTTAAGCGTCTTTTATCTACAGCAATTATTTCATTATCCTCCCGCCCGCCCCTTCTTCCTCTCTCCCGTCTTTTGGGGGATGATGAAGTGCGGCTTATTACCTGACTTGTTATTGGACCGTCTGGGTGTGGCAGCTCCGGTGGATACATATCCATTGTTTAACTACAAGACATAACCACAACGAAATAACCCGGTCGAAGAAGAAAATGTAATTAAAAAAAAGGTGTGTGCGATTCACTCACGATAGAAGTGAAACTTCATTTTAAAAGGCATTTTCTATTTTATTTAAACAGTGTGCAATATACATACACACCGACATTTACTCTCTCGCTCTGGCTCACACAAAGAGGAGAGACCGATAATGTGCGTTAAACGTTAAACATTTAACGTTTAACGCTTGGAAGTCGCATAAGAAGTTTCACTTCAATAAAACCAAAAATATTTTTTCAATCTCACTGACACGTGTAAAGCGTAAGTCAATCGTAGTTCCTAAATGTCGATCATAACTCAAAATAACTTATCAATTATATGGGTAAATGTCATGAAAAAAAAATGTTTATGGATTTCCAGAAATATTTATTTTAATGACTTTGTTACCTATGTACATTCTTAAAAACTTTTGAACATTTGAAAATATAAATGTTATTAAATAAAACTTCATTTTAATGTTCTAGCTGGATAATAATATTAACATTAAAGGAAAAAAAACACAGACGTAAAATTTAAGTAAATTGGTATATCAGGTTATACGGTAGGACAGAAAATTTCATTTCAAATACACCCACAAAAACAGTTTCACACATTCAAGACAATACAAAAATAAAAACAACTATAAAATTTTCTATCAGACTAAAATATAACTTCTGATTTTTTTTAAGAAATAAAACAAGTTATATTAAATGAAGATATAAATTATGTTTTAAAACGCAGTCAGGGCCGTGTATTGCATGTTTTTGAGTTAAATATGTTAACTAAACAGATAGTTCGTTATAACGTCTGTTGCTTTCACCAACGCTCAGGCTGTTACATGTTCCGACTTCACCACATTCTAGTTTTGGACTGTTACTAACTCATGATGATTATAAACTGTGCTTACCCCACAGCTGGGTAATGAGGTAAAGCATATACTTAATAATCTTGAGAGACCTAAGCTAATCTACTTTATCAATCATCATCATCATCATTTCAAACGAAAGACGGGACGCTGCTGGACATAGGGCTCCCCAAGTACCTTTATCAATACATTGCGGCTATCAATAACCCTCGTTAAGGCATTCTGGTTTCCTTCACCGTCAGCTCATGGTGAATTCCAAAAAAAATATTGATAAATGCTCCCCCCGGTATACAAGTACAAACATGACAAAATTGTAAATAATTTCCAATGTAATTTGGTGGTAACGTGAACACGGAGCCCGGGACGGGTTCTCCTCCAGTTTCAAATGCGTTTGTTATTCCCACAGATTAAAATTACATTCCACGTGTTGCCACTCTATGGGGTTTTTAATATAGTTCTCAGCAATCCGTTATGATCATAAAACCGTAAGAGATATTATTTTCTATTGAAAAGTTTTTATAAAAAAGTATCGAACCCTCCAAAAGTGAAGGCCAAATGTGGTAAAATCACGTCTCTCTTTTGCGAAACGAAGCATTATATTTTGTACTTAAAAAAACAGTTCACTTAATGTACACTTTGTAGTTTCCTGAATTACGCAATAATAATAGTAAATTATCGGGTATGTTGAATAACACAAAATATTTCATTTAATATATAAAAACCCTCAAAACAGTATTTAAAAACAGAGTATACGTATTATTACAATATACGTATAACTATATGTAGGCTCTGTATTATTTACACACTAAGGCTGTTCTCGCGGCTTCTCTCGCGTCATAATTTAGCTAAGCCCCATTTTTTTACTCTTCAACTAATTTGTTGAATACCAATTTTCATTAATCTTATTTTTTTTATACCAACTTTCACCCCCTTTTCCACCACCTTAGGGGTTGAATTTAATTTCACCTACAATGTAAATGAAATCTGCATGCAAATTTTGACAGTACTAGCCCCAGTAGTTTGTTCTGTGCGTTGATGGAGCAGCCAGTTCTTACTTCTTCTATACATACATACTTCTATACAACTCAACATCTCTTTATCCGTCTGTCCGTTTGTGTTCTTTTCACGCGAAAATCACTTATCCGATTTACATGTTTCTTATTTTCATTCAAAGTTATCTGACCTGGTTATAGGATATATTTTGTAATCCAGAAAAAAAAAAACAACTATAGCGTATGTCTATTTTCTACCACAATAAGTATTTTCGAGGCAACACATTTCGCGCCTGCATTCTGTAGTACGAGCAGAGCCGCGGGCACAACTAGTTATATATATATATATATAGATTCGATCACCATTTCTACAACAGCGGGTTCAGTGTCGAGTTGATAATCCGTCGATTTGTCGACTTGTACCCGACACACATTTTTTTATAACTGGAACATTCTTTAACACAAAAGAATAAAGGTCGGGGTTCAGGAGCGTGTGGAGCGTGTGGAGCGCGCACCGCCGCCAGCCCCCAACCCTCGGGGTCGGTCTTGTTCCCATCCCTTTCTGGTATTCAATGTATCTCAAGACTCTGGGCAAATCCAACATATATTTGAAACATTTAAATAGGATATGGTTATTGTTACGGATATTTTATTTCAGATATCCGATAGTTTGAGAAACTACAAACAAATCCAAACATCACTTAGCTAATTGACCACGAAACCTTCAAGGTTAAGCCAAGCTGGATGGCAGGACACACTAATTGTATCAGAGTGCAACCGCCATAGCCCATACTGCCGTTCCGGGATCAACCCATGTATCTATCAGTGATGGTTGTTGTTATATGGATTGAAATTGACAAAACTTCTTCCCAAGTAGGTTAAAAGCACTGAGCACTTCAACAGACATTGATATCATTCCAAGATTCCTCACTGAACACTTTATCAAATGAAACACTGTTTCCCACGGGGGCCTGCTGCTCGGCTGTAGCGCCTTCCGTCTCAAACGGAATCTGGCTTCCGTCTATCTCAATCTCGACCTCCTCGTTGGCGATCATGCCGATCAGTTCAGCATACTTTGCTTTCTGCTCCTGAGTCATGCTCGCGGGGTTGTGGTTCTTCAGGTGGTAGTTTAGATGGCTGCTCTGTTTGAACCGTTTCTCGCATATCCCGCATTGGAAGGGCGCGACATTCGTGTGCGTCCGCATGTGCTGCTTGAGGTGCACCGACTGGCAGAAGTTCTTCGAGCAGACAACGCACCGGTAAGGCTTCACTTTCGTATGGATGCGTAGGTGCTGATCCAGGCCTGACTTTTGCGTGAAGGCTTTAGGACAGAACGTACAAGGGAACGGTCTGTCACCGGTGTGCATCCTCATGTGTTGTATTACCCCGCCCTGGAAATAACGTTTTTAATGTAATAAATTTCACCAGAACGACATCAGGAGATCTATAAGAAGATATTCTAGGACAGAGGCAGGTTAACACCAAAGAACAGTGCCCATGGATATTATGGAATACTGTGTAATGTTGCATCAGATTAGTTCTTTCTTTATAATATACTAAATTTATACATTAACCAATGTAAATGCATTTTAAACTAACACTGGCACCGATATGAGGTTTTATTGATGGGGTTTAACTTCGCTATTAACGGTCCCAAGCCCGTATGAGAAAGAAGGAGAGTAGGCTAAGAGCAGACCATACCAGCCGAGTCTCGGGCGGCGGTAAATAACTCGAAAAGATAAATCTGACAGGAGATAGGAAATGATCTCCTCAACCCGCTACTCTGTGATTTCAATTATAGACTCGGGGGCATTGGCGTAACCGCCCGTGTCAAGAGGTAGAAAGCCTCACTAAAAATTCACCCAATCCTAAGGTGGAGAACGCGCCGGGAGGATGCATGGCTGAGGGTTTCAGTTACTAGCGCCAACCTTGGTGAACCTGGCGAACACCATTGTATATAGCCTTCTCACAGGAAAGGCGTCACCCTGTGAGCGACCACACAATCGTCCGTACTCGTGGGAACAATATGAACCAAAACCAAAATCAAACACAAAAAACCAATTTAACCCAACAAGTATTTCACAAAGGATTATTTAAAACAAGACCAAGATCTTCATCATTCAGCGGATACCCAAGTATTAGTAAGTCACAAACACTAGAATCCAACTCTAACAACCACCAATCGTTGCAACATAATACAGATATACAAACCAACACTATAGCTAGTCAAAGAAAATCTCCAGAAAAAGAAATAGTCGATCATGCGAACCAGAAATGGCAGCAGGACCATGTTCCTCATGGTAAAAAAAGACTTGAAAGTCCACCTGAGAAGTCAAATATACAGTCAAATGCCAAACGTACCAACTTTTCTGTTCTGACGCACAACAAATTTGATATCCTCAGCATCAATGATAACACAACTAATAACAAGGACAAGGAATATATCCCAAGACCCGCGCCAATCTTTGTGACAGGCGTTATTAGCATAACACCACTAAGAGACGTTCTCAATAAAGTGGTGAGCACAGATAAATACACACTGACCACGCTTAGATCTGGGCATATCATCAAGTTGATGCCCATCAACATTGCAACTTACAAAGTAGTGCGAGATACCCTTATTGAGAATGAAATTAGCCACTACACCTACAAACTAAAAAGTGAGAGGGCATACCGTGTGGTAATTAGAGGTTTGCATGCATCAGAAGATATCTCATTAATTATATTTCTGAGCTTCAAGCTAAAGGACACGAAGTGAGACAAATTGTTAATGTGCTTCATCGAGTAACAAAGCAAAAACTCCCACTTTATTTCATAGATCTAGAACAGCGACTTAATAATAAAGACATATTCAATACTAAGCAAATCAGCCATATGAAAATCAATATTGAGGCACCATACAAAAAAAGAGAGGTTCTGCGATGCAAGAGATGCCAACGATTCGGACACTCCAAAAACCAATGCTTCCGCCCCTTTAGATGTATTAAATGCGGGAATGATCACTCAACAGCCATATGCTCTAAACCGCCTGAGACAGAAGCCATATGTGCAAACTGCCAAGGCTGAAGCGATGATGGCGCAGTGGTAGCGTAACCACTTCGCGTCGATTGACTTGAGTTCGAATCCCTACACTGAGCCTGAGCTTTCGGTGAAGGAAAACATCGTGAGGAAATCATAGCATGGTGGTAGGGCATTTTCTAATGCCCACCTGGTTATCTACCACCCTCAAGTTGAAAATCTGCCGCCAATTGGTGTGTTCCGGCAGCTGCACTTGAGAGCCAGTCCTACCTCCAGTTGGCTTAGCTAGCGTGCTTCCATCTTGGGCCACATCGTCACTTAAGACCAGGTGAGATTGTGGCAACAACGGTAAACTTATAACGATAAAATAAAATTCAAAAGCACCTGTTGAGTGAACCGCTTCTGACATATATTACATTGATATGGTTTCTTCTTGACGTGGTATATGGCGCGGTGCTGCGACAACTCTTCGCTCGTCTGCAGCCCCTGCCCGCACAGCTGGAATTATAAACGCCTTCTTCATACTCTGCTCTGATAATCCGGTATTACACACAAGTTCAGTGCAATTAAATATACAAGTACAATTTACAATCGTTTGCTTTCTTTCAACATCGTCACTTAAAATCAGCCGAGATTGTGGTGATTGACCAACCTAACCTATAAAGAATAAATAAAAAGTTATACATGATAGGTTACATGATAGGTACATAGTTCTTCTTCTTGATTTGGCACCGTAAAAGCACTTGGCAGAAATGTCTTAAATCTTCATACTTCATAGTATTTTCAAAACATTAAAAGTCTGTCCAACAAGACGGTGGCTCCTTTGTTAGAACTATCTAGGGAGTTTTTGTGACATTTCCAAATGCATGTCTTCAGTTTATGTTTATAATTCACTTCACGAATGCACAATAACCAAATTATATCACGCGAAATGCAACCAATATTACATCATATAGGGTCAAAAACTTAATGAATTAAAAATAAAAACCACAACATGGCAGCTTATGATCCCGCCAAAAACTCCCACCATATTTAGTTAAAATAGAGTATATTATTATACCGTAGACAGAGAAGGAAATAGACCTGCATATCGTCTAACCAGATTATCATGTTCTTCATTTTACTTAAAGTTTACCACTGTATGCACACACAAAACACTGTTTAATGACATCTATAAACCTCGCTCAACCCGCGACAAAACACTCTCAACCTCGACTATTTTGACACTTACGGCGCTTTTAGCCCCAAAAAGTGGTTACACCCATAAGCACAGAAAATACGTAGCCCTCTTTCATTCTCGTCATATTTTCGTATGTCGCTGTTTTACTTCCTAGTAAAAGAGTAAGTAATATTCCTAACTCTTTTACTTATTCCTTCTACGGTATATCCAGTAATTTCGCAATATAAGTTTCTAGACAGATTTGACAACGGTGACTGCTATGTATCCGTATATATCTCACATTAATAAAGCTACTTACATCACAGCTGTAGGGCGCTACGTCTTCGCCACTGCAGATGAGCGGCTTCTCGCAAACCTGACACCGGAGCCCCTTGCGCCTACGAGTGTGCTCGTCCCGGTAATGAACCGAGTACTCGCAGCAGGAGAAGAATATCTGATGGCAGATGCCGTCTCCGCCAATTGACGTCGACGGCCGGAGACATTCAAACGGACCTCTGCGAACAATATTACTAACATATTGAAATTCAAATATATATTAATACTAGTTGGGCCGTTAGACGTTCTGCCCTTTCCGGTAGTTAATTGCTCGACACATTATGTGACATGAGTTCAATCGGTTAAGTTTTTCAGAAGTTATAGACTCATTAACTTACACGCTCAAGTTTTTTTTATTTGTTTTCTTGAACGCGCTGAGCTTTGAAACTGCCAGTTATTTTTGAATTATTTTTTTAAAACCCATTTATTGAGGAAGGGCTAAGTCGTTGCGCAACGTAGAGTTATTGAAACCATATATCGGTGCAATAGCAGATTATTGTAACGTAGCAAAACGATCTATTTCTTAGTAGCGGTTTCTGTCATTACTCTAACACTAAACGCTCTGTGCGACGATCAAACGTCGCTATTTTCGCTATCGAGTCGAAGTTCGTTGTACGCGGTTACCGAGAGGAAAGATCATTGTGGTCTAGTTCACACACACAGGAATTTAGAACGTTGACGGCGTTGTCATTTATCATGTAGCCTTGAACTAAACAACCGTACTAGTAAATATTTGTAAACTGTGCAGTATAAGTGAATGTGTGTGTCGTGTCTGAGTTCGTGTTGTTTTAAGATTTTATTTGTGAATGTGAATATAAATAAGAACCTATTTAATAAGAACAATGATAAGCTACACGAGTGCGTTGGCAGCGCCGCGGCGCGGCAGTGTAACACGGGTGAAACCATGGGACACGGCTAGTATATATATAAAAACTATTTAGGTATTCTATAATTATATCAGAACTATTTAACCAATCATCATGAATCATAATGGTGAACGTTTTTATGGTATCAATGGTAGCGACAGGTGGGGCTGTAGTCAAGCTATTCACTACTGCAAAGGGCAGAACAACGTCTCCAGGGCCAACTTGTACATAACTATATCACATTTGATATCATTACTAACTTTACTAACAATAAATGTAAAACCTTACGATATAGCCTGCATGTCTCTGTCCTTCTTCTCGCTGCTTTTGTCCTTAACTTCTTTATGAATCTTCTCGATTCTTTTCCGTTTCGGTACGGGCCCGTCTTCTGACTTTATTATTATGTAGCTGACATCGTTTGATGCGAGGCTCATTAAGCTCGTGGGTTCAAGGGACGAAAGGATCTCCTCCGTTTTAATTTTCACTTTGTGTTCGTCAATTTTCAATTTTGAGTTTGGTACTAACTGTAAATTAAATACCAAATCTCTGTGTATTATTATTACTCAAATGAGTTTTTTTTTTGTGGCAAAGCCTCCTTTAATTCGACCTTAATTTTTTTAAGAAAATTATATTTTCGTATATAAATTTAAAGATTATATTTCCAGATAATTACGGAAAATAGAGGAATCGTTATAAATTAATGTTTTCGTTAAAAAAAGTTGTTTAAAAACATTTTTCATCAGGAATGCTATCTAATGATAATGAGGATGCGCTGTTAACAGTTTTCTTGACTAACATGACACCTGTTAGTTAGATTTATTACATTCTATAATATGCAAAATGTTCGCACGGGTCAGCTTAATATATTTTTAATTAATTGACATGATATCAGAGATTTACTAAAGAATAACGAATTATTCAGAATTCAAGATCATTTACTAATTTGGATTAGTAACAATATCGAGTGTGGTGAAGGAAACATCGTAGGGAAACCTAAACGCTTGAAAACCTTTCTATTACGTAGTACTATCATATATGGGAAAGATAGTAACTTAAATTTTCGGCGTTTGCCAGTACGTCGCGTGGTGGGCTCTGTGGTGATTATGTCCTAGCATTTCCTCGGGAAAAGGCCTTCTCGCCCGATAGTAGGGTACTTACAGGCTGTTATTTCTATTTTTATAGTAGCACGGAGGCAGTGGCAGCACTGTGCCTGACGGTAAGCGCAGTAAAAAAACATCGTAAATAAATAAAAACAATCATTAATCTCTATATTATATAGTAGAGTATATAGAGAAGGTATTTAATTCTTTTTATTTAATGGCAATAAGTTTAAGTTATAATTAAGTTAAAGCAACACTTTAACCAAATGCTGGTTTTCCTATTAAAACAGTCCAGGGAGTTTTTGTGAAAACATAAAATACATACCTTCAGTTATTATTTTTAATTCACTTCACTTATGTACAATAACCAAGTTACATCACGTAAAATCGCCACCAATATTATATATAATGGCTGTGATTGTTGTTGACTTGGCCTAGCGGCGTGTACTCACTGTTGTATGTACAGTACGAGCGGTTCGTTCGAGTACCGCTAATTGAGGATCTTATGTTTTGTAGACTTACTATTTATGTTGGCAATATTTATTATTAAATTACAATTGTATTACTTGACTTGAAGTTGGAAAATAATAATTATAGGTCTTTACCTATGAAATTGCCGTTCTGCAGTACTGGCCATTTCAAATCAAAATAATTTTTGTTTGGCTAAGAATTCTAATTTCAAATTAATTTTATTTTAAAAACATGGAATTCTTTTTCCAAAAGTAGTCATTTGTTTATTGATTAGTGTTACATTTTCATCGCATTTAAATCTTTTTTGTCATCATGGATACGTTAAAAATTCGAGAAATTATGGAATATGAGTACGGTCGTGGCAGTAACGCGGCACAAGCGGCACGCAACATCAACGACGTTTACGGAGCTAACACTACAAACCAACGCACCACCTGTTATTGGTTTGCTCGCTTCCGTTCTGGGAATTTCGACCTGAAAAATGAACCTCGCGGTCGTCCGAAGACTTTGGTCGACAATGACGAATTAAAGGCGATTGTGGAAGCTGATGATACACAATCTACGGCTGATTTGCAGCAGCTTTCGACGTTAGCGTCAAAACAATATTGGTCTATTTACGTCAAATTGGCAAGGTAAAAAAGCTTGACAAATGGGTGCTCCACGAACTCAATGATCGCCAGCACGAAAAACGCGTCGAGACGTGCCTTGCACTGCTGAACAGACACACAAATGAAGGAATTTTGAACCGCATTGTTACCTGCGATGAAAAATGGATTCTGTTTGATAACCGCAAGCGCTCAGCAAGTTGGTTGGATCCTGGTTCAGCACCTAAACAATGCCCTAAACGAAAACTTACCCCTAGAAAAGTGATGGTCACTGTTTGGTGGTCTAGCGCCGGTGTGATTCATCACAGCTTCTTAACAAACGGGGTGAGCAATACTGCAGATGTGTACTGTGAAGAACTGAACACAATGATGGAGAAGCTGGCACATCTCCAACCAGCATTGGTCAATCACTCGTCTCCGCTGCTCCTGCACGACAATGCGTGACCTAATACTGCACAACAGACGGTCTCCAAGTTGCAAGAACTGGGGTTGGAAGTTCTCCGTCATCCGCCCTACTCACCAGACCTTGCGCCTACAGACTACTTTTTTTTCCAGAATTTGGATAACTCAGAGGCAGTACAAAATGCCTTTGAAGAATTTGTTGCCTCCCGTCCAGCTGATTTCTTTAAGAAGGGCATCAATAAACTGCCACTGCGCTGGCAAAGATGCATTGATTGCATGGATGATTACTTCGATTAATACAAATAAAAAATTCATGAAAAAACATCGTTTAAATTTTTTCATACAAAACGGCAATTTCATAGGTATAGACCTAATATAACATAGGGCAAAATAAGTTATATATTAACTATATATTAACATATAGTAAAAACTGCCTCATGTGAGACATGATTTCTCTAAAAACTCCCAATGTATTTAAAGAGTCACACACACACCTTATGATATTTTTGCAGTAGAGGTCGGTCTTCCGTCCATGTTTTAGGGTCTCCGGTTGCATAGGCGTCAATATGCTCCATCCTAGTATGATTGGCCAAAGCTACTGGGCTCAGGAAACCTTTCGTGCAGATCCTGCAGTACACCATATCGTCCTGATCATCTTCAACTATTTCTCTCTGAAATAAACTTATTAGTGAATAACAGGGCAAGGAACTATCACGGTTTTACGTTTAATTGTTTACATTAACCATTATCATCAAAATCAGAAATACTTTATTCAATTTAGGGCTTAAGGGCCTTCTTATGATGGTTTAAATAATACAACCTCTTAAAAAAATATCCTAGTCATCTAGCGAGCGATTTCTTCGGAAACTCGATCCGCAAGTAGAGAACTTTAGGAAAATTATTTTAATCACTTTATATGTTGAAAATAATGCCCGTGGATCAATATTTCTTCATTATTACAATTTAAAAAATACTTCATATAAAAATGTTTTTTTTTTAACATGGAGTGAACATGCGATGTGATCTCATAATTCAATAAATAAAACTAAAGATAAAACTAATATGTGCAAAGTTGACAAGTAGAACTGAATTTATTCAGCATCTTACTATATTATAAAACAAAGTTCCCGCCGCGTCTGTCAGAACGCGATAAACTCAAAAAATTTGCCAAGAGCATGCAGACTTAATTATTTATTAATAAATACATAACTATTAAATTCTCAATGAAAAATATATACTATTTATACTATATATACTAAATATTCAATGACATTGGTCTCCAGGTCTTCCATGATTTCGGGGTCAAAGGTTCTGTCTTGATTGACATCACTCTGATATGGTAAAGCATTGAGACAAGCTTAGCCCATTACACTGGCCATAAGCTAAAGAGCACTTCAAACCCGATTTCCTGCATCCACATTGCAAACCACAACCACTCTTGCAGTTGCAGAATATTGTGTTGAGCGATTCCTCTGGAGCAGGTGCTAAAATTGTCGTGATAGTTTCCAGGAATTCGTTACGCACTGTCCAACCCCATTCCTGGGATTCTAAATCATGCCCTAACCAAGTTTGAACTTCATAATAAACACAATTGAAATGTTGGTGAGCTGCTGCACTTGTTGGTGGAATATAAGATAACTGCACAAGTTTTTTCAGTTTTGAACGACATATTGAGATATTGTGCATAACGAAGATGATTGATACTGTCCACAGATTTTGGAGTATTATAGACATTATAATAGAATAAAATGTAATTAGTGGAAATAAGGAATATAATTAAAATGTAATTAAAGGTTGTCCCTTAATAATTTTTAACTTTAGGAATCCGTTATAAGTATTACTGAATATTTAGTTAATTGAAAACAATTCAATGTAATTCAATTATACGAGTTTATTGCTGGGTGTTTCAAATTCCGAGATACTTTTGACTAAGATGACTGGATGGACCATCTCTGATATTAATATTATTAAATAGAAAATGCTGCATACATCTGAATTGGCTAGCATTAAAGAATTATTAATTATATCATCCAGGATAAGTTACATACAATGAACAGCTTTTAAAAGAAATAGAAAACTTTTTAATGATCCCTGGAATGTTAAATGCATATTGTGGTGTTATGTTGGTTGTTAAATGTATATAATGTTATACAAATCAATCTTGAATGTAGATCTAATGTGAAAATAACTATACATATAACAATCACAGACAATATAAGCATTAAACCTTTTGTCTGTTAAATTCTTTTAGTAATAGGACACTGTGTTATTTTAATTAACAAATGAAAGATTTCTCAGTCTATCAATTAACATTATTAAGTGAAAAATACATCGAAAGATATTGAAACATCTTTGTATATTGCTCAAACAGCTAAATAATCTTAAAGGTTAACAAAGACAAGATCATTCAGCAAAGCCAGTGGATCAGCAGTCTGATTTATAACCTATATTCTTATCAGTATCAATAGTAATAAGTGGCACTCCAAATGGTCGAGAAAAATATTGTTGTACATATATTAATTAATTTAAACGAGTAAATAAATCGATGCTATATAAATAGTCTAATGCGATGTTAATAAATAATTTATATTGAATTATGGGTACTCACCTTTATTTTAGGGTATGGAACAACGTTCACAAATTTTTCGGGCTGTCCCGACATCCTAACAGGTTTACTAAGTGCTCACAGTACAATATCTGTAATAAAATGTAAACATTTACTATTTTTAAGCTATAGTCCATTAATTCAACAAAGAAAACGATATGTAAATAAAACAATAAATCAAGCCATATATAATTAACCTTTCTATGGATATTTATTATAATCAAAGTATAAGAAAACGAATATATATCGAAAAAATATGAATTACAATGTTCATTCAAATAAAAACTAAATAGCGGGAACACAAAATTGTCAAAAATTACTTTTTTTTAATAAAAAAAGAAAATCCTTAGGTTATGGCGTCGACGGCCTCAGAAAAAGTTAATGATATGTACATAACATACTCACTATAAAAATATTTGTACAAAACATAAATATTCCAGTTATAATTTAAAAAACGTTAGAACACTAAAATAATACTAAACTTCACTTTTCAAAACACAATTTTACACAGCGCAATTTTATATCATATGAGAATAGATAGGCGCTTGTTTTTTTTAATTAAAAAAAAGATCAATTATAAAAAAATATATGGCGCGGAATCAGGAAACATGTTATTAAAAAAAAAACTACACACCCGTAAATCTATGATTTTAAAAACAATTCAAAAACCATGGAAATCCTTGCGAAATAATGTTTATGTAACGAAGGTGTGGTTCTTTATATTGTTATATATATTAAGACGCCATTTCGTGGTCAGTCTACGAGCTGTTATTCACTGCGCGTTCACTAAATAATTGACATATTATATCGAAATTCTTACAAAATAGCGAAACCTATTTAAAAGACATTATTGTAAATTAGAAATTTTGTAAAATTAATATTGTACTATAAAACAAAGGTACAGAACATTCTCGACGATTTCATAATTTTCATAAAATAATATAGGGATGATTCCATGGAAACGAAAGTTTTATCGATAATTTAGTAAGTTATCAAAATTTTACATTATACTGTAAAAATTGCATAATTCTAAATAAGAATTTCTAAAAATTATCTAAATGGCTAAAGCAACGACAATAAAAGAAGCAATTAAAAGGTGGGAGGAGAAAACCGGTCAACACGCAGCTACAGCCACGGAAGTTAGCTTAATATTCCAGTGGCCTCCAATTGAAAAAATGGATAATTCTCTTTCTTGTCTCACCAATTGCGAGTAAGCAATCTATTAGACTTTTTTAAACTTAACATCAATGCATCTATTTATACATATTATAAAACTGAACGTCTCTGTGTAAATGTATCTATGTCTGTGCGTTTATGTTCTTTTCATGCGAAAACCACTTATTCTATTTACATGTCTTTATTTTAATTCATAGCTATATTATCTGGACAGGATATATTTTGTTACATAATTTAACATACGAAACAAGCAGTGAAGATAATGGTGAATCAATCCGGAAAAAAGAAGCATTTATGGATCTTAAATGGATTACGCTGAGTAAGCCATACGAGATATATCAAATTAATGTTCTAGGTAATTGTAAATCTTAAAAACACCTACTTAAAGTCAGCGATAGCATATATCTATCTTCTAAGGATTGCCCACAATGTTTCCTTTTTAGTCCCATGAGCGTTACTATATCATTCATTTGAATGCTTTGAAACATTGGTGAGATATTATGGGCACGCCCGTGAACATTTCTGAATTAGTGCGTTTACTAACAAAAAGTGTTTGTGGGTATTTTCATTTCGAAGACACCAGGGACGAAATTACGGGCAAAAGATAGATATTTGTTAGTAAATCAAAATTACTATCAAATATTCAATTTCAGGAAATTAAGTCTTTCGACAAACATGATAGAAAAAGTAACCGGATTAAATAGTTTGAAAAAGCTTCGTATACTGTCATTGGGAAGGAATTATATAAAATCATTTTCAGGCATGGTAAGAAGTTTAATATCTATACTAATATTATACAACTCAAGAGATTATTTTTTGGTTGTTTTTTTATTTGAACGTGTTACCTGTACGTTACCTTATGTAACAAAATATATCTTATAACTTGGCCAGATAACATATCTATGAATTAAATGTAAAACTAAGCAAATCGGATTCGTGGTTTTTGCGTGAAAAGAATATAAAAGCACAGACGGACAAAGAGACGTTGAGTTTTATAATATGAAATAGAAGATACAGATTTATTAAGAAAGTTTAGAAACTATATAAGTTTATACTACAACTTTAAGGAGCGGAGCACATTAGCCATGTACGTCAATCAAGCTGAAATGATATAGGCAAGTACGCGAAATGAGAACAACAATAGTAAAAACGAGTGCATTGGCTTGGAACCGTAGGGCACAGCTAGTGTTAGATATTTTTTTTCATTAGATAGTCTTTTTTTCATTGTAACATTAAAAATTAGCAAATTAGTTTCTTATACACCTCATTCAAATATTCCATAAAAATGAAATAAATTCAACTTTTGATGTATTTCTATAAGAAGACTCGTTTAACGATATAAATAAAAAACAGAGTCAGAAAATTCAACAAATAATTAGTCATGAAAAGGTGGCATAGCTAGATTTTGGTGAATAATTTTATTATACAACTAGGCGTGCCCACGACTCCGGTCTCGTAGACTACTTTTTTTTTTTGTGTGGAACCATAATTATTTTTCTAAAACCATAGTAGCCTAAGTTATGCCCTATAATGTCAGCTATCTGTCAGTTAAAGTAACGTCAAAATCGGTCCAACCGTTTCGGAGATAACACGGAACAAACAGGCAGAAAATTTTAAAATATGTTTTTTTTTATAGTTATCGTGTATACTTTCATATGTATTTAGTAAAAACCTGTTATTATGACATTACAAATAGACACTCCAATTTTAATATACCAATAGCCAACATTATTTTGCTAGTTAAGTGCATTAGTGATATAACTATTAAAACATTAAGTTTTATCAGTTACATTACTTTTCCTTGTAAAGTTTACGTTGATATTTCAACACGTTGAAAATTTTCAGGAATCTCTGGGCGATACTTTAGAAGAGTTATGGATTTCATACAATTTAATAGAAAAAATGAAAGGAATTAATGTACTTCGTAACTTGAAGGTTTTGTACATGAGTAACAATTTAGTCAAGGAATGGAGTGAATTCAATAAACTACAGGTACTATTAAAGGATGTAATTTAGTTCTTCCAGTTGAAATTATCTTCATAATTGAAATAAGATTTTAAAGAAGTTTGGTAACTCATAAAGTATTGCTACTATCTATCTATTTAGCAGTTTGACTGTCCAGTTTTGTCTGACTTGATTTGCCATTATCATCCTCATTAATTATGATCTATACCATTTAATATAAGAAAATATGTATGTATTAAAACCTGGTGAAAAATTGACAAAAATCAGTTAATTTTATAATATACTAGCGGACCAGACACGTGGTCCTGCCCGGACATTGACTTGCCTAAAACTCAAGCACAGGTCCATCTATTGTGAATCTAAACCATCCAGAGACCAACGCACCAAATACACAAAAAAACATTAAAATCGGTTCAGCCATTTACGAGGAGTTCAGTCACAGACACACTTAAAGAAGAATTATATATATATATAAAGATAAGACACGTTTTACCCTCTAATGTTTTACAGCTACTTAGTATGTGTACAATAAAAAATATAATAAGAAATTGTTAATTTTTCCAGGCTTTAGTAGTAACTTATATTATATGTGCATACCATAAACTTCATGTTAATGTGGTTTGACAACCATTATCAAAATTTGAGAACGAAAACATAACAAAAATTAGAACATAGAGAGGTAATCTAGAAATTTAGCAATTCTGCAATGTATTTATTATCATTATAGGTTTGGCGTAGTGGCCACAATCTCACCTGATATTAAGTGACGATGTAACGATGGAACACACCTATTGGTGCTTAGAGAAAGATTTTCAACTTGAGCCTTACCACCATGCTATGGTTTCCTCAGGATGTTTTCCTCCATCGAAAGCTCAGGCTCATTGTAAGGATTCGAACTCACGTCAATCGACGCGAAGTCGTACATGCTACCACTGAGCCGTCATTTATTTGAAATGTGCTCGCTGTTGCCTAAATCCCATAAATACTGTTTTTATTATTTAAATTAAAATGTCGGCATGCTTACAGGAACTACCACACTTAGAAGATTTATTATTTGTTGGTAATCCGCTTTATGATGCGTGCGAGTTGGAAACGTGGAGGAGCGAAGCAGCCAGACGTCTGCCCAATTTGAAAAAATTAGACGGTGAAACAGTTTTGCGTGAAGACGAACCACCTTTAACCGTAGCTGACATGCAGGTATTAATTCGCGTTTTTTTTTTTTAATTTATTGAATTTTAGAAATTCACAAAAATAGATAGACTATACACAAACGATCTTTTACACTAGAATGCTCATTAAATAACTTGGAATACTGTATAAACTCCTAAGAATGCAGTAAGGTACCTATTAAATCTTTTTTTGAAATTTGACATGAAAATAGACGTAGATCCTAACAACATCTCTACAAAGATTATGTCCACAAAAAACAATCTCATGTCGTTTCTTTTTAACTCGTGTAGTATGGCTACGTACCAGAACGAGACAAATGGCTTTGGAATTGTTTATATCAAGAAAAATATGTATTTTTATCGGTAATGAACAAAGTGCAAGGCGATTTAGTTCTTTGTTAGGTTTGGTTATTCAATAATTTTCACTAAAATTTAATCTGTTTTTTTTTTCGAAACCTTACTCAATATAATAAAGTGAAGATACATTTATTGTTATTCTAATTTACAAATCGTTTTCTGACTCAACATATTTGGTGGATTTTGTGATGTTTAAAACATTAATATCAACGATAAAAGCATATAATACAATCTATTTTCTAAAATTGCTAATATATAAGTAATATTCTTATCGTCTTTATTAATAAAAATTCTAAATATTTGAAATAACTTTTTACTTAATAATACAGTTTGCAATCGATATCGATTGATACAGATCATCCCTCAATGTTTTTATTATCATTTTAGCCGGACGGCGGTGACGGCGTGGAAACTCTCGTCAGTGCAGAAACAAACGATTAAACTTTTATCCTAAAATCTGTATGTAGACTTAGAAAATAATTATATTCACATTTTATTCTACCTCTGTTATTTTAAAACTTACTCGATATTATGATGTCAGTTATCAGTTTAATAAAAATATTATCACACATATTTATTATTTATGGTTAATATCTGATTTGGCTGCATAATCTAGATAGATAGTTTTTGGCGGGATCTCAAATTGTCATGTAGTGGTTTTTATTTTTTATTCATAAATTTGTGTTATTTAACCCTATATTGTGTAATACAGGTGGCGTTTTACATAATAAAGCTTGCTTATTGTGCACAAGTAAAGTGAATTTGAAATAATAACATGGATATGAATTCTGAGATGCCCCAAAAACTCCCAGAAAGTTCTAACAAGGGAGCCATCATCTTGTTAGGATCCTAAGACTAGAAACTATATTCACCCGATAATGGTCTTCAATAAAGAGGACCGGTTGCCAAGTTTTTAAAAAGAAGAAGCAGAAGTTTAGCTGGATAACTTTGCGTTTTCTTTTTACGAAGAAGGGAAAATCTATGCTTTTAAATCAACTGACTTGGCTGCATGGCCTTAGATACCTTTGCCTTTCACAAAGGGAAGAACTGTACAAACAAAATTTTACGGTCTTGTTGACAAGCGCGGGAAGTGAAAACGCGGATTTTCAACTGTTAAATCTTAGATAATTAAAATTAAACGAGTATTTTCTAATCTCAGTAGTACATACGATCTTTAAATAGGTGAGTAATCCAATTTATGTTTTACTGATGATGGGGAAGGGTAGCGTGTCTAATAAACAGAAACAAGCGACATGGCTGCTCCTGTGCATATGAAGGATGCATCGGGAGACTATGGTCCGAGGGCGAAGACGATCGTGGCATCAATAAATACGCACCTTATTTTGTTACCAACTACATTAGGCGCTATCCGAAAGATTCTGCTGCTACGAAATTTGTATTCTTTGTGGAATCTGCTGACAATCTGAGGCCTGTTGAATCCAGAGACATGTTATCTTTATCAAGCTGCTTAAATGATTTAATAAGGGTGTAAAATAGTTGAGAAGTATTGACAAATTTCAAATTGGTCTTTACTTTGAAAAGCCCGGCTTAACCAACACTTTTTTCAATAACTAAACACTCCTTAAAGAATATCAGTTTAAAGCCAGTATTCCTGCCAACTCCACTGAAGTTACAGGTGTTAGTCGAAATGTAACAATAAAGTTTACAAGCAAAAACTTTACAATGCTATCCAACCATTAAAAAAATATCTATTAGATTTTTACGAAAAACGAACATTGAAAAATTTGTTTGACAGCTATTCCAAACCGTAGCTATAACATTTGCCTGCTCTGTTCTGCCTGACTACATTTCTTGGTGGGATGGAGACATGACATCTCCATCTCTGTACCACCGGTAAACAAACTATGCGTCCAAATAACATGCTATAAAGGGTAACATTATCTTCATAAAATTGTCTTGATGATGAAGTAACTTTCGTGCGTAAGGATTAATATGCCACGCCTAATAATTAGTTTTATTGAGAAAGGTTACCTATATTAATATAATAAAGCGGAAGTTTTTTTGTTTCTTTATTTAAACAAGCTAATATCTATAATAACTAACAGTCTGATTCTAAAAATTATTTTTGTATATAATAGCCAGATTTATGTGGAACAGTATAGCCTATCTATCATTAGGCTAAACCTCTCAGCTAGCTATTTATTGATTATTGTCAAGTCAGAAAAAATAGCGCACCCTGCTTTATCCGTGTGCGCTGACGCAATGGTTAGTGATACGTAAATACAATGTTCTATAAAAATATTGCTCCTTAGTACATCTAAAAAAAAGTCTGCGATCCCGTATGCCTATCTCTTATACATAAGCCACAATAAGGTATTTTGTGGCAGTTTTATTGAAAATGGAATGGAATAAATTGAAAACGGTTCAATTAAACCGCGCGGCGCAGATAGAAATAAAAATAAACATTCCAAAAATAAATTTTATTTACACTGTGATGTATATTAACTAAGTTACATCTATTTATTGTACAACTTCACAGAAGGCAATTCTTACATAATAATCATGTCTTGTAAGTAGAAAGACTACAAATTTCTCTCCCCATATACCACTAGGCACTACTGAATAGACCAGCTTGCATTAAAAAAACGGCATTCGGAATTTCCACCTTATGTTTGGAAATTGATATATTAAAAAAAACATATTCAAATTAATAATAACGTTACACTTAATCATACATTCTGAACAAAATCAGCTTTTCTCTTTGAGAATGACGTGCGGCATTTTAGCCATCTCATTAATATCGGAGAAACTAATCAAGTGCTCTCTAAATTATTACTTTTTTCACCCCGTGTAAAGTTTACTCGGAAATGAAGATGGCTCAGTAGTGAAAGCAAATAGGACATAGCTTCGATTGATGTGGGTATGAAACCAGAAGACTTATGTTCCGGGTGATCATCACTTGAATTTAAAATTGTGATCAATTTTCACATATAAACCTAATAAAACAAAACTAAATTAAATTATGGCTTCGGCAGGTTCACCTCCGGTTTGATCTCTCTTCAGTCAGAATATACCACCATATTCCAAGGTCAGACATAAGTTGTACTTATTTCCAACAGAGACATCGCTAGGGATGCCGTCATCACCTTTCCAACCCCAGATATTGGGGAATCCATTCCATATTATTTGATATCTCAAGTTCTGAGACAGACACTTGCCCGGACTACATGTATATCCTTCTTAAATGTTGCGCTGTGGTTATCGCATTGCACTGCGGACATATTTTCTTAGTCTTCAACGACTGGAGCCAGCAAACCTGAACAATAAGTCATTATAATTTGTATGAAGTAATCTCCAGAATTGTTGATTTTGATATTAAAATTCTTTGATTAACAGAAAGCTAAATTCGCCCTCAAGCTAAATTATCCCTGAGAGCGAAAGGCTTTATTTTAACGCTAGTTATGTTTTTTATTGGCAAGTATCTATATGCTATAGGCAATGTAAAGAATGCCTGAAGCTAGCAGGCAACTTATTAAATGATTCACATTTCATACATTGCCCAGGCATTCTATAGTATACCAGTATCAGAAATCAGTAAAGTATGAAACACATCTCCGATTCGTTTCGAATATCACGTGAGTTTTTAGTGGAACCTCAAATTGTTATATGATGAGAAAAACACACACAATAGGATTTAGACTGCGAGAGAATAAGAAAATATACATGGTTAATGTAAGTCCTGATTTTCACGACTATATTCGTCGTCAAATTGGCCTAGCGGTGTGACGATCATACTTAAACGAACTGTTGTATTGAGGTATGCATGACATTTATAAGGCATTTCTAGGCATTCTATAGAATGTACATTACAAAATACCGACGATGCGCAGTTAGGTTATGTTGGACTAGCGAGCCGGCGAGCGCCACGGTCTGCATGAATGCATATGAAATGTATCAATAACACGCACACCTCAATACAACAGTTCGTACAAATCTGGTCGTCACACCGCTAGGCAAATTCGATCAACATAATTATCTTCTCATTCTCTCGCAGGCTATTTATCCTATAGACGTATGTTTGTTTCAATCACATGACACTTTGATATCCCGCCAAAAACTCCCACGTGATATTCGAAACGAATCTCGCCATTTTATACATTGCCTATAACATATATAAGTACTATGAAGTGGTAAAGTTGATAAATATTTTTGTAAAAGGTAATCTGTGGAACTATTGATTTGATCTTGGGTATGTTTTTTGTTAATAATTTTTATTTTGTAAATAACTTTTAAAAAGTAGCAAATGGTTGCTAGTATTTCAAGTTGGAATACACAATAATAAAATATTTCATTTAAATATGATTGCTGAATATTATTTTGATATTAATTATAAAACCATCGTGCGACGGTGAAGGGAACATCGTTTCCCAGCGATGTAATTGTTCTCACCTCGCAATAGACATGCCAACACTGTATCGAGACAGCTGGTGAGATGTATGGATCCAGACATATCAAGCATTTCGCCTGAAACAGAAAAGAACAATGTCTTAGACGATTATCTATATATATAAAAACGGATGTTACATATATCTATATTAGCTATGCCCGCGGCTCCGTTCGCGTGGACTACAAAAAAAGGTTTTTTTTTTGTGCGGAACCCTACATATTTTTCTAAAATAAAAGTAGCCTATGTTATTCCTTATGACATCAGCTATCTGAAAATCCCGTCGTAATCGTCTAACCGTTTCGGAGATTACCCGGAACAAACAGACAGACAAAAAAAATTAAAAGTGGGTTTTTTGGTTATAGGTATCGTGTCATATGCATTTAGTAAAAACCTGTTATTTTGACAATACAAACAGCTGAATTGAGGGTTTTTATTTATTGCGCCCGCGGTTTCGCTCGCGTGAATTCCAGAATGCTGCGGGTCGAACACACATGCGTATTGTGCTGACCCAAAATGGCTTATTGTGAGAGGTCTTTAGAAGATAGACATATGTTATCGCTGCCTTTTTTAGAAGTCTTTTTAAGATCTACAATATATTTATTTGATACATTCAGTCAAAAAAGTATCGGGAACGGATAATTTCTTTATGGTACCAAATTCAATTTTTTTAGATGTATGATTGGTACAACTGTTTTACATCGTTTCTGCTGGAGCATACTTTAATAACTAAAATGTTGTGTATTATTGATCTTTTCCTGGTACTTTTCTGACAGAGTAGTATATCTCTTATGGTTTAATCGGCGTAAGCCATTTAAGCACCTTTTTTCATTCATTTTAAATGAAAGCCGCCAAATTCATTTTATTTTCTACTTAATTTTTTTTTATTTTTTCAACTAATCACAAATTTTGGAATAGATCATGAATTGTACTGAAGTATTGTAGGTAGAAAAAGCCGTGTCTCTTCTGCGATGTAAAATTTATAGGAACGACGGCTATGTTGTTTATCAGTTTTTGAACAAATCGTTTCTATGAACGTTTTTGTCTATCGGTAAAATATATGCGAATGACTAAAGAAATATATTTGACCCAATGCATTATTCACGATATTTAATAAGCATATTATAGAGAGCTCTGAACAGCTGAGTGTGTTTGCTTTCAGGATTCCTTCTCGTTAGACACGTTATTAAAATAACCTATAAAATTCTCCTTTCAGAAAAAATGTTTTAGGTTTAAAATTTTCCAGTAAGTTTAGTAAGTTGTAATTTATTTATATGTATTTTAATTTTAAACATAATTTATTATACAGGTCGTTTTAATTGTCCTTAAATTATAACTTATTGTTATACAAGTTCGTTTTACAATAAGCAAGCAGTGCTTCATCATAAATTGTAAATTGTTATTAAAAATGTATGAAACAATAGTTTTCAAATCCTATTTCTAAAATAAATAAATACTGCACGACTCCATTAAATCTCTAGAATATAGAAACAAACTATAATATGTACCTCGGCCGCTCCATTTTGTTTTTTCTCCAATTCACGTATTTTCGCTTTTAAAGCTTGTATCCGCGTCTGAAACAATAATGATAATCATTACTAACAACTTTTTTTTTCTTTAAACAAATAAACAAGCAGATGTTGTAGGTTCAACGTGGGGTTAAACATTGTTGGCAATCATCAGACAACTCCATTTGAGGAATAATGTTGACGTATTGATGGGTAATTGAAATTATCTCTCAAACAAAGCTATCTGCAGATTGAAACATTGTTACTAAAACAAACATTTTAATACATCAAATGTAAAGAAGATTAATATTAAATATATACTTTTGTTAAAATAATACTTTCTATTTATTAAACTATACAATAATGATGAGATAGATATCAATCGAAATTTTTTTAAGCTCTCTATTAGTAATATTGACAATACTTATAGCATATCAATTGACGAATGACATAAGAATCCCCATTACAGAATTACATTAGAATTGGTCAAATCGGTTTTTAATTAAGTCCGATCATACAAAAGGAAAAAAATAATGTCATATTTGTGGTCAATGTCCTTAATATAGGATGGCTACAGGAAAATATGTCTGTTTGAATGTGTTCATCTCTGGGACTAACGGTCAGATTTATAAAATTATTTATAGCGTACTAGCAACCTGCCCCGCCCCCCGGCTTCGCTCGGGTAACAGAACCGAACATATAACTGTGTAGATACACGCGACGCGCGCCCCTCGCCCACTCGCCGGCACTACATCCAACGTGTCCAACAGTCATACTACACTAAACCATAGTGCGTTATACACCTGGAACTTCCTCATGAATCACTACGTCCTCCGATGAAGACCGTATCAAAATCCGTTGGGAGTTTTAGAGATCATCGCATTCAGACAGACAGGACGCTTCACGCTACAGCACTAAGGAGCCGAGCAGTAGTCATGAACGTGAAGCAAACTGTCGAGCTGTGAGCTGTAGGCTCTACGCGAGTGAGAACAACGATACACTACGAGTACGACTCGGTCGAGACTCGCTGGCATCAACTTAACATGAGAACATGAAAATATTCATGGATTTTATTTTCAACAAATAAAGAAGGTATTTAAATAAATTTTCCATAATCTCCTCTAATATTGTTCACAAAAAGGATATAAATACCTCTGCACTTGCTTCAACAATCCCATTAGGTTTTTGTATTGTTCCTTCAGAGTTATCTTTCAAATTGTCTCCCGTATCCATTGAGTGTGCGTCGTCCCCTTGTGGGGCAGTTTGTATCTCCGACTGAAACAGAAGCTAGTTCTTTTTATATTGTCATTTTCAATGTTTTACATCGCCTGTTTGATATACGGTTTATTTTATATGTAACTTAGCTTTTTTTAATTCTATTATATTCAGGAAGATTTTCAATATTCCTGGAAGAATGGCTTGCGGCATAAAGCTCGCCACTGTACTAAGCTCTTACACTTGGTTCAAGTTTATTACATGAAACCGTTTGCTAACAGAGATATTATATTGTTATATCCATGGGTAATTAAAACGTCCCTACATTTTACGTAAATCATATATACAATGTGTCCGGTTACGGACTAGCGATATTCTAGATACTTATAGAACAACTATTTTAATATACAACTACAGCATAAACTTGGGTCCAACCCACCTCCACGCTAAATGAAATTTCTCTACGTGTTTACAAAAAACATCATATCAGTAAAAGTTTGGGTCTCACTGCAATAAAAATAAGCTTATTCGACGGGTAATAATACTGTCTGTCATTTACATTACAAAAGAATGTTTTTACTATCTACAAACTTTAGAAAAAAAATTAGACATTTAAAAAAAAGTTAAAAAATACGTAAATAAACAAATTATTGCAAATTACTACAAAATCACTCTCCATAACCCATTTAATGTTATTACTAGATCGATAGCTTTTGAGCTAAGCTACAATACAACATTAAGTTTACAACAGAATGTCTATTACTTTAAGAATGATTGTCATTTAAACATAGCGTATGCGCAAGCACAAAAGGCCTTTGTCGGAACCCTAAATAGGCAAAGATTAAAATACTTAACATCTTCTTTTTTTTATCATCTACATCTTCGGGTGATACCAAATGAGTGCGTTCATTAACAGCTTCTCGAACGCCCCTTTCTGCTAACTTTGTGTGCACGTCGATAAACATTGGCGACTCGGTGTAGGTCTATTGGGGTACCTCGTCGATATTCTTGTACAGCCAGATTTGCACTCCCATTACAAAAACCATACACGAAGGGTATGTCGGCAATATGTTGCGATGAATATTGACGATTTGCCATATTCGTATCACAGGATTAATTAATTAACCACTAATACAGAACGTAAACTGCACGGACAGTACGTGAAAGTTGCGATCACAACGCAGGGCGAGGGACAACTAATTTAACTATTCATTATCCCTAAATCGATTTGATTTTATTCCATGCAGTGCCAGTATGCTCCATCTCACTTTCTCCCGTTGATAGCAAATAGTATTTCTATCCTTTTCTCGAATGGAATTCAAAGTATACGAGATGCTCGCTGTATCGCTTAACAAAGGCCTTTTGTGCTTGCGCATACGCTATGTTTAAATGACAATCATTCTTAAAGTAATAGACATACAGTTGTAAACTTAATGTTGTATTGTAGCTTAGCTCAAAAGCTATCGATCTAGTAAAAACATTAAATGGGTTATGGAGAGTGATTTTGTAGTAATTTGCAATAATTTGTTAATTTACGTATTTTTTAACTTTTTTTTAAATGTCATATTTTTTTTCTAAAGTTTGTAGATAGTAAGAACATTCTTTTGTAATGTAAATGACAGACAGTATTATTACCCGTCGAATAAGCTTATTTTTATTGCAGTGAGACCCAAACTTTTACTGATATGATGTTTTTTGTAAACACGTAGAGAAATTTCATTTAGCGTGGAGGTGGATTGGACCCAATTTTATGCTGTATTTGTATATTAAAATAGTTGTTTTATAAGTATCTAGAATATCGCTAGTCCGTAACCGGACACATTGTATATTCGTCCTCAGTGAATTAAAATTCAAACAAACTCACTATACTCTGATCATACTTACAGAATCTCTTTCTATGGTCTATTTATAGATTTCTTAGATCACTTATTGTTTCCAATTTATCCGGAGCAAAACTATCATGGCTCGAAACACGATTCACTTATATACCAAAAAAACCATTATCAAAATCACTAGAAAGGCCTTGGACTTTAAGACATTGTTTATAAGGGGAAGTTTTCTAATTGAAATCATTGTTTGTTGAATTACGCAATCGGAACGATAAGGTATCAATGTGTGTGTAAACTATGTGTTTTCGTGCCTATAAATACACAACTCGATGTTTCAAGTACATAATACACGTTTCCAGATATTTCGAGAATAGTGAATTGTTTATATTTTATCTAAGATCGTAGCAATATGTATAACTCACATCAGGTGCTATCCTCGATGGAGAATACTGAGGTGGTCCATACAGCTCTGTATCCTCATCACCATCAACTATCTAGAAAAATTAATAACAAAAAATAAGTAAAGTTTGCGAATAAGGCTGTTTCTTTGGAAGGTTTTTTTGAAATCGTTATAGGTTTAGTGTTGTGGCCACAATCTAACCCGATCCTGACCTGGTAAGCCTAGTTAGTGGGAAACTGGCTCTCAAGTACAGCTACTGCAATACACCTATTGATGCTTGGCGACAGATTTGCAACATGAGGGTGATAGTTATCCAGACGGGCATTAGGAAAAGTTCTACCACCATCCTATGGTTTCCTCACGGTATTTTTTTTCACCAAAGAAATCTCAGGCTTGTCACGCGTTGTCCGTACATGCTACCACTGAGCCATCATCAATGCTTCAAAATCTCCTGAATTCGATTACCGTCGTTTCTACCAGAAATTAGCTACTTTTTCAAATATATGTTTTTGTTGGAATATCATCACTTTTTTGTAAAGCTCCACAACGCCACTCCAAAATCGGAAACGCTGTTAATAAGTATTATTTCGCTGAAGATTGTATGTCCTTTTTTTGAAGTTTTTTGACTTTTTGTTTTGTATCCTATGTTTAAGTTTCTGAGCATCTAGAAATGTTCTAGATTTTTGATGAGTGAGTCAGTTAGTGAATGATAAAAACGTTCCTTTACAGACCTGATAACTCTAGAACTATAATAGATTTATTCATAAAATTCTAGGTGGTAGGTGGTAGTTGAGGTTTATAATGTACAAAATTTCAAGTTTGTAGGAGGGGTCCGAAAACAGCTCGAAATGAGTCATGTAAATATACACACTGGCCGGTGTCGCCCGTTCCGAACTTGGATAACACATTGCCATGTCTCTTGATATTAAATGTAACGCGATGGAAGATTAGAATCGACAGCAGATTTTGCAATAGGTTTTTTCGGGAACGGTCAGCGGATTTTACCGCACGGGTACACCGCAGAAATCAATTCAGTTGAATGTACCGCATACCACTATCACAGCTATGCCGGGAATGAATTGACGCTTGCACCCCACATGCCCCGCGGCATACTATACAAGAACCTTAAAAAGATCTATGCTTTAAAATGTTAGTGGACATTAAGAGACAGGGGCAAATCTCACCAGCGCCTGATCGTTGGAGGCTCGCCGGACGCAAGTCGCCGACCTCGCCTCGACGTCCTGCAGAGCAGTGGCTCGGACACGCCACTGTCCGCACCACTGGTACTCTGCACCAAAACTACCACCCCCGGGTTCATCATTCTATAAATGAGAGAAAATATGAGTTTAAATATATTTAAACTCCATATTTTTTAAATAGTAGCGTAGTGACGGCACTGTACTTGATAGAAATCGGCAGTCCGTCGCTGGTCGTCGTTATCATGCCAGCCTATATCGCCTGATACTGAAACGCGACAATCTATAAGAAAGTCACTGTGCACGTTTATCATCATGTACTTGATACTGGATATATACCTGGTGATTCCAGAATGCGACATGGCACTTTGACGGATGTTACACCTGGTGTATAGTAGTCACGATCCAGTTGAATACTGTCCTGTTCAGCATACCAAACATTCTGTCACCAATCAGCTCTCAAAATGTTCCAATAGAGAGTAAATGCCACTTCTGACATTACCTTCAAGCAAATGAACATCAAGGAAGATTGAATTCAAATTCTAACTATAATAGGCTTACACTCACTTCCACATCAATGCTCTCATCTTCAGAACTAGTGTCAGGCACATCCTCGCCTACTTCTGCTCCGGTCCGCTTCAAGCATCGTAGAGCGTGCCTATGGAGCTTGGAAATGGGCAGTATTGCGAAGCAGAGGGGACACTCGCCGTTCTGGGGTGGTGGCGTGCTCCTCCGACGAGCGCGCAGTCTCCGAACACGGTTCGCGTGCACCCTCTAACATTCAAAACATATTAACATTATTTTATAAAAATATGTGACTGGCTAATCTCTGTATATATTTCACACATTATAGTATGTAAGCTGTTAATAGATGGCGCCTCCTAATTGTTAGTTGAATGTATTTTCATTACCAATGCCATAAATAAGTGTCAACACACACGTGAATCGTGCTGCTCTTATCCTGCCGGTCACCCGCTGCTTATTAGACATATGCAATTAGATAGTACATTAAATTGATATATCTCTTATGGTTTACTGAGAGTTAAGTCATTTGCATGCCCCAAAACGCATCTTTTTCCGTATGTTACTTTACCTAACAATATAATCTACAGTATAGTGTAATAAGGTGGAAGAGCTTTTTGTTTGTTTGTTTAAACATGATAATCTCTGAAACTTCCAATCGGATTCGAAAAGTTATTTTTGTATGAAATAGCGAGATTCACGAGACTATAGGCTATATATATGTATTGGCTATCTAGCATTAGGCTATTATTATTTCCATGAACTTGGTTCCTTTTTCCCCATTTATGTTTTTGTTGGGATATCATTACCTTTGGAATAGCTGCACAGAGCCATCTATTGTTGAGAGGATGGGAAATCCATTGAATTTGATATTCATTATAAGTAGTATTTTATTTAAAATCAATTAATAATTAAATGTACTTTATTGAAGTGTTTTGATCAAATATAAATTAATCATTATTAAAGTGTCATCATAACTCAAGAACTATAATAGATTCATTTGTGTAGTTTGGGCTTCTAGGTGCTCAAAGGCAGTTTATTAAACATACAAAACTTCAAGTATGTAAGTCGCTTTTGAAATATGGAGGCATAAGCAAAAGTAGCTCGAAATGGTTTATGTAAATATAAACACTGGCTGCTGTTATCACCCTTTTCTGAATCTGGCTAAGACACTGTCGTGTGTCTCAATTGTTCCTATGAGGAGGACCTCCAGAACTACTGATCCAATACAAAAAAAAATTTCACTAATACAAAACAATGTTCTTCCTGAGCAATATCGAATATATTTTATTCTTATTAAACACATAAATTAATAAGAAATCAAAGTACATTTGCAAAGAAAATACCATTAATAAAGTTTTTTTTTGGGCATTCTTTGTAGGAAGTACCTTGTAAATACTTTGAATGTTCAACAGCCAATGTAAGGTGATTAAATAGTTTAAAATAGTAAATCGTGAGCTTAGCAAGAAGGCTGAGAAATTACTCCGATAAAAATTGACTTGATGATAAATTTCCAACAAGGGTGCTAGTTATTAATGTCACTTCGGACGATAAATGCCTCAAAACAAGCTTACAACTTACTTGGTACACATCACTACCTAGACATCCAGAGACATCAATATCCTCGTCCAAATCTGCACTCGTACTGGATCCTGGCACGGCCAAATTCGTAGAATTATTAACACTTAATTTCCTCTTCGTACCAGCGTTTGATAACTTGTTCAGTCTTTCCACTTCTAATGCTAAATGATTTTCTAATTCGCCCTGTCTAACAGTACAACTGCAAACCGGACAATTCGGTAATTCTGAAACTTTCTTCCTATTTCTAACACAATTTAATATAATACTATCGTCGTATAATTGTCCGAAAGATGAATTCGGGTTGTTGTTTATGCTGTTCGAACCACCATCCATGTTATGCATCAAAATTGGTAACATCTCAGTAACGTATTTCTGTTCGTAGCGGTAACTCCACTAAATCTGACTACATCACGGTATTGGCTGGATTAAATAAGTTTATAATAGTTGTATACTGTTTATGGAACTTCGACGATAATGTAGGAACTTGTTTTGTGGTAATTTAGACGTTTATTTATATTTACGAGCAATTATTAAAATCAAAACAATCGTCACGATCACTTTACACAGTTTACACCTTTCAATTTTGATTGGACCACTCAGGGTTGCTGTGCGATATTACAAATAATTGTGTATTTGCTGTTTTTGAAAACATACTTAAAATGATAAACAATGTAATAATAAATCTAACAATAAAAGGTTATCTTCATAATTTTGAGTAATTTTTATTAAAATCGACAAGTAAATTCAAGTGATTAAAATACCCGCCTAAACGCTCCCATTTATAAATATCGCACCGTGACGTCATACGCCAGTCTAGGTATGTGATACGTAACCATTGTGTTACTGTCAGGTAAAACTTTGTTTTATATAATTTCTAGGCGATAAAATTGTCTAAAAATGGTGTATAATATCACATTTATAAAGACCTCAAAAACACCGTTAGTGAATGTTCCCCAAGAATCCCAAAATTCGAAATAGTGGTTGGTAATGGCTCTTAGAAACCCGAATGATGTAGCGGTCACCTCAAATGTATTTTTTTCTCTGAGGATCATTTTGGTATAAGTACACATAATATATATTTTGTTATTTAACCACAAAATAATTTGTTATACAAAAATATCTACTTTATACCATATGTTTCTACTTTTCAGTTTGAGATTAGACATTGTTGAAATCTTCAATATTTAACATGAACATGATAGTATGCTAACAAATAGATATTTTCAATTGAACAGGTTTTTAAAGTGTTGGCAACGCGCATGTGATGCTTTCGGTATTGTAAGCTGTGGTAACCGCTTACAATTAGGCGGAACCCACACTTTTTTGCCATCGTAGTGGTATAGAACAAAAATACAAAGTCAATATTTTTTTTACTATCATAACTATATTGAGAAGTTTGTGTCACATTTATTAACAAAAACTTGCAGAAAAAGACTCGTGAAAAATCAAAACTTTGTTATGTTTTTAGATAAATTTGTTTCTGGTTATAAATATATATGTATATATATAGTAAAATTGAAGTGTCTGTTTGTAATTTCAAAATAACAGCTTATTACTAAATGCGTATGAAAGTATACCGATAACAAAAACCATTTTTTTAATTATTGTCAGTCTATTTGTTTCGGGTAATCTCCGAACGTCCTATGACGACGACGACGACCGATGACTGTTGACGGGACTTTCACTGGCAGATAGCCATGATGTTATAAAGCACAACTTTTAGAAAAATAATTAGGATTCTCCACAAGAACTATTAGATATTAGAAGATTTTTTAGTAGTCCATGCGAGAAGAGGCGCAGGCACAGCTAGTATTTAATAATTCACCACCACAAAATAATGATCAAATGAAATACGCTGTATTCAAATTTACTAGGATTGTTTAATTTCGGAATAATTACTGTAATAATCTCCTGTATGGTTATTATGTATTACAATGTATTAATATGAAAAATACAATAGTATAGATACTTGTTATATAATATGATCTAATTTTATCAATTCTAAGCATTAAGGTTTCGAGAAAGGTTTCGGCTGGTAACATAATATCAGAATTATTAAGAAACATGACAGAGAGATGAGTTTTTGGCGGGATCTTGATCTGCCATGTTTTGGGTTTTATTTTTAATTCATTATCTTAGGTTCATTGTATTATGTATATTGGTGGTATTTTTCGTGATATAGTTTGGTTATTGTGCATTTGTGATGTGGGTTATAAATATTAACTGGAAAAATGCATTTTGAGATGTACGAAAAACTCCCTAGAAAGTTTTAAGAAAAGAGCCACCATCTTGTTGGATAAAAATAATAAAAAAAATTCTACGAAGACAAATACATTGACATTAGCCACTACTTTTTGGGGCGCCAATAAAAGAAGAAGAAGAATACAGTGACAAGATAAACATATATTGATGAGAGTTTTGGCGGGATTTGAAACTGTCATGTAGTGGTTTTTATTTTTTATTCATAAATTTGTGTTATTTGACCATATTTTGTGTAATACGGGTGGCGTTGTGCATAATAAAGTTTAGTTATTGTGCACAAGTGAAATGAATAGAAAATAATAACATGGGTCTTGAATTTTGTGATGGCACAAAAACTGCCTCTAGAAAGTTCAACAAGGGAGCCACCACCTTGATAAGATAAACAAATTGTCAGAACACTGGAAACTATATACATATTCGATAATGGCAGTAATGGTCTTCAGTACAGGAGACTGGTTGTCAAGTTAAAAAAAAGAAGAAGAAGAACATATATTAACACTGGAAAAAGTTACTGCGAAGTGCGATGCCAAATGAAGAAAAGTAAAAAACTATATACATAGTTCAAGGCACAGATAAACAATAGATAAATATAATGTACTGGAGTTTCAAGGATACGTACTGGGATACAAAATGTGATACCATATTTAAGAAAAAATATTAAAGACCTATTTTAAACGTTTTAGATCTGCCATAATACTTTTTTTATACTGGTATTATTTATAAAGAAACTTCATTTTGATAATTTTTACAAGTCGCCATTAGAGTTGTCAGATTGATTGATTAAGTAGATCAACGTAATTATTGAGTATTCTACTGATATACTTATATGCATTATTTATAAAACCATATTTGAATAATATTTAACTCAAAATTGATATTTTATATAAATAATATTTCATTTGCTGGCCCCATACTCTGAATGCGAGTGTAGATGGATTTCACGCCTGTTCGCGCCTCGGTTTCCGTTCCGAGTCGATTTTTTGTGTCCGCGTCAAATGGTTCGCAGCCGCGTAATGAGAACAGCTCCAACGCGTACCCATATTTACGGCGTCGCAGTTTTATTCATTGTAAATTGAATATGTAACCATATTGTAATAATTCTATTAAATGTTTAAATTATTCAACAGTTTAACGGTACTTTAGGTATATCATGATAAAATAAACATATCTAAACCATAATTAACTCGTTCTGTTGCGATGTATACTCGTTATGCACCATATTACTTTTCTCTTTCTTTAGTTTGTTTTGTATCTTTAATAAGCAGATAATTGTAAAATGCACATAGAATCAAAGAGGTAGCAGCTGAAGTTATACCCTTTTAGTACCAGTCAGTGAACCCAACTGTGAACATTGCGAGTTTGGAAAGTAGTTCACGTCGCACCGAGTTAACGACATCAATTTTCGCAGAAACTTCATGGCGTGAGTATGGAGCCGGCAATTGATATTTGACATTTCATAAAATTAGGATATATTTTATTTTAAGTTGTCATTTGACCATGTTGGCACTACGGATAATTATAAAGAAGGGAGTGAAACGTAGAAATAGATTCACTTTTGTACTGAGTTTGCTACAATAAACATTGTTCTAAAGAGCCTACAAGTTTCAGTTGGGCACTATCATCTTACCCAATCGCTGTCCATTTAATATGTTCGGCATTTGGCAAATATTCGGCCCCAGCCGAGGTTTGGCCACTTTGGCACCTTTGAGCTTGTTGCCTCGCTTTTGCAACTAAGTGCCATAAGCGCTCGCCCCCAAGCCTGGTGAAACTATAAAAGCCTTCTGAGACTTTAGGGACCTTACTGCTAACAGCGTAGTCAGTTCGAAACAAAATCCAAAAGTATTATGTGTTTGTACTTTGTGATTGTGGAATTTTCTGTTTATTTTTGTTTAACATATTTAATTTTCTGAGATACCTATGCGATATATATTGTTAAATTGTGTACTTCGATACCTTTGAAGTGTTATTTACGACAAGGCAGCTCTTTCTTCTAAGACATAAAGTATTATTTTTGTTCTTGTCCATTTCTCGTGTTATAATAAATATGGGAGACAGTCTGATACGAAAGTGCTTCAAATGTGGGATCTCTCCCAGAGATGAACCAGAAATCAAGTTATACCGATTTTCTAAACCCGTTCCAATAAATATGAGGTGGTATGTTAATTCAAACATATTCTACAATGATCTCAGTGGGTTGGGTTATAGAATCGTTTGGCACGAATTGGGGATTGAAAAGGGCTTGAAATTGATAGAGGTTAGATCCCTGATTATAACGGTTTCACTCTCATTACAAGGTATCGTTCAATATATTTCTTAGGCTTAACACGTTTGCATTTGCAACTATATTCAAATCAAATGAGTTTACAGCCAAACTGTAACCTAGGTATATAATATATATATTGTAATCATGTTATTATTTTTAGCTGTGAAATGTGGGCTAAGTATTTTTTCCTGAAGAGCCATGGTAATGTCCAAACTTTTAACGCAAACTGTTTGCAGAACATAAAATGTTATGAAATAAACATTTTAAAGATGTACGGTCTTATTACAAAAAAGATAACCACGCGTTGAACACATGTTTAAAAAATTTTGTATTACAAAAGAGTGTTTTGGCGTTGTTTAAAGATAACCACGCTTTAAACGCGTCTAAAATTTAAACACAAAGGAAGCGTTGTCTAACGCTTGTCTAAACTGACAATTCTTATTTTATTGTAGTTGTATTTGTTGGCGGTATAATATATTTGGTTATAAATTATGGATATCATAGATTTTCTGGATTTTATTGATTTCGAATATGTCAATTAATTGAACAGTTTCTGTTATTCAAAAGTAAATCGTGTTCCTGTTATGCCATTCTAAGCGTATAATGACTTTGTATTTAAAATAAATATAGGTTTAGCCAAGCTTTTGCCTGAATAATAGTAGAATTAGTTAAATCTGGCTGGCTACCAACCTCAAGTTGAAAATCTGTCGCTAAGCACCAATAGGTGTGTTCCGGCATCTGCACTGGAGAGACAGTTTTCCACTAGGTTTAGCGTGTTATCATCTTCATATCGTCACTTAACATCAGGTCAGATTGTAATAAAAAAAACATGAGCTTACATGTAGTTCTCGTGGGGTTCTTTAGCACAGAATAATAACACATTGTCTATAGAGCCAGAAAAATACAAGTAGCATGTGCGCTACAGTGTTGGGTTCGTCAAGAGGTTATTTAAACTGAAGCGAGTTCTTATGTATTATTTCATCAATTTTTTTTAACTTTGATTTCCCTTAATATATCAATAATTAATAAAACTATTTCGTAATAATTTCATGTATTGCGATTTGACGACAAATAATAATGCAATAATGTGATGTAGGTTTACGCACGAACTCAGATTTCACTTTACGAACTTTGTCGTATATTCAATTTATATACTTCGTATTTTAACAATTATACTCGCTTAGCAGAAAATATCAAAAAAATAATAATTAATATCTTCTTTACAATATCATTGTTTTTTATGATGATGATCTAAACAAAAATATAATTGTTAAAACAAACTACTTGCAGAATATCTGAATACAAGGGAACGCTTTTGAATGGCGAGATCGTATTGAGTGAATGTTATTCAGAGTTGCTTGCATAAAAAATTTAAACCAGATGTTTAGCTAGACATCGGTTAGACAAGCTTTTGTAATAAAGCATTTTAAACTCACGTTCAACACGGTTTTAAATCTTAGACACTGTTTAGTAAAACTCTTGTTCAACACGAGTTTATTTTTGTTTTTGTAATAAGACCGGTAGAATTTATTAATATTCCCGAAAAGAAGCTATCAAAACATGCTGTTCCAGACTTTGATAAGGTAGATAATTTAATCTCTCTTTCTCTTTAGTCTTGAAAAATAAATAAAAGAGAGAATATTTTGAACTATTTGCCTAAATAAAATATAAGGAACTGTATTCCAAATGCTTTTTATTATTAGTTGTCACCAAGTGGAAGACGAATTTTAGGTATACATATGATGTATGTTTTAGTCATTAAAACATCAAAATATAGTTAAATACTGCACATAAATTCATATGCACACAGTATAATAAAATTATAACTGCAAAAATATTTATATTTCAGTTACAAGTAGCTCCTGATCCTGTAGTATCCAGTTGTGCAATAGAACAAAAGTCTGGTCCATCACGGATATTAACTGATGTTACAAATGTACAGTATCAAAAGGTAAATAAGTTAAATGTAATTATATCAAATTTTTACAGAAAGTATGATGTTTTGAATAGCATTTCTAAAATTATCTAACGTATTTATTTTTAGCTTATTTTAACATAAAATACATGTTTAGTGGTCTTTTTTTAAAAACAAGTTTTAAATTGACGCCAAAACGCTCGTAAGTGGCATCACGGTGCTTGTGAGCGTTTCGAGTCAGCCCATAGTAAACGACGCGTCGCGTCGTTTCGATAGTCTACATCAAGGAACATACTCGCAGTATACATTCAGTGTTCAGACAATAATGTAGTAATGTTGAGTTTTAAAAATGAATTCTTAAGTATATGTATAATTATTTGAAATTAATGAATTTTAAAATAAGTAGTTCACCATAAACACTTCAAAAACTTCCTGTTACATTTCAATATGCACATTTTGCTTACATGGAAGTTTAGATAAATCGATTTCTGTTCAGCAAAAAAAATTCTTTGACGCAAGAACCATTCCCAATGTCGACAAGTAAATTGACAAATGAAAGCTATTTGCCTTAACAAATCCTTATTCAATGGCTAACATTTCTTGGATTTTGGTTGTTATAACACAAAACTGGGCAATTGAATACTTTAAAACCATAAAATAATTGAAAAACAGTGCATTTCGAGAAGCATGCGAGAATTGCACATTATCGAGAAGCGTTAACAAAACAGAAGTTAGAACAGAGCAAAATAATGTTTACTTTGCTGCGAAAGACCTTGATCCGTGACGTCATTTGCTCTAGCATAGCGGATTGCTAATATTTTGTGTTTTTATTTTAATTGATGTAAGTGTGTTCCTTTTGCTTTCAATATAAATATGAATGTCTTTTTAGTCTTTTTGGCTTATTTCATTATTTAAAATTAATATTTCATTGATTCTTTGTTATAGTAGTAGTTCTCGTGACTGTTGTAAGCACATTATATTTTTACAAAAAAAAATTGAAGTTACCTCTTCCTTACTAAAATGATTAAAAATTATATCTTCAATTAGTACCATATTGAAAGTTTTATATATGAATATTCCTTGGTAAGAATATTATTTTAAAAACAAAAATACCTTTGTTTCAGTTACAAGGAGCCATTGGTCCGTGGTATCTAGTTGTTTAGTAGAACCAAAGCTAGGTCCATCACACATATTAACTGATGTTACAAATGTTCAGTATCAAAAGGTAAACAAATTAACAGAAAACATAAAAAATCTTCAATATGCTAACAATTTGCCAGTTGTGCAAGAAAATCAGTAAGTATGTTAAAAGCAACGGATAGATACATTAAATGTGCTTAATGATTATGACACAGTAAAAAAAAATAATGAAACGATTGACTCCATCATTCTCTTTACTTTTACAAAGTCAACTAAGAAATATTAAAAGGAAACATAAAGGTCGAAGATGGAGAATGGAAGATAACATTTTAGCATTGAGGCTATACAAAAGATCAGCAACTTGTTATCATCTCCTGAGAAGATTATGGTGTCTTCCAGCATCTAGTACCTACTTTAAAATGTTTAATTGGCCAATTTCAGTTGAAGGCATAAATAATAGAATGATTGAAGTTTTAAAAGAACATATTAATTTCCAACTGCCATCAGAAAATGAATATCTATTGATGTTTGATGAAATGTCAATAAAAACACCTTATTTATAATCATAAACATGATAGAGTAGAAGCATACCAGGCGCATGGGCCCCTACATGAGAGATCACCACAAGAGGCTACCCATGCACTTGTATTTATGGTTACTGATATCAAAAATCAAGCAACCCATAACATTTTACCTGTCAAGTTCATATGTGACTGCAGACAGATTAACTGCGCTGATTAAAGAAGTAAGTGACAATTATTTAAATTATTTTGTTATCTAATATATGTATAGAAAAATGGATGTTGGTATGTATAGGATAAATAAAATCCAGCACCGATTGACCAATCACCTTGAATGTTGGTAAGTGTTTTTTCATGGAGAAGGTTTCTGTACTATCCCTGAACGCAATAGGTGACGCTGTGGTTGATTTACTGACTACTGGAAAAGACAGAACAACGTCTGCGGTATTATTAGTCTGTTAATGAAAAGGTAAAAGTTTTATTTAGTCTATTATTGGTTATTTTGTCAGGTTTTGCGTAAAAGTTTTGAAATTGGTATGAGTATAACAGCCACTGTAATATGTGATATGGATGGTGTCAACAGACCAGCGTTGGCAACTTTGGTAGCTTGAAAAAATTATCCTTGTTTTGAATATAATAATAAAGAGATTGTAGGCATTTTCGATGCTCCACATTTACTTAAATGATTCAGAAATTTGCTTATGAATAATGGTCTGAAATGCACAACAAACATTACATAATATAATACAAAAGGACAAGGTAATAATTATTTAATGTTGCCTATGTTTTTTTATTATGTAACAGATAATGTACAACATTGTATTATGTATGTGTTGAACATAAAAATAAAATAATTTATCATTTAGATTTAAGTAGTTGTTAGATACTGTGTTTATGAATTTAGACAAACAAATTGTAAAGTTTTTTATTTATATTAATGTTTATCTCTATAATTGGATTGTTATTGCTGTAGTTATTTGAAGCATTTTCATCCATTATATAAATCTCAAAAATCTTTTTATGGTTACAAATTAGAAATATTTAAATAATATTTATATATATTTTACAGGAATTAAGTGGAAAATCCAAGTGGAGCCATATTCAGCAATTTTATGATTTATATAATGCTAATCCTAATTTTGTATTTGCACCTACTTTAAAAAAAGACCATTAAACCTCAACACACGACAAAAAATGAAAGTCAAACTTGCTGTACAAGTTTTAAGCCAATCTGTTGCTGCAGGCATGTTCGCTAAAATCTCTCAAGGTAAATTTACTTATCTAATTTAATACTATTAAGTGAGCAATTCTTGTACTTATATTAAGTACATGCAATTGGTTTCTCAGAAACTACTCTACGGGTTTGGATAATTTATAATGTTACTTTCCAATTTTACTTGGGTATCGAGCGTATATCGGGTTCAAAGTATCTATGTTTACAAAATCATTTATATGATGCCTAAACTAGAAGCTAATATTTAAGGATTGTTGTGCACTGATTATTGAAAATATTTCGCTAAATTGTTTCCTATAATTAAAATCCTCTCAAGATGTCTGAATTTATAATTCTAAAGCTAATAATACTTTTGAATTTTACTATATTTTAGAATTGTTATATATAATACAACAGTACCTTTGAAATTCTAAAATATCATGTTAAATTCCAGCAGCATTCAGCCAATGAATAAAGCAAGAAAAATAATTTTATTTGCTCCTTTATAACATTAAATTGGAATTAAATGATGTTCAGTTTAGTTAGCTTAAGTGTTCAATTCAGTTGAATTTTAGTACTTACATTTGTGTGAATATTAAATCATGTGTTTGTGTATATTACATTTTATCTTTATATTTTTTCAGGGGAATTAACTTCGAACGCTACTGTAACTGCTGAGGTTGTTGGACAAATTGTTTGACTGTGTAAACAGCGACTCAAGTGATCTTCGAAGAGGCAAACCAGTAGCTACAAATATAACTACATCATCCCCTCACTTCAAAATTTTTACTGTAATGTAGATTCTTTTTAATTCCATGGAGTTTGTCGGACGCTGTACCCCACCGCCATCTCAGATAGGATGGAGCTGGACTATTGATGGTATAATAAAAAATATGAAAATTTTAAATATGAAAACGCAAACACGGCATTAAAACACGCCGACTTCAACAAGATCCAGTACAAAATTTATTTGGATGCATAAGAGGGAATTGTGGTGCAAATTCTAACCCAACTTCTGTGCAATTTATTGCTGGTTTTAAAACTACAATTATGTCAAAATTGGCACATATCACTGCAGGAAATTTCCAACAGGATCAAGGTAATTGCAAATTTTAAATGAATCTTAGCCACACCATAGGTGCAAATATAGAAACAGACATATTACATAATAAACTTCAAGATCTGCTTCTTTCAAATACTCTTTCTTCAATAGAGAATTTATTTGAAGGTAACGTTTTTGAGACGGGAGAAATGCAAGAACTTTTTAAGTAATTCAAAATTATTTTAAAAAATATTCGTTGTTTTGAAAATACAGATTCGTTTTTATATTGCTATGTTTTTAAATTATTATGGATACTTTGATTTTGCCTCCAATATAATTGCATTGGGAAACACATAGATGGCAGCATGATCGAATTTTGTTTTCGTTTTTCTATGAAGTTGATATTCTTACCCGTTAGGGTTATATTATGTTCTGTGCTGTATAACCATAGTTTCTTCAATGAAATAAGTTACGTATTACTTTAGGCGAGTTACCTAGTATAACGCAGCTTTGTTTATTTACATCTAAAAGATTTTCGGTTAGAATGTGCGTTGCGAGAACTTTATAATTTTTACCTACTATTATTACTGTTACTTTCGAACGGAACTTACAATAAAAAATGAAAACTAGTCAATTACAATTTCAAATGATAATTACTTTTATGAAACAGTAAGTGTAGAATTGTTTTATTTATCACTAAATGTTATTATTTAAATGAAGTTATGTACATTGTAGTGCTATTTATATATTTTAGACACGGAGATCTCAGCAAACCATTTACTAATCTCAGTGGCAGGATAGCAGCTTTAAAGCATTGAGAAGAGTTGACTTCTTTGTTGAACAGTGATGGCAATAGTGATAAAAAAAGCACAGAGAAATGGAAAAAGGTATGTGAATTTTTATATTTCAATAATAATTGGTTGGTTTGGCTTTTGATTCATTAATATTTAAGGTATTGCATGTTTAAAGGTTTGGAGTGATTATAAAAACATCACTAAGAAAAAAGCTGCTCGACTGCACCGAGCAGAGCAAGCACTACTGGTGGTGGGCTAGCCGTGTTTTCCAAATTAACAGACTTCGAACAAAGAGTTCTGAATCTGATTGGAAAACAGTCTGCAACAGGCTTGGCAATTGATGAGGCAGGTTTCTAATAGGTTATACATTTATATGTAATAAATTTGTGGCGGCTAACCGCAGCAAATAGTTTATCTTTATATGTAACTAATGTAATAGACTGGCTGGTTATTTGTCTTTGGTAAAAAGAGACATCAGCTGTCAACAATTAGAATGTATAAAATAAAAGAACGGAAGTTACAATATAGAGAGCAATACATACTCGTATATGAATCAAGTTGTATTTTATTTATATTCAATATTCATACGAACTAATATCCTGTAAGGTTGTGGTGATAACGCCATAACACCTAGCACGACCCATAAATTGTATTGTTACTGTACATAATTATTTTTTTAACAGGATGTTAGTATTCTTCAAGGAATGTCTGCTGAGCCTTCAAATGCACAGTCTCCTATACCAGAGACGGAAAATATTCAGTTGGAATTAAGTAAGTTATCCAACAGATATAATAATCACATAGTATCATAATCAGAATATACAATAATATAGAAATATTGACATTTTAGGCATTAAACAAGGCAATGAAGAGCCACCTCTAGCTCAACTTGTATCTCCTACTGTATATCCATATGAGTGATGAAATCACGGAAGGTAAACAATGATTTTTGTTTATTATACACATGTCACACCCTAATACTGAAAGGAGTGGAGCCTACAGTATAATCTACTTCAGGCAACATTAAGAATAAAAATATTTCTAAATGTGGTCTGAAGTAGATTATCCTGTAGACTCCAGTCACCCCTTTCAGTATAAGGGTGTGACTGTAAGTATTATATGTGTAGGTATAATAAACAGAAAACAATGTTCTGATGAAAGTTTGGGATTGTTCATGTTGATATTTGTTAAGGATTAATGAGAGTAATACTCACACCAAGATGGACGATGGCTTCTTTATTAGTTACTTAATTGTAATGACAGTAGCGACACGGATACATAGGGAAACTATATTTGTTGCATTCCTTTTTAACATAATATGATGCATTCCCTTCAAGTACCAGTTTGCAACACTAATAAGAGGTAATGACTGGAACAATGAGCAGTCATTCGTGGCTCTAACTCTGGCACTACGAGGAGACGCCGTCATGATTCTCGAGAACTTACAAGCTGATGAAAGGACCCTGGAGTCACTGATGGAAGCATTGGATACATTTTATCGTGACAAGCACATGGAACACATCTGTCGTGCTCAGTTTCGGGATAGAACCCAGAAATCTAGCGAAAGTCTGCAGCAGTGCGCTCTTGAAGTTGAATGTTTGGTCCGTCGACAAATATTTTCCTGCTATTAATAAAGTATATAAATTTTATACACAGATTTTTATTTTTACCTTTTGAACTTAGACTGTAACTTAAGTATGTATTTCTTAGCATTTAACTTCCCCTTAAATCTTTACATATTTAGTACAGCAAAAAATTTTAATTTACCTTTTAACTAGCTTACTTAACTTAATAAAACTTATTTCACACAAACAAGTAACTTAACAAACTTCTCAAATAATGTTTTACCTAATGGCTTAGTTAACAAATCTGCCAAATTATCATTTATTTTGATGTACTGCACTGAAATATATTTTACTTTTATTTTATCAATAATAAAGTGATGAAACCTAATATTTTAATCTTTTGTTATTTTTATTGTTATAAGCTAATTTTATTACTGACTGGTTATCTTCATACATTGTCACTTTATTGGTAATATCAAAATCACATAATACATTTTTCAACAAACAGGCTTCTGTAATAGCCATACTTAAAGCAATATATTCTGATTCAGTGGAAGATAATGACACACACACACACACAGTACAATAAATATTTTAAATAAATAACCTGATGTTGATTTTCTATCTTGGATGTCGTCACCTGCCCAATCTGAATCTACATAACCTTGAAATGTTGTACCTGTACCTACTATTATATACTAATGTAAAATCTAATGTACCTTTATATACCTTAAAATCCGTTTTAATGCTTTATACAAAATAACACTAGCACAATGTTGATATCTACTAAGAAACCGATACACTTATTAAATCTGGTCGTGTATCGCATACAGCTTATATTAAACTACCTATAAGTTGTCTACATCTTTTCACTATTTGAGGCCTTTATGATGTTTCCCTTTTCAAAATTTTCAAACCTATAGTTTTGTTCTATTGGATTTGATATTAGTTTACAATTTGACATAATTTTTAAACTCCAATACTTTGGTTAAGTATGTTTTCTGGCTAATTACTGTTGTATCTTTCTTTTGTTCAATATCAATATTTAAGTAACTTTTTGCTAAACCTAAATATTTTATTTTAAAGTTTTTATCTAACTCTCTTTTAAAATCCACTAAAACCTTAATTTCAGAACAAAACATAAGCATGTCATCAACAAATAATGGAACAAATATTTTACATTCATTTACTCTCCTAGAATACAATCAATGATCATTTTTAAATCTAATTATATTTTCTTTAACCATAAAATCATCAAAATTTCTATTCCAGTATTTTGGAGACTTTTTCAAACCATATAATGATTTATTTAATTTGCATGTTTCACCACTTGGTAATTTCAAATATACTTCTTCATCAATATCACCATGCAAAAAAGCACCGACAACATCCATCTGATGGACTGGAAGTTGCAATTTTTTGCGACTGCCATAAAAACTCGAAATGTTGGCAACTTAGTTACAGGTGAATACACGTCTAAAGCGTTGTTTAGCGATTGTGGACTACGAGAAAGCCTTCGATTCGATTGAGACCTGGGCTGTACTACAGTCTCTCCAGCGGTGCCAAGTAGACTACCGGTACATCGAAGTGTTGAAGTTTTTGTATGAAAACGCCACTATGTCAGTTCGACTGCAGAATCAGAACTCGAAACCTATCCTGTTGCGGCGGGGAGTCAGACAAGGAGATGTTATCTCTCCTAAACTGTTCACCGCTGCACTGGAAGATGTTTTCAAGGTTCTGGACTGGGAAGGACTAGGCATCAACATAAACGGCGAGTATATCACCCACCTTCGGTTTGCCGACGACATAGTAGTCTTGGCTGAGACCATGGAGGACCTCCGTGCGATACTCGATGACCTCAGTAAAGCCTCTGAACGAGTTGGTCTTAGAATGAACATGGACAAGACGAAGATTATGTCGAACGTCCATGTAGTGCCAACTCCCGTGAAGATCAGAGACTATACGCTTGAAATTGTTGAAGATTATGTTTACCTGGGACACACAATCCAGTTAGGTAGAACCATTTTCTAGAAAGAGGTGTCAATCGTCGAATCCAACTCGGCTGGGCAGCGTTCGGGAAGCTACGTAACATATTCTCGTCCAAGATACCGCAGTGTCTCAAGACGAAAGTCTTTGACCAGTGTGTGTTGCCAGTGATTACATATGGAGCTGAGACGTGGTCGCTAACTGTGGGCCTCATAAGAAAGCTCAAAGTCACTCAAAGGGCTATGGAGAGGGCTATGCTCGGAGTTTCTCTGCGTGATCGAATCAGAAATGAGGAGATCCGCAGGAGAACCAAAGTCACCGACATAGCCCGAAGAATAGCTACACTTAAGTGGCAGTGGGCTCGTAGCTCGTAGAACAGATGGCCGATGGGGTCAAAGAGTTCTCGAGTGGCGGCCACGTAGGAAGACGCAGCGTGGGCAGACCCGCCACAAGGTGGACTGACGACCTGGTAAAGGTTGCGGGAAGCCGCTGGATGCGGACAGCACAGGACCGGTCGTTGTGGCGATATTTAGGGGAGGCCTATGTCCAACAGTGGACGTCTTTCGGCTGACATGATGATGATGATGACACGTCTAAATCAGAATTTGACTGCTCAAACCCGAGCCTCAAGCCTTGCCTTGTACACTTTTTCATTACCTACTTCTTTGACCTTCAAAACCCATTTACTAGAAATTATTTTATTTCCATCTTGAACATTGGTGGTAATTTCTGTCCATGTGTTATTTTCTTTAAGAGTATCTGGCTCAATGTTCATAGCCTTCTGCCACTCTTCCTTTTCTTCAGACATCAAAGTTTCTTCTAGAGTAGTTGGTTACATGTGAACTGATATAAGGTTTGTATCATAATTTAGTAGCCGCAATGGTTTCTTAATTATTCTACCTCTTGATGACCTTTTCACATCTTGATGTCTCTTCTCTGTTTCATTAGACATATCAAACAGAGCTTTCTTCTTCTAACTTTTATTCACATAGTTCTTTTTCTCTTACTGGACTTAAATTTATATTTATAGGAATTTTTATGTTCTTTTCAGGTTCTGGTGACTGTACTATTTCGGCATCATCTTGTTCACAGAAACTATGATATTCTTTTTGATCCTCCTTATCAGTCTCCTCTTTTTCACACTCGTTAGTTATCACTGGGGTGTAACACTCGGATAATAACAATTATTGCCTACTTTTTCTATATTCTTGTCACTAATATTGTCTGTTAGGAATGTTACTTCTCTTTTTACTAAAACATTATTGTTTACTTGACCAATGTTCTGATGACACATTTTTAATGCCACATTCAGTTAAAGTATTACTTATTTATCTATACAAGCATTTTCAACTTTATTCATTCTAAATTTCATAACAAACAAGTTATTTTGGACTGCACTAAATTTTTTTTTTCTGAAATAGCACCACTCTTTATTTATAGTCATGTTATATCTTCTATCAGCAGCTGAACTTGCTGAGATTTTTTTTTTACGCTAGGAACATGTAACACTTTGTTGTACTAATCCATTCTTTACCATTATATGCTTCTAAGTAAATAGTGCCAATACCTAACGCTTGAATGACTTTACTGTCACCTATAACAATAGACCTTTTTTGTTTTTTAACATGGAAAGACCCGTCATGGGTACACACTCGCTCGGGGGAGCGAGTGGTTATGTGAGACTCCTACTCACTAAAACTCCATGGTGTACCATCCGCCGCCGTAAAGGAGCGACACGGGATCGCATAAGCATTCCACCGCGTCGCTCCAGCGGCCGGCCCGATGCCGGGCCCCGGCGCTAAAAGGAGTCAGTTCGGTACAACCCTAACTGTCTCCCAGACGGCCGAACCAGTGCAATGGGAAGATGGGCTCCCCGACCCATCCTCCCTGGTTCGGCTAGGGCCGAGGAAGAAGGCGAGCAAATCGCCTCCGCCTGCCGCCCGTCCGTCTACGCCGGAGAGGGGTGCTTAGAGGGTCCTCCTCGCGAGCCCTCTCCGCGGCGAGAGAGTGTGTTGCGCAGTGTCCTCAGCCGCGCCGCACTCGTGACACACGGTGGTGGGCTCCCTGCGGGCGATCCGGTGCAGGTACCATCCGAAACATCCATGTCGGGACAGTACCGCACAAGCCTAAACGTCAGGGAGCCGCTCTTTCTCCCACACCAACTATCGATGACCGGGCGGATAGCTTCTATAGTCCGAAGTCCATAGTGCGCACCCGCAAGGTCCTCTTCCCACCGCTGAAACACCACTTCTGCCGCCTCCCGTCTAATTCGGGCCCCTTCACCAGGAGCCAGAGGCTCCCCTCTCTCTGTATTCAATCCCCCTCTCAATCTGTGAAACGATACACGACGGCAATCACCCCAGCCTCCAGCTCCCATGGTGGGGAGCCGGCGAGCAACAGGCCGCCCCGGTAGACACGGTGCGGTATCCACGTATCATTCTTAGCGCTACAGTACGTTGCATGCTATGCAGCAAACGCTTGTTGTGAGCGCCAAGAGCGTCCTCCCATACCGGTGCGCCGTATACGGCCATGCTGCGCACGACTCCCGCATACAGCTTCCGGCTGCCAGCTCCTGGCCCCCCTGAATTTGGGAGCAGCTGGCCAAGCGCTGCCGCTGCCCCTATCACTTGCATTCCGAGCCCCCGGAAGTGGGGCTCGAACCGCCGTCTACCATCCAGGATGAGGCCCAGATATTTCATCTGGCCCCAACCCGAACCCTATCACCATCATTAAGGATGCTGGCCCCAGGAGGCGGTCCATGCCGAGGCCAATGAAAGAGTAGGGCCTCAGTTTTTTCGACCGCCATCCTTAGACCAAGCATCCCAATCTTTTTGACAACAATGGCCACGCCTTCAGTGGCCAAGCTCGCCACCTCCTTCCACTCTCCCCCCTGGGCTACGACTAAGGTGTCATCCGCGTAGCATATGGTGCCCCAAAGGGAGTGCACCGCGGAGCACCCAGTCATAGCCCATGTTCCACAGGAGCGGCCCTAGCACCGACCCCTGCGGAACCCCACACATAACCTGACTTCTTACCATCCTCCCACGACTGTCTACATAACAATAGACCTAGGATAACTATTAACTATCTAACTTATTATACACTATAAATGTTTTACTATCATGACACATGTGTTATTCTGAGGCACCGCTATCCATTATCCAGTAACTACTATCTACCTGACTATTATGCCATGATAACAACATATATGCAGGGAATGCATTGTTTGGGTTGGATTTAGAATCGCTTGGCACGAATTCGGGGTTGAAGTTGATAGAGAATTCGTCCCCGATTATAACGTAACTATTCCCATTACAAGGCGTATTCGAGAAAATGAATAAAAAGTAGCAATGAAACAAAATCAAAAACAGCTGATGCTCGGGTCCAAGAACGGCCGGACGGGGCGCGGCCGCGCCGGTATTAAGCGATCACACGAATACTTATTTACAACATTTGTCTAAACTACTTTGCCACAGTGCTAGTCTTTACCTAACATCTTTCGAATTCACCGGTTGAATAAACTAAGTACCGGGTTCGTATCCCCGCTAATGAAAAAAATACTTAAATGAAATTTTAACAAGGATAGATTCATGATTCAGATCAGTTTAGTAGTATGTTATTAAAAAAAAAGGTATGAAACAGCTTACCAATCTAAATCCTCCGTGGTCTTATGCGGCTCAAATTGTGTCCCATTCATTTCGAGGCTGATTCGCATTTCGTTAGCACTATCACACTCACGATTAAAAACCCTTTCTTTCACATTACCCCCACAGAAAGAAGTCGAACGGGGTCAGATCGGGTGAGCGAGGTGGCCAAGCGTGTGGTCCTAGTCTGCCGATCCAGCGATCATCAAACAACTCTGTGAGCTTTTCGGAAGCGGTCTCCTAACACCTTGTATAATAATTAACTCTGTTAATATATTTTGGTAACTCTTAGATTTTGTTACTACATTTCCATAATTTTCATGCCCAATATAATCTATGTTAGTTGGTCACTCAACTTGGTTTTGTTTGCACCGACTTTCCCTCACAAATGATTTACGTACTTTGGACTTCGATTATTGTATTCTGGAATTCAATTATCTGCCTTCCCGACTGACCTTTGCATATTCTACGGCCATCGATTGCCTTTTCCCGACCGATCAGTGCACGTACAACACGAATGTCAATTGCTGCTTTCCAGACCAACTTGTTTATGCACTACGGACTTCGATAATCCGAGGATACTAAAGTTTTATGCAAATTTTTAGCCATTCATCAACAAATAGATAGCGAGCAGCGACCGAAAGGAGTGACGAGCGTGTTAGGTTCCTTGCGATAAATATAAGCATGAGCCGAGCGAGCGTGCCGCGGCAGCAGCCGGCGAATGCCATGTCCTAATTTTATTACTAATCATTATTGTTCTATGTAAAGTTCCATCAAAACTTAAATTTAAAGAGTGTCGGAGGGAAGGTGGCTGCCCCTTCATCACCCCTGATCCATTTCTTGTCGCTAAGTTTACCAGAGATTAGAAAATAGCGAAATTTCTAGTTTGACCTTGAATCTTTGAACCCCTATAACTTGGGTCTGGTGAGTTACCTTGTAACAGTAGTGTCAAAGGGTTAGGTTAGGTTACCCCCTTCCCACGCCCCTCCCCCTCCGCGTGCCAAACTATTCCTAATTTTAACCCTTTTTCTGATATACGTGTAACCAGCATATCTTGCGCTTTTGTATCAATGTTCATCCATTTTTCTCCCTGTCCCGCTTTTCTTTCGAAGGAATCTCGAATGTACCATCTACGACGCGACAGCGATACCAACATAATGAATACGAAACACTTGAAACCATATAATAGCTCAGAAGGGTTTTCATCAGAACTCATCATAAGGCCTAGTTATGCAGTTGGAGAAAATCGGAACTCAATAAATATATTCTTTGGAACAAAATTGCTCTAATCACGAAATAAATCTTCTAAAACATCAATCTCAATTATTAATCATACAATCAACATGTAATTTGGTTTAAAAATACTTTGATTAAGGCATTGGATAACCATTCGTCGCAAACGTGGTGCGCTGACGGATTTCGTTTTTCCTTTTTTAAAGTTGCCCTTCAAGATTGCCAACCCGCTACCATCGACACGACGCGGCTCCGAGTGACGTCAGTAGACATTAGACTCTTGATTTTGGCATTACAATAGCGCGCCGACACAGATTTAGTAACCGTATTCACGGTGAGTAAACGCTAATGAAGTAGTCATAATAGAATGTAACTCACACACGTTTATTCGATTCTCGGTACGTTATTCTACGTGCACTCGGTTAACGTTGTGGTGAAGTTATATATATTATTTTGCAAACTCGTACTAAGCATGATGAAAGCTGTTCGGAGCATGGTATCTAAATACCTGTGAATAGTATTACTATGACTAGGAATCTACACGTCAATCCATCAAAGGACAAAACTTATTGAAAAATCCGAAAGCTAAGGCTCATTGCAGGGACTCGAACTCACATCAATCAACGCGAAGTCGAATACGCTACCACTGAGCTATCTTTGCTTCATGCGTGCAGCAGTTCACGTGTCAGATTTGAAACCTTCAGAGAAGAAAAAGTTCTTTAAAAATTGTTTTTGAATATCCTAAATCGGGCAATCAAAAACTTCAATATAGATTGTTAGTACCATATTAAACTCGCCGACCTGTCGACCGAGAGACAGCGGCAAGAGAACATTCGTGTCATTTCATGGGGTTCGTTCTGCAGTAATTCAAATTCGCGTGTTGATGGAATAAGTTTAACAATAAAAGTTAATTATTTAATCACATTCGTTTATTGGTAAAAAGCATAAACAACTAATCTGAAAAAAAAAGTTCATTTATTTTAATTTTTCAAGGGAAAACATATTACATTGTTATTTGGGCGCTCGGGATTAGAAACGCCAATCAGAAAACGTGACGTCATCGTACAAGCACACACTCCCGACTGGAACACAATCACGGGCCGATCACCGTGTGTGTGTGTGTGTGTGTGTGTGTGTATGTGTGTGTGTGTGTGTGTGTGGTGGTCGTGCCTCAGTCGGGTACAAATCCCAATCAGTCCGCTTGACGACTGGATGTACACCGGCTGGTCACAGCTGGTGTGCGGTGGTCCTCAGTATCGTCGCGTCCTATCGCCCAGCAACTCTGCTCGCTCGTCGCTTTTAAACCTAATTCTCTGAAGTTTCTTGTGTAGAGCTGGGTTTGTTCGTCTTCCTGTTTGGTGCTTGCTTCAGATGAACTGTTCTGACGTGGAGCTTCATTGAATTCGACTGGCTGAAGGATTTCAAGCAGAACTGGCACTCGTAGGGCTTCACTCCAGTGTGAATCTATAAAAGGACGAACATTTTCATTCAACAGATGATGTCTGGCCGCTGTGATGTCATTATCAACAACTTTTACATATTTTGTCTTGTCATATCAAAGAATGAACCAAATTGTTTTGTAAATGAATTGAAGAATGTACATTCCTACAGCTATAATTAAAGGAACTGCTACAGAACTGGCACCCGTTACATCTCAGCTCGTTTATCGGTGATAGCAAATACCCTGAAAGTCTCTTCTATCAAACTTGGCCTCTTCTTAACATTAAGTCTTAGCATACGGTAAAACAAACTTTACAAAAAAAAAAAATATTATGATACATTCATGAATGACAGCAGGGTTTTTATAATTAACCGTTTATAAGTTTACCATTTGGTCACAATCTCGCCTGATGTTAACTGACGTTGTGCTTCAAGATGGTAATACGTTAAGCCTAGAAAGGGAACTGGCTCTCAAGTGCAGCTGCCGGAACACACATATAGGTACTTGGTGACAGATTTACAACTCGAGGGTGGTAACTAGTCAGGCGGGCATTAGAAAATGCTCTACCACCATGCTAAATGGATGCATGCCTGTTTATCTGGCTAGAGTACATTCATAGGATGAAAACATATCAACGAGTACTTATCATTGTTTTAATTTAAATTTGAACCAAGTTCCACTTCTGAGATTGACTTATAATGTAGCATGATAATATATGTTATAATTTATAGGTAGTATAGGCGTAACCAGGTACAGGCAGGCAGGGTAGCTGCCCCCCCTCCTCCTCCTCCCCCCCAGCAAGGTGTCGATAAGAAAATGATAACCGTGAGGAACGGTCTACCAGTCAGCAAGTTCGCTTCTCCCTATGATAATGGATGCGACATGACCTGGAACCTGTCACCGACAGTCGCCGTTGTTTTTGAACTTACTTACCATCAGATGTCGTTAAATAATATGACCAAATTTGAGCTGCCATGTTGTAGTTTTAATTTTAATTTTAGTTTTAGCTTTAATAATTAAAAAAAAGTTTTTGGCGGGTCTTGTACTGCCATGTTGTAGTTTTTATTTCAATCATTAGCTTAGGCTCTTTGACTCTATATTGTGTAATATTGGTGGCATTTTGCGTGATATAGTTTGGTTATTGTGCATTCGTGAACTGGATTATAAATATAAACTGAAAACATGCATTTAGAGATGTCACAAAAACTCTCTAGATAGTTCTAACAAGGGAGCCACCATCTTGTTGGAGCAACATTGACAGTGGCGAGTGCTTATCGCGGCGGCGGCGGCGGCAGGACAAGAAGAATAAGTTGAGTGTGTAACCCGATAGTGTCGGTTGAGAGCCGGCTTCTGGCTGAAGCGCTTCCCGCAGGCGGCGCAGCAGTAGGGCCGCTCGCCGGTGTGCGTGCGCGTGTGAATGCGCAGCTGGTTGTTGTCGCTGAAGCGCTTGTCGCAGCGCGAGCACGCGTACGGCCGCTCGCCGGTGTGCGTGCGCTGGTGGTACCGCAGCGACGCGTTCGACTGCACCGACCGACATACTATATCCACGCTTTACGGCACTTACCGATTACATCTCTATATATCGTTTCCTTATTGTGGTAACGCAATATCTGCCTTAATTCTACATCAAAATTAATTATTCAAACATCAACGAGAGAATTTTGAATCGTATCGTTACTTTACCACATATGGAAACAGCTCATCACAGTGGTTGAGCTTAGGAGAACCAGCCAAATCATGTCCCAAACGAAAGTTGACTCAGAAAAAGATTCTGGTGAGTGTTTGGTGGAGCATTGTTGGTGCCATACACTACAGCTTCTTAAGATCTAGCCAGAAGATAACGACAGATCTGTATTGTCAATAATTGCAATCCATGATGGAAAAGCTAGCCGTTAAACAACCGATACTGGTAAATATCTCTCGCTCACTGCTGCTTCAGGACAACGCTAGACCCCATACTTCACGACAGACGGTCGCTACATTAGAGGAACTGCAGTTGGAATGTCTCCGTACTCCCCGGACTTTGATCCAAAAGAGTACCACTTTTTTAGGAATTTGGACAATTTCTTGCAAGGGAAAAAATCCGATGAGGCTGTCCAAATTGCCTTCAAAAGTTTTATTGATTCTCGCTCTTACAATTTTTTCAGCAATGGAATTTATGAACTACATACTTATAAAATGGCGAAAGTACATAGGTAATAAAGTTGCATACTTCAATTGATTAAATGTTTTCATAATATTTTTTGCGTTTAACTTTTTCGATATAAAATGCTAATTTCATATGTAAGAACCTATTATTTTATCTTAAGATTTAGGGTATTATCTGAATACCGTGTATATCCGCACACAGCCGCCGCCCCGCGTCCCGCGCCCCGCAAACCATCGGGAGGGTCGCGATACAGTGATCGGACTGAAGAAGGCGGCATCTAGTTACAATGTACAGTTAGTATTCGCACGGGGCAGCCTTTAAATGTGCGGATACTAGGACTATTGTTTTTACTGACTTGTAATGATGTTAAGGGAGCGTTTGGCCAGGCCAGTCTACAACGTTATGTTCACGATCGTGATACGTAACGAGATAGGAATAGAAGAGAGACTGACTCACTACACATTTCTTCCCGCAGAGTTCGCAGACGATGTTCTTGTCGTACTTGACGCCGAGATGTATCCGCTTCACGTGCGTGTGCAGTTTGGATCGGTTCACGAACTTGGCGCCGCACTGTGAACAACAATCACTGATTACGGCCAACTGGTACTTTGTTTCAAAATAACGTTGACCACATTGAGTTCGAAACCTATGAGCCTGAACTTTCGATAACGAAACCACAGCACGGTGGTGGGTATGTGTGTGTGGTGGTACAGTACGACGAGGTCACAAGCAACGCGCACAAGGTGAAAATTGGGCTGGCAATTATTATTTAAAAAACAACTTAATTAATTCTTTGAACAGGAACAAGTAAAGTATTTGGAAGAGAAAAAAAACGTATTTTTCAAAGCAGTTATTATTCACTTATAAAATATATTTTGGGTGTTTTAATCACATGTTAACAATTTTTTGTTGTCTTTCAAAGTTTCAAAGGTAGTTATACAATCGAAATTTATATGTTAATAAATAAATAACTCGTTTTTTATAAAATGTACGTACGAGATCTGTTTCCTCTTCCCGCCGCTTCAGATTTATTACCGAAAAAATCGTCTCGATGAAAGTTGAAGTCGCGGGAACAAAGAGCATATCGAACGTGTTTTTACATTAATTTCTCAACAGTATATTTCACTAAAAATCTTCATCATTGTTAGTGAATTTTCTTTAAATCTATAAGTTATAATTATCGATAAATATATCAATGTAATACCTCAATTGAATATATCGTTATACGCATCACAATAACTATTTTTGCATACTCTATTTTCATAGAAAAACTATAAGGTATATATTTTTATATAACATCAAGTGTGATATGATATGATATTATAAAGTATGGTCGAGGACCCTACGGCCTGCGCACGCGCGGCCCGTAGTGACTCGGTTGTGCGCGACACGGGGTGATCTCTTAATGGTCGCCCTTGTTTATGGACGTTGTGATTTTGTGGAGAAAAATCTCTTGATTTTGTTCCCATCAGTTTGATAAGCGATTCTCTGTGGAATAAGAAGGTTAAAGAAAAAGATATCAAGCACCTGTTCGCAGGCCAGCTCGATCAGCTTCACGGCCGGTGGCGACATCTGTGTCGTTTGGCGCAACGTCTTCTCGTGTTCCCTCATGTGGCCACTCAACAATGTGCCGCTCGTGAACTGTTCACCGCATATCAAGCACTGCGGACTGCAACGTTTCAACAAGTGAGCCTCGCGGTCCCGCCCAGGTGGGATCAACATCCTAATTGTTTCTTATTCAAACACAAACGATTTTTTTCAAGTGAAAACTTATTAAGGCCGTTGTGATTTGAAACTAAATGAAACGAAAAAGTGACCATAAAAAGAGATCTATAGGATTTAGCCAACGAGAGAATGAGATAGAATACGTTTACATCGTACGCGGTTAATGCAAATCCAAATTTTAATGATTGTGATCGTCATCGGATTGGCCTAGTCGTGCGAGACGACGAGACTTCATACGCAGTAGGGGGAGACTGGGGCTGCTGGTTGTAACAGAATTAGGTAATTACAGCGGCTAAACTTGAAACGCAATATTAACATTAGAAAGAGTAAAATGATAAGTCTATAGGACGCGCGTGTCTCTGGCGCTGCTAGTGTTTATGTGAGAGGAGCTCGGGGCACACTGTCGCCGCCGCCAGAACCACAGGTTGATAACATTTACATTTTTTAGTAATATTAGTCTACAAGCTGTTTTCCGAAAAAGCAGAGTTGTGTGTTGTTGTAATATTTATTGTCCTAAAGCTTTCTTTTTGCAATAATCCTACGCTAATACAGTTATACTTATTTGCCTCTTTACTACTTAACCTTAAAAGGTTGGGTTTTGTGTTGGGACTAAAAGTGATATTTGATGGGGGCAGTTTGTGTCATGTCACTACGTGCTCGGAACCGCTTGTTGCTATCTGGTATAATTATATGCCTCGAACTTTACATCATTGTTTAGAAAGAGTAGTGTTATATTATTAGAATGTTGTTAGTTAGAGAACACAATCGAAGCGATAAACTTTGGATGTGTGAGTGAACTATTGCGTTTTTAGCACCTACGAATAAATAGTCGACGTTTCGAGTACATGCTAGACGATTCAGATATTTCGAGAATACTTTTTTTTTCTATTTTTATCAGATCGTTCATTTTCACTCACTCGTGCATTAACTTACACACACTCGCGTACATAGCCAATCTCACAAACTCTTTCAACGTGAAAACGTAGTAGTAGACGTAGTATAATAACATTTCCTAATAGATGTTTGTCTTGCTTTATTGTATACTAGCTGTGCCCGCGACTTAGTCCGCGTGGTGTTTCTTGAATGAAAACCAACAATAAAATAACGTAGGTATTTTGAAATTGAACATCGGTGATTTAACAGTTTTCGTGCTTTGTAAATGTCTTTGATTCCTGAGACGCAGCGAGGTGCTCACGGTTAGCAGTCGGCCTTGCCTCACGCTCTGTGAATGTTACTGATTCCAGAGACACCAGTCAATTTTGTTTCACATTCTTCATTACTTTCGATCGATTAATTTTCTATCATACGTTTGTTGTCCCCTACAGATTTCTGGGGCGAGTAATTTTTTCTCAGTATCTCGTTCAGTAGCGAGGCTCACCTGAAAGAATTTTCCAGTTCCCTGTGAACGAAGGGCTCTCACTCTTTTTAGAGCAATGGAAAATGGAGGAATATTCCGTCCACTTTCTACCAGATATTTTACGCAAATGCAAACGAAAAATGCAATGTAATCCGAAATTTAAAATGAGTAGTTCAATACCGAAATTTAAATTTAAATCTAAATCGTAACGCAATAAATTAAAAGCCCTTTGAGCATAACCAAGTAAAATCATTTTATACGATATTATCCTGAAGAAATAGATAAGGGTAGTTTAATATTTAAAAAAATGATGTTTTGTAATCCTTTAGGAAATGCTAAGTTTATTTCTGTAAAAACATTCCTTATGTTTGTCAGCTGTATCTCTAACCATTTAATGTTAAGTCTTTTTAACAAAGAATGTGTATTTTGCCCGCCATAAAGTAGTATTCAACAGGAGGAGGCTACTCACTTACTCTCGCTCTGAAGGGAGTGCTTCACCGACGTCAGTATGTGCCGCTTCCACGCGTCCACGCTCAGGAACTGAACGTCGCACTCGGAGCAGAAGCGGTCGGAGGGCGCTCCCTCTGCCGCTCTACACTGCTCAGTGGAAAAAACGGCATGATACATTTGTATGTTCATATTTCATTAGATAGAAGATCGTGATTTGTTACTATGCGTTTGTTGTTCAGTGGGGCGTAACCTCTTATGGCCGTATTCAGACGAACACGCTATCGTAATAAATAATGCGTCGTCACCGAGTGCGGTGCGTGTCGGTGTCGCAGTGAACACAGAGCGTGTTACACTGCCGCGTCAGTCTGTCGGTCAGTATGTCCCGGTAACACGATACGAGCAGTGTACAGTGTGTACAAGTGAACTCACCTCCGCGTCCCGCCGGTGCGTGTCGTCACCGAGTGCGGTGCGTGTCGGTGTCGCAGTGAACACAGAGCGTGTTACACTGCCGCGTCAGTCTGTCGGTCAGTATGTCCCGGTAACACGATACGAGCAGTGTACAGTGTGTACAAGTGAACTCACCTCCGCGTCCCGCCGGTGCGTGTCGTCACCGAGTGCGGTGCGTGTCGGTGTCGCAGTGAACACAGAGCGTGTTACACTGCAGCGTCAGTCTGTCGGTCAGTATGTCCCGGTAACACGATACGAGCAGTGTACAGTGTGTACAAGTGAACTCACCTCCGCGTCCCGCCGGTGCGTGTCGTCACCGAGTGCGGTGCGTGTCGGTGTCGCAGTGAACACAGAGCGTGTTACACTGCAGCGTCAGTCTGTCGGTCAGTATGTCCCGGTAACACGATACGAGCAGTGTACAGTGTGTACAAGTGAACTCACCTCCGCGTCCCGCCGGTGCGTGTCGTCACCGAGTGCGGTGCGTGTCGGTGTCGCAGTGAACACAGAGCGTGTTACACTGCAGCGTCAGTCTGTCGGTCAGTATGTCCCGGTAACACGATACGAGCAGTGTACAGTGTGTACAAGTGAACTCACCTCCGCGTCCCGCCGGTGCGTGTCGTCACCGAGTGCGGTGCGTGTCGGTGTCGCAGTGAACACAGAGCGTGTTACACTGCAGCGTCAGTCTGTCGGTCAGTATGTCCCGGTAACACGATACGAGCAGTGTACAGTGTGTACAAGTGAACTCACCTCCGCGTCCCGCCGGTGCGTGTCGTCACCGAGTGCGGTGCGTGTCGGTGTCGCAGTGAACACAGAGCGTGTTACACTGCAGCGTCAGTCTGTCGGTCAGTATGTCCCGGTAACACGATACGAGCAGTGTACAGTGTGTACAAGTGAACTCACCTCCGCGTCCCGCCGGTGCGTCTTGCTCTTGTGCATGAGGAGCCCGTGCCTCCCGATGCAACTCTTACCGCAGATATTGCATACAAACTCCGTCGGGTGACTCTTGCGCATGTGCGTCAGGTATGACGTTGATTTGCTGGGTAAAACAAATATATGCGTCTAGTAGTTATCAACTCATTCGCATAAACCGTGTACAGACAGAGTGCCTATGTGTGTGTGTCACGAGGTACAGTCGAGTACATATGTAATGGGCTCGCCCATGCGCTCTCTGTCGGCCTACATATACCTCTAACTGATACATTTATTAAATTTCTTTCTTAACCTTATCATATCTATGTGATGGCATACTCCTAGAGAATAACTCACGCGTGAACCCGGAGGACACTTTGTCTCAATGTGGCGGTAAAAGTTGTGCTCCGAAATATCTTTAAAAGTAGGCGGCCACCTAATTTTCCATATGATTGTAGCAAGTCCGCGTATGGTTTAGGTACTACTATTGATACATTATATTGTTCTCTCAATACTTGTGCTCCTCAATCCACGAACGTACAAATTAGTGACCAAATCTATTACCCTATTATTATATAAATCTAGAGCCAGTTTAAAATGTCTTAAAAAATGTCGATTATCGGCTGTTTATGTTATATATACTCGTAAATATACTTGATAGTAACACAGATTTACCAACAATAACTATGTGATGCGACATCAAATTTTAAAAATTATCGCCAGTTCATAGTATACTGAATTGAATTCACTTGTAAACTCTTGACTGAACAGCCAGATAGAAAAATGACCTAACACTATACAAGTTAAAACATACGGAAGGATAATATACATGGTGTTCTATTCTCACCTAAACTTTTGACTACAAAGCTGACACTCGTATGTGTGACCGCCGTGCCACTTCTCGTGTTCCCTCGCTTGGTTTCTAAAAACAAAGTTTTTAGTTAAATTTGACCTTTTTAAGTGTTAACAAGTGATGATGTTGCTGAAGCTATGAAAGCATGCAAGGTCTAAAATCGAAGTGGAATTAATAAGGTCTTGAAAAAATATAGTAATGACGACTTAGTGGTAGCGCGTACGGACGCCGCGTCCATCACTACACACCACAGTCCAGATCTGAACTCGAAGTGATATTTATTTGTTTCCCTATCTAAAAAAAGATTTAAGGGGAAGGAAATTTTCCGACGACAATAAGGTAAAGGAGGCAATTTTGGCTCATTTTAAGTCAATTTACGATGGTTTAGGAAAATTAATTCATAGATCTAATAAATGTATTCAGCTTAAGGGTGATTATATTGAAAAGGAAAAATAAATGTATTGTTTCATTTTATTCAAAATCTTCCATTCCATGAACTTTTGGATCTCCTCTCGGAGCTCGTGAACATGGCTATCACATACACAAATAATGTTTCGAACCCGACTGGTACATAGTGCCAGAGATATAACGCGTTTAAACAAACAAACTATACTTACTTATATCACTTCAGCTTTATTACACCACGAGTAGTATAGATACGAGTAAACCGATAACAAACCGTTTAAATCAATAAAAACAAAGTTAAATAAAGATGATTTAAACAGGACACTGAAGCTTTTTGTTATTCTATATTTTCGCCATTTTTCTAGAAGAATCTCTATACTGATGGTCTTTTCGCAGTCGACTTTCACAGTTTTACGTTATAGCGGATACACGTCCAGATTGTTAAATTATTTAGACACTATTTTTCATAAGTTTATATGAAATTGAATTGATTGGCCGGTGTTGTGTTAACAGTTTAGGCGATGGCAGAACTCGGTGCGTACAGTCGCAAGGCTCATGACATGTTGGAGTACTAACTTGGTGTGCGAGGCGTGCGCACAGCGGTTGCACCGGTAGAGGCGCGCGTGCGCAGAGCTCGCGTGCATGCGCAGGAGCCGCGCCGACCGGTACCGCATGCGGCACACGTCGCACTCGTGCGCTCCGCTGCGCTGGTACATACAACACATAGCATACGTCATCTTCACTAATACTACGTTCTTAATATCATATCCGTACAAAGCGTGAACACGTCGACAAAACGAACATGCATAATTCTCAAGGCGGCCATTTTAATGTTTAAATTTATATGGTATATTGTACTATATGAACAAAAACATAAATGTGAAGAGGTTAAATTCAGTAGAAGCGACTTTCGGACTAGTCGCTGTCATAGATAAACGAACTGAGATCTAACGGGTGCCAAGTTTCATAGCAGTTCCCTTTAATTATAATTGAAGAAAATTTTTGTTATTCACATCATTAATAATACAATTTATTACTCTCTTTGATATGGGATTACTAACTTATGTTTTAATTGTTAACAAATATTTACATTAATTTCTAACTAAATAAATCAAATTTCAAGGAGTCGCCTAGAGTGATCTAGGTTTTTGATGAACGGGGAGTGAGTCAATGTGTAATGCAAATTCTACTATTCAGACTGTAATAATTCAAAAACTATAATAGATTTATTCGTTCAAGGGAGGTTTATTAAACGTACAAAATTTCAAGCGTGTAGGTCTAATAGTATTTGAGTTATATAGGGTCCAATGGTACTTCGAAATGGTTCGTGTGGATAGATATTACACACTGACCAATGTATCGATCTTTTATTCTCCGAACTTTTCAGACAAACAGCGCGCTGCCGCGTGTCCCGATAATACAATCACAAATGCGGTGTGACAAAAACAAGTAAGTCTATCGACATACTTATTTATTCATCATATAAATTACCAGCTGAGCCCGCGGCTCCGCTCGCGTGGGGGCCGACTACAGAGTGCCATCTGTAGAGCGCACGCGCACGCGCACGCGCACGTCGTGCTTCTCCCACTTCCACTTACTAATGCGTATTGTATGTGATCCTTCAAAAATATACACAATGGTTTATTCAACTTAAGCCAATTAAATGCCTTAAATAAATCTTATTTTCGAATTGATTCACCGTTACTGTCACTGTTTATATCGTATGTTACTCTATCTATCAAGATATATGTTATAATCCTGGCCAGATAACATAGCTATGAATTAAAATAAACCACATGTAAATTTGATAAGTGGTTTTCGCGTGTAAAGATCATACGGACAGACAGACAGAGAGACGTTGAGTTTTACATTATAATAAGTATAGAAGCAACCCTAATATTGAATTGTGATACGAGTCTAGTTGTCAGCACGTAGCACGTAGCACGTATTCACGCTTGCTACGGGTACGGATACAGATGATTATAATAGTAATGGAGGTGACGAAGCGTTATGTCCCTCTAGTGACATGAACGCGACACTCCGGGTGCCGTGACAGAGACTATATTTCCTCGTAAATGTTAACTAGCTTCAATGTAAACTCGAAATGATTAAATTATTTATTAACCATGATGTGAATCGCATTCCTCTCGAAAACATCCCCTGTTGAACCCTATATTGAAGTTCCCTACGGGCAGTGCACCTCTAGGCGCAGGCGCAGTCCGGCGGCACTCGGTTACCGATCTCTCGGCGGTCGCCGTCGTGCGTCGCACTGTGTGTGAGTACTGGCGAGTACTGCGCTTACCTCATCATGTTTCTCCATGTGGTTATTAAAAGCATTCGCGTCGATGAATCCCTTGTAACAATATTGACACTTCAACGGCGAGTTCAGATAGTTGAGCGACTTGGCTCGAGCCAGCAGCTCCTCGAGCTGCTCCTCTTTACTCAGCAGGACCTCGCGAGCGTCCAACTTCAAATCTGTAAACAAACATTTACCCAGTTACTCATATCTATACATATTATTAAAATGAAGTGTCTGTTTGTAATGTCAAGATAACAGCTTTTTACTAAATACATATGAAAGTTAGTACCTATAACAACAACAACCCATTTTTAAAACTTTTGTCTGTCTGTTTGTTTGTTCCGGATAATCTCCGAATCGGTTGGACCGATTTTACGAGACTTTCCAGTGAAAGTATTTTATTCGTAGCTCTTTATGTCGATTAATCTAGAGGCTTCATTTCTTACAGCGTTTTGTGGCCATGGTCCATAGTGTTCGATATTACTTTCAGGGATATAGCCCATGTCCTTTCGAAGTGAAAGGACTTTCCCGCTAAAAGAGACAGGATATACAAAGAAATCCTTTGGAGATTTCTCTCTACTTGGAGCAGCCCGACTGGTGGAACTCCTCCACCCTACAGGAGATCGCAGCCAAATAGCCTAGTGTTGTGTTCCTGCGGTGAGTAAGGTTTCCAGAGCTCCTTGGGGTAGGGGTAGGGGGGTTCAAGTTCGAAGATGATACCTCTGGTGTTCAAACGTTCATACACTACGGTAACCATTTACTTAGTGGTATTAAATAAAGTAGAACAAATGTCTGTACATTTGTTGTACTTGTAACATATATATAAGGGTATTGTTTTTCATTTTAGCTACATAATACCTTTATAAACTGTCATGTAAATTCTCTCACCTTTATTTTTTCTCTTCCGCAGCTTCTTTTTAACTTGAACCATCACTTCTAATCTCTTGTTTGTGCTGATGCTGTTCAAAGGCAAATTGTCTTCCGAGTCTGATGTGATCCCAGCATCGTCCTGATCGACATAATCTATCTCCACTTTGCAGCTATTATTTGAATTTACTAGAAATGAGCTTTGAAATGAGTGTTCTGTAGGCTGAGCCTAGTAACGCTCTGCGGGACGCGGGAGGATAACAACACCGACCAATAAGCTAGTTTGTGCCGGCAGCAAAGTCGAAAGGACCTTTATGCTTTTATTCTTGTGACTGCTATACATGAGATTATTTTACCAAGAAGGATTTAAGACATCGCGTTTAAAAAAGTATACAGTAAATGAAAAATATTGCTTTATCGCGTTAAATTATATTGTCAGTATATGTGTACTAATAAATTCAAAGAAGTTTAACTTCTACCTCGTCTAAAAATTATGCGCTTCTTTTCAATATACTGGTATTCTTGATTACCATTTCAATAGTGACATCGTACATTACAAATATAACGTATATTAAATACATTTTTTAACATTAGATATCTATCACAGTTGCAATAACATGTATAAAATATTAATATTAAGATATAGGGTATTATCTGAATACCGTGTACGTCAGTCGTCGTTGTGACGTCAGGCTGGCTGGTGACTAAACGCGACAAATCAAAAGAGTCACTGTGACGTGTTGATCACTCTGTGCGTGGTAGTCTTGACCCAATAGGGTACAGAACCCTACCACCCCGCTTGATGACGGGGCGTGAGAGAAGTTGTTTATAAGTCTAATCAATGAAAAGTGGCATCTCATATAATAGATCTGTTATATGTATATAGATTAATGACTAATAGTGTTTTAAAATTTAAGATGGTTGATAACCTACTACCAGTTTTTTGTTAAAATTCTTTTGAACTACATAACTTTTAGCCGGAGTGGTTTTTATTATAATTATGTTAAGTCATAATGTGACATTGTGTCCTATCGCCGTTATTCGAAGCCTTAATCCACATCGATTTATACTATTGGTCGAATCCCCTCAGCCTACATCGTGTGAAGTCATTTCCTGTTCAGTTTGGTGCAAAGCTACCACACCTCAGCTCATTGACGTAGATTCAATTCTTTCAATCAATCAATTCAATTTGTTGAGAATCCACACCCCACGGACCTTAAGAAAAAAAGACTGCTTTCGGATGCAGTATCTAGTTATTCAATAGCTAAGTCCTCTTTCATACTCAAAATAATGCTGCCTTCGCAAGCGATGTTTGAGAATCATTGAGCGCCCCACGAGCATTAGTGAATAAATTGTTTTCGGGTTGAACAATGCTGTCTTCGCAAGCGATGTTTCAAAATTACTGAGCACCCCACGGGCTTTAATGAATAGAATGATTTTCGGTTTGACAATCATTCGGTGCCTCTAAGGCCTTAGTGAACATATTATGTTGTCTGTTTGGAATTTACTTAGCGCCACTCTGGCCTTAGTGAAAAGAATGTTTTCATTTTGAAAATCACTGAGCGCTCTACGGGCAGTGAATAGAATGATTTTGAGTTTGGAAAATCACTGAGCGCCTTTCGGGCCTTAGTCGAGCCTGTCTTCGCAAGCTATGTTTGAGAATCATTGAGCGTCCCGAGGGCCTTAGTAAATACAATGTTTTCGGTTTGAAAATCACTGAGCAACTCCCTCCTTGGTGCAATTCAAATTACTTTGAACCTGGCTATGGTTCCCAAAACTGTCGCTGTTGAACTTGAATAATGGAAATATTATATGGGAAGAGAATACTATATAACCTGTTAGTAATAAGTCAAGTGGATATAGTCAGCCATGCACACTGTTCGTAGTCTGTTCAGCTGTTAAAACGAAAGGCATTGTCCTCTTTTAGAAGCTTTTCTATCACCAATGTCAACACACTTATAGTTGCCATCATTGTTGATAAGGGCATGTTAAACCTACCGCACCTGAATAACAGAAGGCGCAAATACCAAGACAGTATTGAAGTGGACGATGGTCTAATGATTGGAAACATCTTCAAACTTGAAACAAAAGCGTTCTTTAAACTTCTGAAGTTAATTTCAGATTACGCTCCCGATCCTGCAACTCTATACATTTCGATAAGCGGGTTTTTGTTACAGTTCCATAATGGGTCGGCAGTAGCAAGCAAATTCCGCAAACTAATCGTGCTTACTCTGAACGACGACTTGTTCGTGTCTTGAGCGATCGAATATATTACATTAAGCAATCGGAAGCCGTTGTTAAGGTTCGGCTTATAATTTTAAGATTCAATGGTATAACTAGTAGTTGTCTTTTTACTTGAATTAGTTTTCAGAGAATTAAGTATTCTAATGTGGAACTTCTTTTTATTTTGAGTGCCCCAATGTATGTAATGTGGAAACGATTCGATCAAGAAAGTTTTGAAACTTTCAACACACAGCGCTTTCGTACTTACTCTAGTGGAAGCTTCGGTTGAACTGGGGGTTTTCGCTTTTAAATTATATTTTCAGAGTACTAATGTATGTAAATCTGTTCTAATAGTTGTCCAGCTCTAACCGAGAACTTTATGCGACTGAAGAACGCGCACTTGCACCCTAGTTCATTTCTGAGACTACAGATAGTACTGGTCGATCTATCCACGGGTTGTCCATCCAGTCGAGTGAGTCCTGGGGTTAAAAAATTGGAACTTTGGTGTTTGTCGAGACATCTGAACAAAGCTATTACTGCGAGTAGCTTGGAGGAAATCTATCCTAGCTGTTAAGCAAGCAGGAGGAATTGGTAGTACAGTTTAAAAAAAACGTACCGTTTTGTTCTCCATTTATTTTACGACCTTTTGCAGAGCTGTTCAATAATGCAGAGTCGTTTAGTCTACACATATATCTCAAAGTATTGCATGATTTGAAGAAGAAATTAGGCATTATTTTGTCAACTCTTCGTGATAATAGTGATAGATATAGTAGTAGTACAAAGTATAGTGATAGATAATATTGTGGCGCGGGTTACAACCTCTTTTCTAGTAATTATTTGCTTAGTTTTGTTCACAATATTTCAAGTTATAATGTAGTAACTATAATTTGAAATGCTAAGTTATAACATAATAATACTTATATAGTGTTTATTGGTAAATTCCATTGGCGCCCTGTTCACCCGGCGATAACAAACATGAGGCTTCGAATAAGGCTCTCGACACAATATGCATTTTAATTGGTAGGTATAACGCTTCCATTGTGTCCTATCGCCGTTATTTGAAGCCTCATCTTTTAATTTCTGCCTGGTGATAAGATTTTATCTAGCATTTCAGTTAAAATATTTTGAGAATACAATGAGCTGAAGTATGGTAGCTCCGCGTCAAGGTGAACAGGAAATGTCTTCACACGATGTTGGCTGAGAGGATAGAACCAATCGACCAATAGGATAGAAACGGAAGGGCTCCTATCTCAAAATGTTTGACCTTCGAATTACGGACACAATATGCATTTTATTGGTAGGTAAAACGTACATATTAAATGGTAATACGCTAAGCCTAATGGGAGGACTGGTTCTCAAGTGGAACTGCTGGACCACACCTACAGGTGCTTGACGACAGATTTCCAACATGAGGGCAGTAGCTAGCCAGGTGGGTATTAGAAAATATCTTACAAGTTTTCCTTTACCGAAAGCTCGGACTCATTGTAGCAATTCAAATTATTACCCAAGGAAAGTAAATTATTTTTATATTTAGATTAATTGTGTAATTATAATAACATTATTGTGTAGTTAATACATGTTAAAAAACCTTCTAAACTAACCATTTGGCTCGCAAATTTCCTTCTTCATTGGCTCCTCAAGGTTTACATCTGATTCCTCATTTTTAACATTGAAAACATCCTCCGGTGCTATGGCGACATGCCAAATGGCACCTATTGATAAACTGTATACTAGATTATTCTTTTGCCTATCTATTGCCTTTATACATTCCTTTGTCCCCTACAAACATTACATTATTGACATATTAAAATTAAGAAACACATAATAAGAGTATAGGGATAACATATTTATAAGCAAAAGTGGTGATCACTATAAAGAATTGCGGCAAATAAGCTTTTTTCAGTTACAACTTGCGGAACACGCAAATGACAGGCAGACTGACATACAATCTGTACCAAGAAACAATAGTCAATCGATTAGGCAATTCTTTTTAACAATCGATACCAAGCAAACTGTGTGCATTTACTTATTATGTAGTGCATCTTAAAAGGTACACTGAATGTGTCTATCTTCAGCACAATAAAAAAACAGGTTTAAAGAGCAACTTCACGTTGTAGGCAATTGCGCATTGTAATGATTCACTGTCATATTAGTTTCATAGTATGCCATCTAAAGAAGCATAACTCCAAAATTTGTTGTTTGTTATATTTGATTTTGTTACAATATCTTCTGTTGCATAAAATATTACATCAAACTTGAGATCTACTCAATAAAATTCTTAAGGCTAACTAAAAGACAATGCACAGCTTACTACTACTAGACTTATGAAATTTTACAACAGGTTTTTTTTATATAATATAGTTATAGATGTGCACTCAAGAAGAATTAAATAAAGATTATCTCCTAAGGAAGTTAAAAATAAAATGAATGCTATTGTGCGTTTTTTAATCCCACGGAGTTACTCCGTGGTTGCCAATCACTGATCTAATTCTTTAAAAATAATGTTTTTAGTCTAAGTCTAAGTCTTTAAGTCTAATGTCTAAGTCTTTAAAATTTTTTATCCTAGCTCTGTATCTAGCACTTTACCTGACGGTGAGCACATTGTAATCTTATAAGATTGACAACCACTAAAGGATCTACAATCCATATCTGTTGTCGCCGTCTACCGGTCAGCATTTGTAAGTGAAAATGAAATAGAAACCTGTGTTATGTAGTTATGTTTAAATTTAATAATTAAATTGGAAAGATATGGTAAGATTAGTTACCTCGTTATTTTTTATAAAAATTTCATCCAAGATCTCCTGGGCTTTTCGTGCTTTCATCATGAACTGGTGGCATTTATGCAGCTGGAAGTGACAAAGGTTGCACGCCACTAGCATTCTCTCATTGCTCAACTGTAGCTGTAATCATTTATTAATTCAAATGAATTATATTTTATATTAGAGGTGATCAAACTAAAAATCTACAAACTATTAAACTTTGACATTTATAATCTTAGTAGGATTGATATGAGCCAACGCTGTGGTCATCTGTTGCTGAATGAACAGTCCAAGGATGGGGCCAACAAGCTCTTTATAATAATGCAGCACAACAATGTAAAAGCACTGTCTTCTTCTCATAAAATGGTAACACATGCGTGTACACTATTCTGCCAATGTCACATCAATAAAACCACAAACAAAGGAGATTGTATCAAAAAGCAATTGTATATAGATGTATATTTTGTTCCAGTCCAGGCTATCTATAGACAAACGGAACACGAACAGACCAGATTTAGTTAAACATCAAGGTTAGGTTCAAGAATATTACATGAAAATCTATTAGCTGATTATTCTTAATTTTCACAAATTTAAATAGACAATCTACAACTACTGGATTATGGGGCACAAGAATCAAGATACACATAACAATAGTAGGACGGGGGATAGAAGAAGGTTAAGCATCATAAAGAAAGAATCTGTTCCTACCACAATTAAAAATATTTGGTCAGGTGATCTGTCCTCCAAGCCGCATTCAGAAAGAGAATGGTCTCTCAATACTTAATTATCAGACAGAAAGCATGGTGCAATAAAAACATACATAGATTTCAGAGCGATGTACAATCCATAGCCAGCAGTCTCCGTCTTACCGGCCTCCTCAAATATCTCTTCATCTTATTATTGAAGGAGTCAATGTTGTAGGAAGACTGAAATGTACTGGCCTATAATCTACCTAGAGTTGTAAGGCCAAGCCAGATCACAAATATGACAGGGATGGACACACATTGCTGTTGGCTTTCCACAATGTTTACGAACGTCGATATTGACACACTCCTCTTACAGATACAAAGAACGAACTCAAAAAGTGAAGAACTGTAATATGTACGCGATTGGAAGACATCACATCAACAATGGCAGTAAAAATAAATTATTTTATAAGAAAAAGTAGGCTTTAAAAAATTAATAACTTTATAGTACTTGCCTTTATATTCGTTAGTTTTTCGTAAACTTCTTGAAGGCTTGTATTATATATTATATGCATACCAGCATTGTCGGCTAAACAAACACGGCAAAAAGATTCACACGACATTTTTGTTTTCGGCACGATTATGATAGGAGACACTAAAACATGTTAGTCTATAGATATAAACTGAAACTGTGGATACAAACAAATTTTATAAGCATCAAAAATCACCAGTGTTGCCAACACTGTATCGGAGAAAATGTAATCACTACGTTAACTGTATTTGGAAAGAGAGCTAGAAGATTTGAAAAAAAAAACTAAATAAAGAAATATATGAAATTAACATTTTAATCAATGGATTATACTGAAATAGCGTAACATATAAAATAATGTCTGATAAATGTAAATGAAAAAATTTTAGACAGTATAAAAAGTTGGTAAACGTCAGACAAAATATGAATCAATATCGTCGTCAGAACAATTATTTATTAAATTTATCATGCCCATCGACAATAGCTACAATAACTTTAGTTTTATCGCTGCTCACTTCTTTCAACCTACCTTCGTGTGTATCGCTTACTCGATGACATTTTGCTCGTTACATCTTTCTATATTCAAATTCAATTCAAAATCTTATTCAACATTCTTAAAAAATGCGAGTAAGTAATATAGAATTATTTTTGTTATCACAAGTCTATTGTCTCCGCTCTTCCTCAAATTGAACTAGAATAATTATTTTTGAAGTGATAACTTCTTATGGGAGGGTATACCGCTTCGTAACGTAACGCATAACGGTGCCATTCTGTCTGGCTTCCCTTTCTCTCACGCATACGATAGCGGTAGGCAGGCTCTTCCTCTCTCACTCTAGTAGACGATTCTCGGAACATTACAGATCTCCTAACGAAAGTTAAGTTTAATAATATAATATAATATAATACGATTATATTGCAAACAATATACAGTCAAAATCTGTTATAACGACATCGAAGGGACTACTCATATTGAGTCGTAAAAACCGATAGTTGTAACAACCGGTGACAGGTATTAATAGGAAAGATAATATGTATATTCATGTAGGAAATTAAACCGCATTTTGTTTACTTCAATACAAACGTATAATATAAAAGAACAATATCATTTTTCCATCATTTTTGTATGCATAAAATCTGTAATTTTAGTTGGTTTGAAACACTTCTGTCGTGCATACACATTTTGTAATTCACGTTGGATTTTAATCAGCGTATCGTCACAATTTCCCTGCACGTGGAACTCTTCATTAAAAATAACAACCTTTCGTAATACACTAACAGCATTGAGACCGTCAATCAAAGTTAGCACTGTAAATTGTTCTTCCGAGTCTTCCTGTTCATTTTCATTTTCCTCTTGAACTTCACGTACAATATCATCCTCCGTAGCTGGTGCACAAATTGCAATAGACTGATCTACATCAATTAACTCGTCTGTTTCAGTAGTAGATAAAGCAGGTCGTAAATTTTGGGCTAATTGAGCAAAAGAAATATTGTCCTCTTCATCATCGTCAATCACATCATCTGAGGTTCTTGTTATAAGACTTGTAAGATCTTTAAAACCTGCATGCCCAAAGCAGTTAGCTATAGTTTTTTGTGAAACTTTTTCCCATGCTTCTGATAACATCAAGATGGCATCAAGAACCGTAAAGCTGTTCTGATTATTACTGTCAATGCTTTGTATTAACTTTAACACTTGCAGTCTTCTATAATGAGATTTTAAACATCTTATTACAACCTTAGTCCATAGGTTGCAGAACAGATGTAACATTTGGTGGTAAGAACACGAGTTTAATACACTTCAGATTACAGCCGGATGAGCAGGACAATTATCAACTAAAAGAAGAACTTTCTTATTGTTTGCTTTTAATTCAGCGTCCCAGTTTCGTAACCATCTTTCAAAAATTTCCGATGTCATGACTTCACATTGTTTTCATTCGTTACCGGCAGTGAGCGTATGTTTTTAAAGCATCTTGGTTTCTTAGATTTCCCAATAACTAAAAGCTTCCTTTTACAGGATCCTGTCATATTTGCTGCAACCATGATCGTTAGTCTCGTCTTGGACATTTTTCCTCCCGAACAATTCTCTCCTTTGAATTTTAAAGTCCTGTCTGGTGTCATATTGTAAAAAAGTCCGGTTTCGTCTACGTTATAAATGTCTTCTGGACTGTAGCCTTCGCATAATGTAGGCAACTTTTGCGTAATCCATTCGTCTACAGCATCTTTATCCACACTGGCAGCTTCACCACTCATTTTCCCGCCGACAATGCCATGTCGAGCCCGGAAACGTTGAATCCAACTAGACGAGCAAACAAAATCTTCACCAAAACGTTGAGCAAAATCGTTTGCTTTTTGTTGAAGAATTGGTCCATTTACTGGCACATTATTTGTCCTTTGATATTTAAACCACTTTAACAAAGCTTCCTCAATCTTCGTATGCCGCGTTGTTCTGGCTCGTTTAATTTTCATTGTCGTAAAGGATTTGAATTTTCTCCCTTTCTTTCCAATTGGTTGAAATTGTCTAGTGTGATACACCATATTCTTTTGCCAGGTCTTTGTTTGGAATTCCTTTCTCTAGCTTTGAAATAATACGCGATTTTTCTTCGATATTGATTTGTTTTCTTTTGTGCGACCTGTTACAATTTTCACAGTTAACACAACAATATGTTTTGGTGCGTCTTGTGTAAAGATAAGTAACAAACTGACTTAAGAGATATGACGAAGCGGGCCTTGAGGCTACGGCATGCATGTGCTTTGTTTCTAAGAATTACAAAAGACCCTAAACTTTGTTTACTTTTACGATAATAGCCATTGACTATTATACTGTGCCAGATGTGGATACAGTGACCTATTCAAATTGTTTACAATACAGCTGAGTCGGTCGTTCTACAGATATAATTCTCCGAAAACATTAACCAAATGTGGTCGCTTAATGCGGTATGTCGTAGTAAACAATGTCGTAAAAACTAATGTTTTCGATAAGGCGGTCATATAACATTCAGCCAGGACCTTTGATTTTGGTCAATTTAACCGGTATGTTGTTATAAACGACGTCGCCATAAACGGTTTTGACTGTATATTCAAAACAGCATTAAATCTTTAAATTTACTTTTAGAACAAAAACACGCAACGGCTCTATGGACGCGCTTATGAATATTATCAAAAACTAACCAACAAACCTTTCTCTCTCTCTCTTACCTATTTAAACGTTCAATATTTATTTACAAATCATTATTTTAGCGCTATTCAATTGGAAGTCATTGCAGATGTGTATCAGCATCAGCAACAGACACAACAACACTCGCAACGAAATGTACAATCGACACAAACACGGCCACGTTCAATATATATTACTCGTATATTACTATATACATTACATATACATAAATATATTTTATAATCAATAAATCATTTTAATGATAAATAACCTTTCCTTACATTATTACATTAATAAACGTAAAATTTAATAATAACCTAAGCTTTTCTCAAACAATTTCAATATTAAATAATTCAACTTACATTAGTTTATGTTATCACTTCTGTTGGGTGTCTTGAGAAGCATACGTTTTTTTTTTATAAATTCAATGTATTACTTCGTGTTTTTTAAATAAAAATTCGATAAAAAAATATTTCCAATTATACCTGATTCATTTTTTGCAGGATTTAAGTTACTATTTCGTATTTACCACGACTAGAATTAAACTTGCGGGAGTAAGCGCACGCCTTAATATAGAATTACATATATTTCTACGCTTAGAATATATTCGACCAATAATTTGAGGAATAAATTGACTTCACATATATTTCATCTCAATTTCATAGTAGGATAACATGTCAGATGTTACACAGTCATCATATATGCGACTACTGTAAGGCTCGCTCGTTTTTGACAGAGTAGTATATACCATGACTTTTTTCACATATCTAAAAACAACCATTGAGCTGGCGGGGGGAAGGGACACTCGGAGTCTAACAAAAATTAGCACTTTAATTTATCACAAACGGATCCTTGAATTGGAAAATGGTTTGCATAGACTCACAATATTTTTGAACGACCTATGCTATGACATCCCACACGATGTGATAGACGAAAAAAAAAAACATTCCCTTGACGTGTAGGGGAGGTACCCTCGCCCTTTTTTAAGGTTTTATTTTACCGCTTTTCGGAGTGATTATATATAGATATGGATATACATACCAAATTATAGGTTTGTACTACTATGAATCTTTAAGCTAAGTCGCAGACAGACAGACGGTCAAACCGAAACTATAAGGGTTCCTTTTGACTTCGGAACCTTAAAAATTACAGTTTTCACTATGTTACTTGTCACGTAATGTTAATGACAGATTATTTGATGAACTTTGTAGTGAAAATTAAGAAGACTTATAATCACTTGCTGTTGCACTCAGAAGTACGATGGCTCTCGAAAGTTATTTGTCTAAATCGCTTTTTCAATGTATTTGAATCAGCTCGGGACTTCCTTGAAAACAGAGACAATAAACTGCGCGGAAACTTGATTACGTCCAAACCTGATATCGCTTATATGACATACCTTTTTAAAATGTTTAATGACGTGAATTTACATTTGCAAGGTAATCAGTTGAATTTAATAAAAACAAAGAACGTCATTTGTTGCTTTTGTGGGAAAACTTGTTCTATTCAAACGAAATCTAGGAAGAGATAAATACAGCCACTTTCCGACATTATTAGCATTATCGGTAAAACAGAAAGATTTACTTACTGGCAACACCTGGACGCTCTTCATGCTGATTTTACAGAGCGATTCTAGGATATTTTAAATATGTTATGGTTTTAGTTAGTCTCTTTCGCAAATGCAGATACAGCAGAATCATTAAATTTAAAAGAACTCGTAGAATTCACAACTATGTAATTAAGAATTAAAACATGATTACCAAGAATTCTGACTCCAATAATTATATCGGCTTCTCCATCCTGTATTGTAGGAAATAGTACAGAAATTTTTAATTGCGTTTCCTTCATCACTTTTGGCTGAGCGTGGGTTCAGTGCAGTAGTTAATTTACTATCTAAAGGAACAGACTGCAGATCGCTGAGCGTGGTTATTTGCGACTGATGTTAAATATATTGAAATCCGACATGAACAAATTGTTAAAACTTATTTTAACTACCCTGGCAAATGCATGTGCCAGTTTTGTTGTTCGTAAGGCTTCATCTGTTTTTTTTTTCTCAAATCTTTGTTTTTAAATATGTATGTCGGTTTCGTGAAATAAGGAGGATCAGTAAATTAGCTTCTAAAGTATTTACAAGTCAACAACAACAAGGCGTCAGATCTATTATGTAGCCTCCGCATAAAGTTTAAATAGCGGCGACAGGGCACGCGGTGAGACAGCGCCGCGCTAACTTATTATATCTTTAAAATTACTACCGCGTGGAAATTACATTTAAAATTATATTGATACCGAAGAAATTTTACACTCAACAAATTTAACATTCATAACAGAAATCCTAGTAAAATCAACTTTGCACATAATAACTTTAATCTTGGTTTTATTGATTGAATGTTGACGTCACGCGCGGTCACATCAACATAATACCGCGTTATTGTGACATATTTTTTATTTAAATTAATAAATGTGTTATAATGAATAAATATGATTACACGGGTGAAATAAAAAAGTGTTTTAAATTTTTTTAGCATTAATTGTCTACTCCCGGATTACTATCATTTTGCGTCATGAAAATAAAACAGCAATTTCCAAAATTACATATAAAATGATATATATTATAAAAATTTCACATACATTTTTTTTACCCAATGCACATACATACAATTGAAATTTTCTAAACAAAAACATCAAAACTAGCGCTTTAACTAACATAGCTAGCTGGCAACACCGCGAGCTGCTCTGTCCTTGCACGAATGTGTGCGCTGATTTCATTGTAACTACAACTCAGCGACAATTGCAATCTTTTGAAAACTTTCAACAGGTGCTCTTGTAGTTCCACTCGCAGGGTTGTGCCGCCTTTACTATACAATAATTACTATACGAGTTCACATTATAACATCTACAATTAAATAGGTTCCATATAGATACGTAACAGAACAGAACGACTGTAGCTTCGAGTTAAAACATTTTTAATCTTTTATTATTCAAATTTCGTCTTATTATATCCATTAAAACAGGTGCGTTATTTTTTTAGAAGCGTTAACATTAAGGGTTTGGAGGCCGCTGCTTTATAAATCTACACGATTAATTTTATTTATACTAAATAAAGCTAACAAATATACCTATCGAGTATTTAATACTATAAATTGTGAGGTACTAAAGAACATATTCATGTTATTAAATATTGTGTTATGTTTAGAAGTGTGAAGGGGCGGAGTGGGGGGTGGGGGGGGGGGCAGGAGTGAAGGGTGAAATTACTGCTCTCCACTCCGGCCCGCATCATCACAACGCACTGTCGTCATGTATGTTCAGTTACACTGGAAATGGAATATTAGAAACACAGTAGAAGCCAGAGTGAAATCCTTCCCTCGTGTGACGTCACAGGTCGGTAATACTAGTCGGAGAGGTCGAGGTCGGAGTCGGAGTCGGCTCGGCCGCGGATCGTCTTCTTGGCCTGCGCGTGCAGGAGCCGCTGCTTGCGCGCCTCCTCCGGCGGGACGGTCAGGTCGCCGGAGTACTCGATCACTCCCGACCTGCGCGTATCACTTCAACACTTGTACAGAAGAACAACACACGAGACTGTCATCTCACAAGTGGGATTGCCTCATAAATACTGCTGTTGGTAAAACGTCCATTAATCGATAGTCATGTGTGATTAAACAATCTATAGTTTATTTCCAATGGGAAGTACATAACATATCGGGTGCACGCAAGCTTTTTCTACGGTTCCGTAATTCATAATAAAAATAGGTGTGTGTGCGATTCACACACGATAGAAGTGAAACTTCATTTTAAAAGATATTTTATTTAAACAGTTTGCAATATATACATACACACCGGCATTTGCTCTCTCGCTCTGGCTCACACAAAGGAGAGACCGATAATATATTGCTCTCTCTCCCTGGCTCACACAAAGAGGAGAGACCGATAATGTGCGTTAAACGTGTTGGAAGTCGCATAAGAAGTTTCACTTCAAAAAATAAAACCCTTATAGGATTATTTTGTTGTCTCTCCGTGTCGATAATTACTTGAGGTTACAACCATATACTAAGATCTATGACCTCATACTGCTGTAAAAAAAGCTAGTTACTAGATTCACACGATAAAAAGATACAACCCTTGATAGTAAAAGTCGCAATCAGTGATGATTTTATCAATACCTACACTACAGGGTACTTTCAGTCTTGAAATTTGTTACGAAAGGAGGTGTCTTAATGTAAGTTAAGGGATAAATTTGAAAATAATGATTTTCGCGCGGGGGGCGAGCTCACCTGGCGATCCTCCACTCGAGTATGTCGGTGGTGAAGTCGTCGCGGTTGCCGAGGTCAGTGAACCCGACCACGAAGTCCTTCGTCTTGTTCTCGTGCACGAGCCCCAGCGTCGGGATCACGCGGATCTTCAGCCGACCTTCAAGTTTCAAAACACACCATATTATTATTACAATCAATGTTCGAGGTTTCTTTAAGCACTCATACCGTCATATCGTATATTTGTTTCTGTTCATATTTTGAAGTGATGCGACTTCCAAGCGCTTATCCGATAACGCGACCCCGTCCAGCCTAGCTAGGATCCCCGACGTATTAGAGTCAACAGCAGACGCCGACTTAGCCATCGATTCCCTGGTCGACTACCTCCAAACCGGTGTAAGGGTGGCCTCGAGAGAGGTGCAAGCGGCGAACGAACGCCGTTTTATACTCCCCCCCGGCTTACGAGCGTTAATCACGGAAAAGAACGCCGCGACACGTGCACATGACTCTTATCCGACGAGGGATAACACCCGTAGATTACGACAACTTCAGAGAGAGGCTAGAACTCGCATCGGAGAGTACAGAGGTCACCGGTGGGATAACCTCTTAGAGGGTCTCAAGCCGTCCCATCTGGCTTACTGGAACCTCGCCCGCTCTCTGAAGTTAGAAGTTTCCGCCCAGATGCCGCCCCTCGAAAGGGGCCCCGATCTCCCACTCGCGTTCGATAGCGACGATAAGGCAGAATGCCTTGCCGCAAGCTTGGAGAGCCAGTGCTCCCCAAATTGCGACAACGTAGACACTGCCCACATCGAAACTATCGAGACCGCCGTTCAGGAACTCACGTTGATTCCCCCCGCGGAAACGTTAACCCCGGTCACGCCAGATGAGGTCTGTTCTATCATTAAAGGCCTTAAGCCTAGAAAATCTCCCGGTCCTGATGGTATCAGGAATGAAGTACTCAAACTTCTTCCTGATCACCTTATAGCTCTTTTGGTCTGCATCTTCAATGCAGCCATAGCCCACTGCTATTTTCCAGCCGTCTGGAAAAAAGCTATAGTTATAGGTATTCGCAAGCCCGGAAAAAAAGCTTCGCTTCCCGATAGCTATCGCCCGATCAGTCTCCTAAACACTCTAGGGAAACTCTATGAGCGGATCCTTCTGAACCGTCTCAAGGTCGTTATAGACGACAAGAATTTATACCCGCCCGAACAATTCGGTTTTCGCGCCCGTCACTCGTGTACACATCAAGTGCACCGCCTCACGGAGCACATCACGAGTAACTTCGCCAAGAGCAATATCGCTCCCACCCGCACGCTTGCGGTGTTTTTCGACGTAGCCAAGGCCTTCGATAAGGTCTGGCACGCCGGACTGGTCCACAAGCTTCACCATTTAGAAGTCCCGGATAGGTTAGTACATTTAGTCCGCGATTACCTAAGCGACCGCACCTTCCACTACCGAGTGGAAGGAGTACTCTCCACCGCACGTCCCATTCGTTCAGGCGTCCCGCAAGGCTCTATTCTGGCACCTTGCTTATTCAATTTGTACGTCAGCGACCTCCCGAAGCCCCCCGGGGTCGAGGTAGGGCTTTACGCTGACGACACAGTCATATACGCGTCAAACAGACACAGAAAGAATCTCGCCTGCGCAGTCCAACGTGCCGTAACCATTCTCGGGGAGTGGTTTCGAACGTGGCGAATAGCTATTAATCCGGTAAAGAGCGCCGCGATTATGTTCGAACCGCATACATGTAAACTACCACGCACGGTAGGACCCCTCTCATTATTCGGTAGGAATATCCCTTGGGCCACCAAGACTAAATATCTGGGTGTCACCCTCGACTCGAAGCTTAACTTCAACGCACACGTTACTATAGTCCGGAATAGGGCCATCTGGATCCTTTCCCGCTTGCGTCCCTTGCTCAGTTCGGTAAGCAAAATGTCCTTAAGACATAAGCTTACACTATACAAGATGTGTGTACGTCCGATCTTGACATATAGCTGCGCAGCGTTCGCACATATGTCCAAACATAACTTTGTCCGCATGCAAAGAGTCCAAAATCGGTTTCTCCGTCGCCTGCTTGACCCTCCAGCCTTCGTTAGGAACATGGACCTCCATAGGGACATGAGGCTTCCCTCGATAGAAGCCTATGTGAAATATCTCACCAGGAGATACTTCGATAGCGCTTCGAATCACCCCAACCCGCTCGTAAAATCCACCGTGAACTACGTCCCAGACAACTCGATCCCCGTTGCCAAACGTTATAAACGCCGTCCGCGAAATCTCTTTGTCGATCCCGACGACGACATTGAGAAAGCTAATAATTACTACGCGTCCGCTCCCGCAACATATGCGTGCTCGCGCCCACGCCCGCGAAACCACCGTTCCCTCCGCAGGGGACGAACGGTTAACTTCGCGCCCGCACACCCGCCACGACCGCCCTCCTCTGCGGCAACTCAAGCCTAGGTCCGATCCATCGGCATGGAGCCCTTGAGCCAAGCAGCCGCTCGCGCGATACAAGTGACTGTACAATCACTAGCTTTCACAGCCATACATGACACTGCATTATACACACATGCACAACACACATAGGTACATAGGTTCTGTAAGGGACCTTTTTTTTTCTTTTTTTGCCTAGTTAGAATAGACAAAAATTTCAGACCACTAAATACACATACACATGTTCCTTCCCTCCTCCCAGGGGGCAGAAACATGTATATATGTATAGTTAGTTTAGATCGAATTACGGATAGGGAATTAGTCAGATCGCGACTTAATTGCATACGCGCAACAGTCCGAGCCGAGGTCCGGCCACTTTGGCACCCTCGGATGTTGTTGCTTAGCTTTCGTGGCTGAGTGCCCTAAGCGCTCGCCCCCAAGCCCGGTAAAGCTGTAAAAGCCGTAAAGGCTCCAGGGCCCCTCAGGCTAACAGTGTAGTCAGTTCGAAAAAAAAAAAAAAAAAAAAAAAAAAAAACTTCCAAGCGTTAAGCGTTAAATGTTAAACGTTTAACGAACATTATTGGTCTCTCCTCTTTGTGTGAGCCAGAGCGAGAGAGTAAATGTCGGTGAGTATGTATATTGCACACTGTTTAAATAAAATAGAAAATGCCTTTTAAAATGAAGTTTCACTTCTATCGTGTGTGAATCGCACACACACCTTTTTTATTTCTCATGACCTGTCAAATAATCTCTATATATTATTAGTCAAAGGTGATTTATTAGTGGTAGTGGCCCTGTACTGTTCCTATATTAGTTATTCCTTACAATCTAACTAGTTGTTAATTATTCAAACAAACTTATGTTCCACGCTATTCGCTGGCAAATAGTTTAAAGAACCAATTCATTATGAATCAACTATCGTCACCTATTAACAATCAGTTTAACTAACATCATCTACATTCTATAACATATGTTGATGGACGTGACTTCGAATCCCTGTAATGAACCTGAACTGTAGGTGAAGAAGTACCACACTGTAGTTGTAATGTCTATCTGCCTGCCTGCCTGTCTGCCTGCCTAGCTAGCTACCGCTTTTGAAAATCTCTCACAAAGCACCTATATAAGTGTGTTCAAGTAGCTGCACTTGAGAGCCAGTCCCTCCAGCTAGGCTTAGTGTGTTACCATCTCGGATCAAGTTGTCATTTAACATCAGGTGAGACTGTGTCCAAATGCTAAACCTATAACGAATTTAAAAAGAATTGCTTTCGCAGCGCGACGCGATACTAATGAAACTTATTGTAAAGAAACATGCGGAGTACCTGAACTGTGTATTACATATACAATGTATATTGTACGTGTTCGCGATGTTTCAGTTAATTGTTTGTATTTATGTTCGTGTGTAGCTCTACGTATAACACTGCATACAATATTCATACAGTGTCATGGATTTATTAATGTAATTTTAATGTTTAATGTGTAAGTTTAATGCATGTATAATAGACATATAATTGTACTTAAAGTAATCAATTAATTAGGATAAGACGTTTTACAGTGTAGAGTCTTTGTGTTGTGTGCAGTTTACAAGCTGTAATCTTTGTAAATATTCCATGAAGCAATAAAGTGGAAGCGGAGATTACGCGCGTCCTGTTATAGTATTGCCGTCCCGCTCTATAGTAAGTAGTGCGTCCCGCTCTGACGCTGTGCGACGACCGTCTACTCGTACCGGCCGCGGCGTGCGGCGACCAGGAGCGAAGTAAGGCCACTAAACAACCGGCGTTAATCTACAACACGGCCAGGCTGCCGATACACCATCACCGACTCACCACACCATAGTGGTGACGATGAGCTCCCAGGTTGCGTAGATTTCAGGGATACCAAATGAGGGTGACAATGGCCATTTCCCCTATATTATATTTATTATATCGTAGTTCTTTTCGTGCTTAGCAAATGTGGGTTACGTAGTTTTTCGGGGCGATACGCAATGAATGTGCGCAGTGTGAGGAAACTGACCGGTGAGGAAAGGCGCTCGCTCGACGTCCAGCTTGACGAACCTGGTCTCGACGTGCTTGGCGGCCAGCCGCTTCAGGTGCATGTCCACGATCTTACAGCGCGGTGACTCGCTCTTGTAGAAGTGGCAGACTACGTTCTCGCTCTTGTTGCACACCGTGAAGAAATCTTTCTCGCTCTCTATCTCGGTGTACTGCCCGTGGCCCTGTGTCGATACATATATATACAGGACAAAATTAATATTGTTCATAACCTACATATATTCAAATAATACCTATTTTACTTATTTTTTGTAGTAGCTCGGCAAGTATTCTCCCCAATAGTAAACACAGTACAACTCATCCGGGAGATGGTTCCACAGCTCTTCGATATTACAAACTTATGTCATAGAGAACTTTCTAGTTCGTACCGGGTGGAGGTTTCCGTAAAACTGTGACTCAGAACCCCAGCGCGTGTGGTTCTGTCGTGGAAAGGAAACAAAATTCTTCAAAACATGTAATATCCATAGCTCAAATTATCCATATTAAATAATCTTAAGATATCCATAACATTCCTATTAGGGGCAGTATTACAAGGGTACTTTATCAAACCATCGAGTGCAATGGACTATGTGGAGATTTGGAACAAAAGATGTGATGTTAACTAACGTTAGCGAGCCATTCCTGTTTCTGCTTGGCGCGTTTCTTCATCTCGGCGATCCTCTGCTGCCGGATCGCCTCAAGGTCGCCGCTGTCCATCGCGTCCAGTCTGCACACAGACACATACACATGTTACACCTACTTATAATAAGCTGACAGTGTCCCGCGACTACTCACATTCTACTCATAACATTACATTTATTTCTATTCTTGTTATTGACAATTTATTTAGTTTATCAAAATTAACGAGTGACATATACTTCCTGTGTGTTTACAACATGTCCTTACAAGACAATTTTTAACACAAGAGGAAACTAACTTTAATGATTTTGAGTAGTTCCCTGGTGAATCCTAAGTCCTAATGCCAATGTAATCAAAATAGGGCCACCCTTGAGATAGATATATATCCCTTTTCCAATGAAAAAAGAATCATCAATTATAAACAAAGCTTTTGTGCCCAAACATCTATTCACAAGGATATTTATGATTTGATACAATTATCATCTGCGAGTGTACTCCGTGAACTCATTGATGATCAATGACAATATCAACACCTGGTGTCACCGAACATCAAATCAAAAATTATAAAACTCAATGTCTCTCTGAAAAGATTTGTTAGAGAAACTTTACAAGCATATTTACACTGTATTTATCTGAATATATATGTCACCTTTCAATCTCATTGTCAAGTTGCTTCTCGACAGTCTGGGCCACATGCTGCAAAACTTGCTCCATGCTCACAAGGTGGAATCCTGCAATTTGTACAATTACTATGCTCAATTAGGAACAGAATATTTATATTAACACAAGAAGACAGTAGGGCACAAAGGGATAGCATGATTGGTGAAATATCTCCAACCCACAGAAGGTCACAAACAGTCAAATCTTGTTTTGTGTTCCTAAATGCATACTTTTAGTTTGAATGAATAAATAATTATTTAAAATTTTCAACCAATTTAATCATACAACTAAGAAAGTAAATTAATAATTACAAAATTTATGATAATACAGTAAGTAAACTTTGTTTTTGGTTAACTTCTTGTCTTTATCCTACACTGTTTTTTTTATCGGATTATACTATTATCACTGTTAGCCGTAAGGTCCCTGAAGTTTCTACTCGCTTGGGGCAAGCACTGAAGGCACTCAGCCATGAAAGCTTGGCAACAAATTCAAAGTGGCTGAACCTCAGCTTCGGTTTTTACATTAGATACAATTAAGTTGCAATCCTGCTAATTTGGTTTAACTAACTAACTATACATACTAACAAACTAACTATTTAGTTAACTATACAACTAACTAACTAACATACTATCTAACTAACTATACATTGTTTCTGTTTTCTGTGAGATAGGAAGAAACACATATATACATATATACAATAATATATACAACAAATATATATACTGGCAGGTTGGTAGCTAGTGAATGCGTGTCACAGTAATCTTGCTATAGGAAATACAAAGGCACCACATAGTTTTTAAAGTATTTATAAGTTTGACTCGCTCTATTGTACAAGAATTATACCTGAATTGTAGATATAAACTTTTTTATAAGTTATTTTTTATAACTTATTTATTATAATATAAGCTTTTTTATTCCGTAAGTAAATGTTTACCGGCTGATTAAATAAAACCACTGAACAATATGTGTGCTTGTCGTTTGATTTAGAGTTAGTGTCAAGCTTTCTTTTTCACTACGAAAGAGGACGAATCTCTCTTATGAGCCCTGCACAGGTTGCAGAGTGCGAAGGAGTTTTCCAGTTGTTCTCAGTGAAGGCGGATGACCTCATGCGGCACACATGTTGTTACAACAAGAAATTATAACGAAACGAACCTTTATTAAGAAAAAAATATTAGCCCAAATGATTGGTGAAACGGTTAACTTGATGTCTTGCTCACTATAAAGTAGGTAACTTTTAACAAAACAGCTTATATTTTTAACAAATTTTACATTGACTCCAACGGAACGAAACAAATGCGCTTTTGTTTTCATGTGTCAGTTTTTTACTTTTGTTGTCAAATTATGTCAATAGTGACAGTACTGACAACTGACAGCCGACAGTGAAGTATTTATAACCTTTTTCATCGTAAGAAGTAGAAGTGGGCGATTTGAAGCAATGATGGCTCGGTGGTAGCGTGTACGGCTTTGCGTCGAGTGACGTGAGTTCGAACCCCTGCTGAAATTTCGGTGAAGGAAAACATCGTGATGAAACCATAGCTTGGTGGTAGGGCTTTTTCTAATGCCCGCCTGCCTATATAGCTACCAGCCTCAAGTAGAAAATCTGTCGCCAAGCAACAATAGGTGTGTTCCGGCTGCTGCACTTGAGAGCTAGTCTTCCATTAGGTTTAGCGTGTTATCATCTTGGGCCGTATCGTCACTTAACATCAGGTGAGATTGTGGTCACTACGACAAGCGCATAACGATAAAAAAAAAACGTAGGTATAGATAGTTACGCAAAGCTGGGCTTTTTGTTCGTTGAACTCTCTACATTCTGATGGTATAAATATAAAATTATATAAGATGGTATAAAATTCATTGTCACATATTTTTATTATAAAATTAAGTAGGTACATACTAATGTTTAATAACATATTTTTGAAGTTTATTACCGTAAAACCTTACAAGATTGCCCAACTGATCTGAGCTTGCCCAGTAAGGTATGTTTTAGAAATATCAAAAAATATCGGAACATTTTTTAGTTGAGATTTTTATTTAATCTATGTTAGACTATTATGTATGTCTCTGGCAACACTACGTAAGTGGATTTTGTTAATGTGTCTTCAGTTGGCCAGTGGTTGGCCATCAGTCCTTGCCAAAGTTGGTAGTGTAATTTGCGGGCCAAAATCCAGAGTGAAAAACTTTCGTTAAAATTTGATTTCTAGTTACAGCAGATAAGTAAATTTTTAACTACAAAAAGTTCGTAATAAATAAATACAAAAGATCGAATATCCAATGCGAAATCTTTCTCGAAATCGAAAATATGGTGATGGGCAATGTCAAATCACTTTTTCTGAAGTAGTGTTTACAACTTTGCCCACCAAAATATGGTCGTTAGGGCTGTCACGAAATCAGACGGGCTCAACTTTAGAATCGCTACCGTCGAGTTCACAATCCAAATTATTTTTACAATTAGATCACTTTATAATTAGGCTTATTATAAAATTTTACACTCCGGAAATTTATAGTTTATGAGAAAATCACTTTTAAAAATCGTATTTAAATTAGTAAATTTGACAATACAAATGTCAGATCAAGCTATTTTCAATGTATAGCACGTAATGTATAGACAAAAGAATTTCATCCATAGAGCCTAATTATCTTAAAGTTTCTGAACGTTTGTTTTGAACTTTTACAAAATTTTCGTATATTATTGCATATTATTATTAATATTTAATACATATTGTTATTAAAATACAAGCCTTTAGTTATATATATAATTTAATTTAAAATTTCGTATTTTTTTCTTAATTATTTTTTTATTAGTTTTTGAACGATCAATATTTTGGTTAGGTTAGGTTTGTATTGTGTACAAAACGCACGAGCCGAGCGAGCGAAGCGAGCGGGCCACGTTAGCGGCCGGCGACTGCCAGAAAACAAATTACCTGTCGGCAATTTATATACAAGTGTCAATAGGTAACATAATTTTGCTTATTGAATGACATAACCTCAAAATTTTCAAATTTTCAATTTCAAAGATTTCTCGAAAACTATTTGTTTCTGCACTCTTTCTTTCACAGTGGAGTTCCCTTTCACCCTCTCGACCCTCCTCCGTCCCTTGGCATCTACAAATTCAGCGTAGGTAACCTAATTTTACTTAATAAATGACGTAACCTCAAAATTTAAAAAAATAATTTTTTGAAAATTATTTGTTTCCGGACTTTTTCCTTTATAGGGGGATTATCTCTCACCCTCCCCCTCCTCCCCCACCCCTTCCCATATTCAAATTCAGCGGTAGCGATTCTAAAGTCTAACCCCACTCCCTTTTAATAAAATAAATTTATAAAGTTATGTATTTCATATCACAAACTGTTTACTATTATTTTCAAAATTCACCGTTTTGTGTCTTTTCATTCTTTTAGTATTCATGGCTATTACGATTAAGCTGATATCCTTTTTATTTTCATTTATTTCAGAATGAATAATACCAAGCCGAAAAGCACGAAGAAAAAAAGAAGAGTTATAGGATTAAGAACATACAGAGATTATTCAGATGTAATGTTGGAATTAGCTGTAGATATGGTTAAAAAATACAAGATGTCAAGTCGGGACGCAGAAAAAAGGGTCGGGATCCCTCGACGGACAATATTAAATAAAGTTAAAAACACATATGAAACCTGCTGGGGGGCAAAAAATACTTACTAATGAAGAGGAAGAGAAACTGGCAAACGTGTTGATAGCTTCAGCAGATTACGGCAGCCCCATGACGAAAATGGATTTAAAAATGTTAGTCTATAAATATATTGAAAAAAATTCACGAACTGATTTGTTCGATGGCAAATTACCCAGTGATGCGTGGGTAGATGGGTTTTTGAACAGACACAGGTTCAAATTGACCATCAGAATTACTCAAAATATAAAAAAAGTACGGGCTGAGAAAGGGTTAGAAGAAATGGAACGTTTCTTTATCAATTTAAGTGAAACCTTAAAGGATGTACCACCAACCAACATACTAAACTACGACGAGACTAATTTGTCAGACAATCCAGGTAATTTAAAGTGTGTTTTTAGAAGGGGCGTTAAACACCCTGAAAGATTTTAAATAGCATAAAAAGTTGCGTTTCTGTCATGTTTACTGTAACCGCATCTGGGAAGTGCTTACCAACATATGTGGTTTATAAATCCACAAATTTATACTCTGAGTGGCTTGAAGGAGGCCCAGATGGAACAAGGTACAATTGTTCTAAATCCGGGTGGTTTGATACTGCCTCATTCGAAGACTATTTCAAGACCATAGTGATTGAGTGGGCGAAACAAACTCTTGGGTCAAAAGTAGTGATTGGTGACAACTTGTCGTCCCATATAAATATCGAAGTTGTGGAGTTGTGTGAAAAGCATAATATAAAGTTACTATTTTTACCACCAAACACTACTCACTTAACAGAACCGCTCGACGTAGCGTACTTTGGACCATTAAAACGCGAATGGAAAAATATCCTATTAGATTATAAATTAAAGAATCCAGGACAAACCTCTTTGAATAAAAAACATTTTCCAAAACTTTTGGCTCAGTTATTAGAAAAAATGAAATACAAGGAAAGTAATAACATAACAAGTGGGTTTAGAGCCACAGGCGTCTGGCCCCTAAATCCAAGAAATGTTTTCAAAAGAATTCCTGAGTATTTTGACGATACACAACATGGGATAGATACAACTTTGTTAGAATATCTCAAAGAAACAAGGGCCCCTAAACCAATGAAAGTTAGAAGAAACAAAAAAATACGAATAGAACCTGGAAAGTCAGTGTGTGTCAACGATATCTTGAGAAAAACAAACAGCCCACAGAGATCAAGAAAAAAGGTATCTGTTAGAAATACCCAAATAGAGAAAACAACAGACGATACGAACCAAAAAAAGAGACAGATGAGATTATGGAGTTGTACACAGGGAATGAAATATATCTAGATGAAATTACAGGTGAAATAATAAAAGACAACAAAATTATTGAAAAGTTAGAATACGACATGTCATCGAGCTCCACTGAAATTATGAGTTTTCATATACCAGCATTTCTGCCACAGTTTTCATCTGTGATTAGTAATCCAGATAGACTTGGTGTAATTTGTATAAAATTGATCAACATGAATTTAGGTCTCATCGCGCACGATACTAACGCGCAAACATCAGTACGCTTGTTAAATAAAACTTTCAAAAGAAATAATAAGAATAGGTAGCTATCAATGAAAATTATTTGCCAAAATTTTTACGAACAAATGCAAATAGTTCATTGAAATCTAAAGTGACAATAACCTCAGATGTAAAAATATCTTCTAAGGAAATAAATCACACAAGGATCTTAACAGAGCTAGGCAATAAATTCATAAGGCAATCAGCTTTACAAATGAAAATATTTGCAAAGGAAGTGGAAAAAACTCTGAATTAAATAGTATTCAAAAGACAAATAATGAAAACATCAATATGCCACGTGCAAATGTTAAAAGAACACGAAAAAATAAGATAACAGTAAAAAACAAAAAATGTGAAAAAAAAAAATGAAAGAAGGGAAACAGAAAACAAGAATTATGAAACAGAAGAGATTTAAATCATATTGTAAGACGAGCTCTGAAAATTCTGACGTTGTGGAAATCGCAGACACAGATCATTCTGAATATGAGACATATGATGAATATATAGAAACATGTGTAAATGAAATAGAAGATAAGGAAAACTTGGAACTTGAAAACATCACTACACCATTTGGGTTCAGCGATGTCATTTACTTTACAAGCGATGCCAATTTAAAAGAATATGACTGGGTTGTTGTAAAATTTGCAACAAAAAAAAGCTTAAAGCACTACGTCGGTTGTGTTTTATACATGAAAAACAGTGTACCTACTGTAAAATTTGCAAGAAAAGTAAAAAATTCAAAAGATGGTAGAATGGTCTTCACATACCCAAACGTGGAGGACGTATGTGAAGTGAATCTTGATGATGAGGAAATAGTGTTACCTAAACCAAATATTTCTAGACGAGGCCAAATAATCTTTAATATTTCTATGAATCCTTCTTACAACATTCAATAATAAAATGTTTTGTTTTATATATATATAAATTACTAATGATTTTGTGAAGCCAATTTTTATGATTCTTATGTATGCTCCTATTAGATATATTTAGAGTTTCCTAATAATTACTTTTAATATTTCTTATTATATTATTTGCTTTTAAACCTATATTCTTAATGAGCATTTTTTTTATTTTATTAATTTGCACGAGTCTTTATAAAATGAACATATGCTTACTTGTTGATTTTTAAAATTAAGTATTGTTTCTTTTCTAAGTCAGTAAGCGTTTGCTTAAAGTCACTATTTTTTTATTTCTATATTTTAAGATTAATATTAAGAGATTGATTTATGTGATCGTGACATACCTCTTTAAACCATGTTGATTACCAATAAATAGTGATAACCCTATCTCATCGTTTTATTTGCATGAAAAATTACGAAAAATGTGTTGCGACTTTGCCCACTCATTTTTGACAAATAATATAAAAGATAAAATGCCTAATAATCAAATCCAATGTTACATTGACTGTTTCTCTCGAATTAACTCTAAATCTCATTATGTTTAGTTAAAAAATAGCGAAGATATAAAAAAAAAATGCAGAATTTTTAAAATGCAAAATTTGTAATATGATCTCTATATTTGGCCCGCTCTCTGAATTTAAGTTTTTATCTTATAAATATACATTTTCTTGGTATTTTCTATATACCTACCATGCAAAGAACAGATCATTGAACAATAGTGCAGCCCATTCACGAATTAACATTACTATACTAATTTAAATTATTCAACAATTCATCCAAAAACGCAAGGAATTTGGGCAAAGTTGTATGGTTTTACGGTACTTAAACATTACATGGTACATAGTAGTATGTAAATTAGATAGCGCGCAAAATCAAGAGTTGGATATTATAGCGTGAATACTTACGGGAAGGATAGCGATGCCCGTTTATTTTATTCCTACCTGTGCACGCGGTTTCACCCGCGTATAATTTAAAAGAAATCACTGAACTGATATCGCTTTAAAAGAAATCGCTATAATACTTCAGTAACTATACATATAATAAAATTAAACTGTCTGTTTGTAATGTCAAAATAACACCTTCTTACTAAATGCATATGAAAGTATACACGATACAGTCATATAATAAAAAACTCATTTTTAAAAATAGCCGCGGGTACAGCCAGTAGACAATATTATTATCTGACGGTCAGGGTTATGCGTCACAATAACTCACACGGCTCGTTCTCACCACTACATCCAGGGTTGAGCAGTATTTGAATTACTTGTACATATTTTGTATTTGTATTTTAATTACTTCTTAAAAATGTAATTTGTAATTGGTATTTCAAATACCTGACGCAGAGGTATTTTCTAGTTAGTATTTCAAATACTTATGGCTTGAAAATACATTTTAACATAAATACATTTAGCGATCTTATTAATGGGGACGTTCTGCATAAAATAGCATTCGATAGCTTTCGTAAGCAAAATGGCGACCGCTAAATATTTCAATCTTTAAAGTTGTCAACGCTGCACCTGTACCTACTGTACGTCAAATGGTCAAATATCTTATCAATAGTCATTTTCATTCTTAAACGGTTAGTTTCACGAAACTGCTATGTATTAATTAAGTTTGTTAGTACGAATGTTGGGTGTTTGGTGGGAGCTGTCATGTTGTGGTTTTTATTTATAATTCATTAAGTTAGGTTTTTTGATCCTATATTATGTAATTTTGGTGGCTTTTTGCATGATATAGTTTGGGTTATTATGCATTCGTGAAATGAATTATAAATATTAGGTCTTTACTTATGACATTGCCGTTTTGTATGAAAAAATTTAAACGATGTTTTTTCATGTTTTTTTTATTTGTATTAATCGAAGTATTCACCCATGCAATCAATGCATCTTTGCCAGCGCAGTGGCAGTTTATTGATGCCCTTCTTAAAGAAATCAGCTGGACGGGAGGCAACAAATTCTTCAAAGGCATTTTGTACTGTCTCTCGGGTATTGAATTTTTTTTCCCGCCAAGGAGTTATCCAAATTCTGGAAGAAGTAGTAGTCTGTAGGCGCAAGGTCTGGTGAGTAGGGCGGATGACGGAGAACTTCCAACCCCAGTTCTTGCAACTTGGAGACCGTCTATTGTGCAGTATGAGGTCGCGCGTTGTCGTGCAGGAGCAGCGGAGACGACCGATTGACCAATGCTGGTTGGAGATGTGCCAGCTTCTACATCATTGTGTTCAGTTATTCACAGTACACATCTGCAGTAATGCTCACCCCGTTTGTTAAGAAGCTGTGATGAATCACACCGGCGCTAGACCACCAAACAGTGACCATCACTTTTCTAGGGGTAAGTTTTGTTTAGGGCATTGTTTAGGTGCTGAACCAGGATCCAACCAACTTGCTGGGCGCTTGCGGTTAACAAACAGAATCCATTTTTCATCGCAGGTAACAATGCGGTTCAAAATACCTTCATTTGTGTGTCTGTTGAGCAATGCAAGGCACGTCTCGACGCGTACTTCGCGCTGGCGATCATTGAGTTCGTGGGGCACCCATTTGTCTAGCTTCTTAACCTTGCCAATTTGACGCAAATGGACCAATATTATTTTGACGCTAACGTCGAAAGCTGCTGCTAATTCAGCCGTAGATTTTGTATCATGAGCTTCCCCAATCGCTTTTAATTCGTCATTGTCGACCAAAGTCTTCGGACGACCGCAAGGTTCATTTTTCAGGTCGAAATTCCCAGAACGGAAGCGAGCAAACCAATAACAGGTGATGCGTTGGTTTGTAGTGTTAGCTCCGTAAACGTCGTTGATGTTGCGTGCCGCTTGTGCCGCGTTACTGCCACGACGGTACTCATATTCCATAATTACTCGAATTTTTAACGTATCCATGATGACAAAAAAGATTGAAATGCGATGAAATGTAACAGTAATCAATAAACAAATGACTACTTTTAGAAAAAGATTTCCATGTTTTTAAAATAAAAATAATTTGAAATTAGAATTCTTAGCCAAACAAAAATTATTTTGATTTGAAATGGCCAGTATTTCAGAACGGCAATTTCATAGGTAAATAACTAATAACCTATTATAACTGAAAACATGGATTTTGAGATGTCACACAAAACTCCCTAGATAGTTCTAATAAGGGACCTACCATGGACCGATTTTGAATGTTTGAAAAATACTACGAAGATTTAAACACATTGATCGGCGCAATATCAAGAAGAAGAAGTAGTACGAACGTCACGATAGATGATCAAATTCATTTTTTTTTTTTTTTTTTTTTCGATCTGAGTATAGTGGAGCCATATGAGGCTTTGACAGCTTCGCCGGGCTTGGGGGCGAGCGCGGAAGGCACTCGGCCACGAAAGCTAGGCAACAAGCTCCAAGGGTGCCGAACCTCAGCTTGGGCTGTTGCCGATCATGCGAAAAAGTCGCGATCTGACTAAATAACTATCCATAGAAATTCGAGCTAACTAACTAACTATACAAATATAAATGTTCCTGCCTTCTGGGAGGAAGGAAGGTATTTAGTGAGTTGGCATTTTTTTTTTGTCTAAACTATTTAGCCAAAAAAAAAAAAGAAAAAAAGAGGTTCCTTACAGAACCTGAGTGGTGTGCTTGTGTGAAGTGCAGTGTCATGTGTGTGTGTGGATAGCTAGTGAATGCAGTGTCACTGTATCGCGCGAGCGGCTGCTGGCTCAAGGGTTCCATACCGGAGGTCCAGACCTAGGCTTGAGTTGCCGCTGGAGAGGGTGGTCGTGGTGGGTGTGTGGGAGCGAAGTTCACCGTCCGTCCCCTATGGAGGAAACGGTTGTTTCGCGGGCGTAGGCGCAAACATGCTCGACTTGAAGAGACGGACGGGTATGACGCGTTAGCTACCGTGATTTCGTCATCGGGGTCAATATGTTCCACAGCCTACGTTTTGCCTTCGGGGCGTCTGGGACTGGGTATATGTTGCGGCGCATGCTACTAACGAATTGAATCGATTCGAACGAACCATGAGGAATAACTATTTTGCGTAAAAAACGATTTTGCAACGTTTGCAAGGGGCTGAAGTTTGATTTCGCCATATGGGTGAATACTATGCAACTGTATGTTAGGATCGGACGGAGAACAAATTCATTCCAATGTACGTGTATGATGCCGGACGACGGCGGCAATGGTTTAAATCAAGTGAAGGCTATGACGCTAATTCTAAGTGGAGGAAAGTATTTCAAAGTGATCAATAGCGGTAATAGTAACGACATGTAGAAAGATGATGTTTGTGTGATAGTACATTGAAAAATCTAGTGTTCTTGAAAGGAAATTCTTCATATACTTGTTAATAGCCTGGGCTAACATCGGACTGTATTTTGTAATTTGTATTTTGTATTCTAAATTAAAAAAAAAAGTTAATATACTGTATTTTGTATTATATATTTCAAATACCCGACTTCAAAATATTTTGTATTTCGTATTTTAAATACATGGGAGATAGTATTTTGTAATTTGTATTTTAATTATAGCAAACCATATATTTTGCCCAGCTCTGACTACCTCTATAGTCACGCTTATACATCCCTCTTTTTTGCGAATGATGCGATAATGCTAAATTCAACTTAACCTAAATTAACATACGAAATAACCAGCGACGATAATAGTAACAGTCCACGCGAGCGGAGCCGAGGGCACAGCTATATTTATACAAATATAATAAAGCGGAAAGGGTTAGGTCAGCTTTGGGTTAGGTCGGGGTGCGATGTCAGGAACCTCCTCGTGGTGCACCCCGGGCAACGTCGACCGCTCTGGTCGGCGGCTGATACCTGACGCGCTTCTCCATATATCCCTCTGCTTATCAGAGGGAACTATGGAGGAGCGCCGGCTGGAGAGCCTTATAACTCCTGGGTGTGGCATGTGCGCGGCGCACCCAGTACCGGGCTGGGGCCGATAAGGGCTCAGTTTGAGCCCCAAGGGCCCAGTTCCGGATAGCGGCTGGTGGGATCGGTTGTTTCATACCGGTCCCGGCAGGCGTACCGCAAACCTGATGATAAGTAATAGCGACAATGGAAAGTGCAAAGTTAAAAATTATATTACCCCAGGAGAGTACCCGTAAGGTAGAATCCCTCCCCGAGCCTAGCTCGGGCTGCCCCGCGTCTTCTGGGGGGGGAATTTTGCATGACTCGAAACGAAACACGACTTTGGCGAACACTAGGACTTCTGAAAATTCAAAAACGACGACCCAGGCGAATTTAATTCGGACTTCTAATGCACCTGTTGTGGTATTGGACAGAAATCCAATGATTGACCGCTTAACATTATAGCAACGTAGCCACTGCACGCAGAGGTAAAACTCGTGACCCGGGCTCCTCTGCAGGAGTGACGCGTGCGACAGCCGTTGGGGAGGCAGGAAGGTCGATGGACTGTCCCCTTGCTAAACCGCCTTACTGCGATGAGGCATGTGATGAGGCGGACGTGGGGGTACTTGACGGCATCGAGCTCCTCGATCCTGCAAGGCTTAGGGCGCTTGCCAAGGAGAAGGTGGACGGTATTCTTGAGGTTGCCAAGAAATCTGGCAACCTCAAGGGTACGTTCGTCAAGTCTCTGAAGGAGGCGGCCTGGACCTTGCAAGAGGTAGTGTCAACTGCCCTCACGCGCACGGTGGCCAGTGAGACCCTCATCCTCCGACGCGAGACGAGGAAGCTGCGTCAGGAGGTCGCGGACCTCAGGGCGGAGCTCACCTCGTTGTGTAGTCGAGGGGAGGTTCTACCTGTGCCACCGTTGCCGCAAGCGCCGGAAGCCAGTGCGCAGGATTCCCTGCAGCAGGCGTTGGTGGACGCGTTGGGGGTCCACATGGATAGGATGGAGCGGACCCTCCGGGTCTCATTGGGGGAGGTTGTAACCGCCCGCATTGAGGCCCTGGACGACCGTCTCCTCCCTGCCTAGGTGGTTCGGCCCCCTCTGGCTGCGGACAAGAGGACTGTCCGAGATCCCACAACGTCCAAGCCCACAAGGCCCAAGACTGTGCGCACTAAGCCTGCCGCGCCCACTCCTGCACCTGCTGAGATCGAGTTGCCGGCTGAAAGTCCTTTGGGGATGTAGTGGGTTCCACTTCCGGGATCATCCTCTGACCCTGCTCCGGACTCTGTTGTGCCTGACACCGACGAATGGTCCACTGTGACCCGTCGACGAAAGAAGCCAAAGACAAAGGCGCCAGCGTCTGCTACGGGACCGGCTCCTGCCTCTCTTGTGAGAGCGCCTCGGGCCAAACCCAAAAGGAAGCTTCCCTCGACGCCCCGATCGACTGCGGTGATTGTTACACTGCGGCCTGAGGCGGTGGAGAGGGGAGTGACCTACAAGGCGGCCCTCATGGGGGTGAGCCGGGACGCGTTAGCGGAACTCGGAATCGGCAACCCGTCGCTTCGCCCCGCGGCCACGGGATCTAGAATCATAGAGATTCCCGGTGCCCGTGGTCCGGAGCAGGCTAACGGGTTGGCTGAAAAGTTGAAAGAGGCGCTGGCGGACGTAGCCACTGTTGCTATCCCGGTAAAGAGGGCAAACGTCCGGGTCATTGGGCTTGACGAGACCGTGTCGGTGGCAGATGTCGTCACGGTGGCGGCGGCCAGGGGTGGCTGTGAGCCAGCCCTTATTAGGGCGGGCGAAATACGCCCCTATGGGAGAGGCAGTGGAGCTATCCACGCGTCCGCTTATTGGAGGACGGACCGCTAAGGAGCTACAGGTGCCTCGACGTGGGTCACACTCGGCCCGTTTGCCAGCCGGCAGTTGATCAGGGAGCGCTCTGCTTCCGGTGCGGGCAGCATGGCCACAAGGCACTACAGTGCACAGCTGTAAAGCTGTACTGTGCCTTGTGCGCTGATGCCGGAAGGCCATCGGAACATCACATGGGGGGCGCCAACTGTAGGCCGCCCCTCAAGAAAGTGAGGGCACCACCAGCGCCCACACCACCGTAGGTGTCTTGCGCAGACGTTGGGTGATAAGATGGGGGGCGCTTTCTGCCTCTTCCCTCCACCCTAGCTGAACCAAGGGGAGATGGGTCGGGTCGGGGGGCCCGTCTTCCCATTGCACTGGTTCAGCCGTCTGGGAGACAGTTGGGGTTGTACATGACTGTCTCTCTTTAGCGCCGGAGGCCCGTTGGGGCCGGCCGCCGGGGCGACGCGGTTGTTGCTACCGCGATCCCGTTTCGCCCCATTTTGGCGTTAGTGGCGCTGATGGTACACCGTGGAGGTTTAGTGAAGCTTTGGGTTAGGTCAGCTTTGGGTTAGGTCAGCTTAGGGTTAGGTCAGCTTTGGGTTAGGTCAGCTTTGGGTTAGGTCAGCTTTGGGTTAGGTCAGCTTTGGGTTAGGTCAGCTTTGGGTTAGGTCAGCTTTGGGTTAGGTTAGGTTAGGTTAGGTTAGGTTAGGTTACTGTCACCGCTCCCCATTGTCCTGCTTGGCGATCTTAACGCCAAGTCTCGGGCATGGGGGGCGGTGGCCACGGACCCGCGGGGGGCCGCGGTTGAGGAGTGGACAGTCGAGGTTGGGCTGTCCCTCCTCAACAGAGGATCTGTGCACACGTGCGTGCGACAGAACGGAGGGTCCGTGGTGGACGTCTCGTTCGCCACGCCGTCTGTCGCACGACGTGTGCAGAATTGGAGAGTGCTGGAGGAAGTGGAGACCTTCTCGGATCACCGATATATTCGGTTTGAGGTCTCCACTTCCCCAGAGGAGCTGGCGCAACGCCCCCGTCGGGGGGCAGCGTTCCCCCGATGGGTGATAAGCCGCCTCGACCGCGAGCTAGCGGAAGAGGCGGCTGTTGTCCAGAGCTGGCGGGCGCCAGCTCCAGAAACGGAGGATATCGACGCGTCTGCAGCCCGTTTCCGTGGGGCCCTCACGGCGGTCTGCGACGCGTCGATGCCGCGGAGCAACAACCGCCCGTATAAAAAGCGGGCGGTGCATTGGTGGTCCCCGGAGATTGCTGGTCTCCGGGCGGCCTGCTCCGCGGCGAGGCGGCAGCTTCAGCGCTGCCGCCGGCGGCGAACCCAGCAACCTGGGGAGGAGGCCCGGCTGCATGGTACGTACAGGGACTGCAAAAAGTCCCTGCAAGTTGCCATCAGCCGGGCTAAGGATGAGGGATGGGAGGAGCTCATCGGGACCCTGGATAGGGATCCATGGGGGCGCCCATACCGGTTGGTAAGGAAGAAGTTCCGGGGGCTGGCGCCCCCTTTAACGGAATCCCTACACCCAGAGGTCCTGGCGAGGGTCGTGGAAACTTTGCTCCCCGACCCTCCGGAGCTCCTCCCGCCTCCCATGTTGTATGGGGGTCCTGTTGCGGAGGAGCTGTTTCCGCCCCATCCCGTTACAGATGACGAGATGGGGTGGGTGATTAGGCGCCTCCGCAACAGGCGGAAGGCACCAGGCCCGGATGGAGTTCCGGGCCGAGTGTTAGGCGTGGCGCTGGACCACCTTGGGGGAGGGCTTCGGGAGCTGTTCGACCGGTGTTTGTCGGCTGGACGGTTCCCGAGGCTCTGGAAGGCGGGGCGGCTTTGCCTTCTCGCGAAGGAGGGCCGCCCTCCGGACTGCCCGTCCTCGTACCGGCCCCTGGTGTTGTTGGATGACACGGGAAAGATGCTAGAGAGAATAGTGGTTTCCCGTGTCACCCGACACTTGGAGGAAGTGGGGCCGGAGTTGTCGACGTGGCAGTTCGGCTTCCGGAGAGGGCGTTCAACGGTGGACGCCCTCTCCACCCTGAAGGCTTGGTCTGCGGAGGCGACTGAGGAGGGAGGTAGGTTGTTGGCGGTGTCGCTCGACATCGCCAACGCCTTCAACAGCCTGCCGCACAGTGTGATACGGGAGGCGCTCCAGTACTTTGGAGTGCCCTCGTACCTGCGGCGGCTGTTGGAGGACTACCTCCAGGACAGGGAGGTCGCCTTCGTGGACGGCCGAGGGGCCATGGTCCGGCGTCACGTGGGGTGTGGTGTTCCACAGGGGTCGGTGTTGGGACCACTCCTGTGGAACATGGGCTACGACTGGGTGCTACGCGCAGCGCTCCCGGAGGGAGTGCGTGTCATCTGCTACGCGGATGACACCCTGGTCGTAGCCCGGGGGGGAGGCTGGGAGGAGGTGAGGCGCCTGGCCACAGAGGGTACGGCTTTTGTGGTCAGGCGCATTGAGTCGTTGGGCCTCAAGGTGGCGGTCGAAAAAACCGAGGCCCTGTTGTTCCACGGGCCTCGGTGCGGACCGCCCCCTGGGGCCCATATAATGGTGCAGGGGCACAGGGTCCAGGTTGGGGTCCAGATGAAATATCTGGGCCTCATCCTGGACGGAAGGTGGCGGTTCGAGTCCCACTTCAAGGGACTCGGACCGCGCATCGTAGGAGCGGCGGCGGCTCTCGGTCGGCTCCTCCCAAATACGGGGGGACCGGGCGCGAGCTGCCGCAAATTGTATGCGGGAGTCGTGCGCAGCATGGCCGTCTACGGGGCACCGATCTGGGTGGACGCCCTCAGCGCCAGCAATGTACGCACGCTGCGCGCAGCGCAGCGTGTCGTGGCGCTGAGGGTGATCCGCGGATACCGGTCGGTGTCCGCGGGGGCGGCCTTCGTGCTCGCCGGCTCCCCGCCGTGGGAGCTGGAGGCGGAGGTTCTCGCCGCCGTGTATAGGTTCACGGCGGCGAGGAAAGAGTTGGGGGAGCCGCCTCCGGCTCCCAGAGAGGTTGAGGGCCTGCGGAGGCAGGCCCGGGATAGGGTAATGAGTAGGTGGGAGGAGGACCTGGCGGACGCGCGCTATGGGCGTTACACTATAGACGCCGTCCGCCCGGTCCTCCGGGCATGGTGTGTCAGGGAGCAGGGCTCCCTGACGTTTAGGCTTGTGCAGGTGCTGTCCGGACATGGTTGCTTCGGATGGTACCTGCACAAGATTGCTAGAAGGGAGCCCACCACTGCGTGCCACGAGTGCGGCGCTGCAGAAGATACGGCGCAGCACACTCTTTCCGAGTGTGCTGCGTGGGTGGAGCAGCGCCGCGCTCTGGCCGCGGTGGTAGGAGGGGACCTCTCGCTGCCGAGCGTGGTAAATCACATGCTCGACGGCGAGGGGTCGTGGTCGGCGATGGTCTCCTTCTGCGAGGAGGTCATCTCGCAGAAGGAGACGGCGGAGAGAGCTCGCGAGGTAGATCCTCTGAGCGGCTCTCTCCGCCAAAGAAGAACGGGCGGCCGGAGGAGGCGCTTTGCGCGCCTTCTGCCGCCACCATAGCCGGACCAGGGGGGACGGGTCGGGGGGCCCGTCTTCCCATTGCACAGGTCCGGCGGATGGGGGGAGACAGCTAGGGTGTACCGAGCTGTCTCCCATTAATGCCGGGGGCTCAGCAAGTTGCTGGGCCTGCCGCTGGGGCGACGCGGCAAACAGAATGCCAAGTGCGAAGCCCGCGTCGCCCCGTTAAGGCGGCGGATGGTACACCGTGGAGGTTTAGTGAGTAGGAGTCTCACATAACCACTCGTCCCCCCGGGCGGGTGTGTACCCATGAAGGGTTCCTCCACGTTAAAAAAAAAAAAAAAAAAAAAAAAAAAAAAGGTTAGGTTAGGTTAGGTTTTTTTTTTTTTTTTTTTTAAAGTTCCTACGACACCCCTAACATGATCAGGGATCTTGTGTCATCTAAGTATAATAATTTTACACGTCCCATCCTTCAGTGAGGAGTTTGGAATAGCCCCATTCTATATTATTTAACAAATCCTAAACTTACTTAAGCTACTTACTCTACGAATGCTTCCCTTCTCTTTTGATTTCTTACTCTACTAAAGCTTCCCTTCTCTTTTTTATTTCTTACTCTACTAAAGCTTCCCTTCTCTTTTTGCTTCTTACTCTACTAAAGCTATACCTTCTCTTTTACTTCTTATAGTTATAATTAAACTTAGCATGCAACATGGATATAAAGACCGTGCTTTATATTAATTTATAACATTTACTTTTTTTTTTTTACATATATTACTGTTGCAATTCCAGGTGTGTCTCAACGACTGGTCGGATTTTAAAATTTTCAAATAAATACTAAAACTAGAATAAGAATTAATAAAGGTTGTAAAATTTTTTGATGTCAAAGCTAATTTTTAATAAACTTATTAGCCAATAAACTTTAACAATTATTTGAGGTTATTTATGAAACTGTTTAAATTTCCGAATTATAATTTGAAATTAAATATAATTAAATCTAATATAAATTTGAGTAAAATTAAGGTTTGAAAATATTGCAACAGTAGTTAGTTTTCTAGCTTTTATGTCTTTCCTATTTATTCCTTAACCCAGCTCTTTTTGCAACGTCTTCTATAAAATCTAAGAAGGCGTTGCGATGCTCCACATCTAGCATCAGAGTTGGCAAGGTATCGAGTGCAATTTTAACTCCAGTGCGGCACTCGAGGTCGTACCTGGAAGAGTCGAATCTAGGACAGTCTATGATAAGATGGAAGACTGTCTCGGCGATATCCGTGTCGCAAGCACACGCAGGGCTATCTTTAATTTTGAAACGGTGCAGGTACGCCGCGAAGCCTCCGTGTCCAGTAAGAACTTGTACATGGCGAGGTGACAAGCGAGTCTTTCTTATAATACCGTGGGCCTCATCGACCCGCGGAAAGAAAGCTCGTGTCACCTCCCCAGTAACGGAAGCTTCGTAGCGCGCCTGCCAAAGCCTAATTGTGTCCCCGCGTATGACCTTCTTTGCGTAAGATAACGGATAACGATCGTAGTCGGCGGCTGTCTTTTTGTGAGCGGCACGTTTCGCCAACTCGTCGGCACGCTCGTTTCCGATTGTGCCGACGTGAGCCCGCACCCAGTGCAGGCGGATGGACCTTCCTTCCGCACGGATCTCCCTGATGGTCATTTGTGCCTCAAGGGCCAGGCGGTGGGGCGGTGTTGGATTTGCCAGCATCTCCAGCGACGACTTAGAGTCGCTGAAGATGCCGACATCTCCATCCTTCGCTTTCCTGACCGCCTGTATCGCCTTATGAAGCGCAAATAACTCAGCCTGGAACACCGTACAGAAGGATTCCAGGCGAAACGTTTTGAACCTGGCCTCCTGTCCCTCCTTCCACCAGGTCATCGCGGCTCCCACTCCACCGGCGATCTTACTGCCGTCGGTGAAGATAAGGGACCCGCTAGACTCTGGAGGGACGTCCAGGCTCTCATACGTCTCGCCTACGCATTGCACGGGATGCGGGTACTCGGCGAATTTTACTGGCCGCTCAAGTTCGCGGCCGACCACGATCTCGTCCAGGTGCTCACCCCTTTTTATACGGTACAGCTTGTGCACCTCTTGGGCTCGGAGGTCTAACGGGAGCAAGTCTGCCAGAACGATAGCTGCAGTCAAAGATACCGTGCGGTATGCCCTGCAAATCTTCTGGGCGAAGCCCCTCTGCAGCGAATTAAGCTTATTTCTAAGCGAAATTTTCGCTGCAGACGGGCCCCATACATTTGCGGCATACAGCACGATAGGCTCTATGACTGCGACGTATATTGTTTTGATAATGTCCGAGTTCAAGCCCCAACTCACCCTCGCGGCACATGCCAATTGCTTATAGATGTCGGCTGCCCTTTTACAGGCTGCAGTGACATGTGGCTCAAAGGTGAGTTTGCTATCGATGATCAGACCCAGCAGACGAAACTCTGTTTCCAGTGGCAACTGGACTCCGCCCATGACGATTACTGGATTGTCAAACTTCAGCCTCCTTGTAAGCACCATCGCCTTGGTTTTGCTAGGTGCAAAGGTCAGCTTACTCTTGACGCCCCAGTCCATCACGGTCTGCAAAGTCCTGTTAGCAGTTTCCTGCAAGGGTCCGATCTCCTTCCCGGAGAATACCAAAACCACATCGTCAGCGAAGGCCTGACAGTACACTCCCGCAGACTCGAGCTTTACCAACAAGAAATCGAGTATTAAGTTCCAAAAGGTTGGTCCTAAAATTGAACCTTGGACACAACCTTTTGATGACTCTCGACTCACTTGAATACCGGTATAATTAAGCTTGATTCTCCGGTCCGTAAGATACGACAAGACCATCCCGTATAAGTTTCTAGGACAACCTTTAGCCACGAGCTGGGACTTCAGCGCAGGCCACCATGCGTTGTCGAATGCCCCCTCTATGTCCAATGACACCAGGACAACGATCTCCTTCGCAACCATCCTTGTCCTGATGTGAGTCACTAGATCATAGAGGGAGTCCTCGGCACCACGCTGTGGCATGAACCCATATTGCCGCACGCTGAGATTTGGCAGTAGATGCCAGCGCAAGTGTCGGGCCAGGAGCTTTTCCAGAACATTCCCCAGCACAGACAACAGGCCGATCGGGCGGTAGGACTTCGGTTTTGTGTAGTCCTCCCTGCCCGGTTTCCGGAGTATACATACACTCGCGGTCTTCCATGGACTAGGGAAGTGTTGCAATTCCAGACATTTATTAGCAATTGCCTGGAATAACTCCACTCCCCCCCCTTTGATCGCGTGTGCACATATGTCAGCGGTGAATCCATCACTTCCGGGGGCTTTCCGCGGGTTAAATTCTGAACAAACCCGCGTTACTTCCTCTCCGGAGAATGGTGGATCCGCCTCTGATAGACTCCGGATCTCGTCAGGGTGGATCCCCTCCGTCTCCGCCCTCACTATCTGCTGTACCTCTGTTTCGCCATCCACAGAGTCCAGGGGGAAAAGCGTCGAAGCGAGGAGGTCCGCGGACCCCTGCGGGTCTAATGTACTCCCACTAGGGTCCGTTAACAGAACCTCCTCTCTCCTGCACTCAGTTCTCCTGAGGACTCTGTAGATGCCATCCCAGAGGCTCTCCCGCTCCTGTGCCGAGCAAAATTCTTTCCAACTTCTGGTCTGGGCATCCGCTACCTTCCTCTTAAAGTCCTCGAGGGCATCAAGGTAATCAGAAACGACATAAGGCCTACGAGTTGGGGCGGCGCAACGGATCCTCCTCTTCCTCCGCGCAACCTCCCGTTTGAGGCAGTCCAAATCCTGTGACCACCAGGGAGGGCGAGCCACCCCTTTTGGCCCACCTGCCTTGGGGATCACCTGTTCACAGGTGTCCTTAATGCAGGTGAGGTATTCAGACACGGCTGTCTCCAAACCCCCAATGTCGGATATGTCCTCCACCCTGCAGGCAGTCAAGCTCCTGTCGGACAGTTTCTCCTGGAAAACTGATGTAAACTCCGACCACACAACCTTCCTTGTGTTATAGATACGAGTGGTGACCGGCCTTTGACTAAGCAGAGGCGCGTCCACCTGTATCGAGAAGGTTATTGCGTTGTGATCAGAAGATGTTAAGTTCTCATCAACTTTCCAGTCGTCGATCCTGCCGATTAGGGAGGGGCTGCAGACTGTAACGTCTACAATGCTTGTACACAAGCTGCCCCCCCTGACTACCTGGAACGTGGGCTTTTCTCCGACATTGAGAATATGCAGACCCGCCGCGTCCAGAAAGGAGCAGTAGGTCTCCCCTCGGTGGTCGCAAGTGCGACTACCCCACCACAGACTCTTGGCATTTATATCGCCACCGATAACCAGGTTCTGCACTCCTAATTTGTTGCAGATTTCCTCGAGTCTTATAATGTATGGCTCTATAGGCTCGTTAGGCTCGAAGTAGACAGAGACTACCCCTAGCGACAGGTTACCTGCTTGCAGGATCGCGGCAGCGATGTTTTTGTCAATAATCTGGGGATCAACTGTCGCTCTGACCAGGTCCCCGTAGATTATTATCGCCGCCTTTACTGGTTCCATGGCACTTGCAGTGCTTTGGATCACTCTCATGTTCGGTACTTGCCGCAGTAGCCCTGTCGTTCCGGTGTACGGTTCTTGGACAAGGGCTACTGCAGCACCCCCTCGGGATCCCCAACACTGCAGCTCCGCCGTAGCCAGTTTGGATCGCTGCAGATTGGCTTGCACCATCGCTATCCGAGGTCGCTCTGTTACCCGCTCAGCGGCTTCCACGATGTTTTGTGCTGAGGTGCCCTTAACAATAGGCCACCCGGGATCTAGCTATGGAGTCCCACTTCTGGCGTTCCGGACAATCGTCATCGAACGCCGTGTGGTGGGTCTCCGCTTTTGGTCGCTTCGCCCTACAGCAATTGATGCAGATAGGGTGCTCACCCCCCGACCTTCGCGGACACTCACCTCTGCGGTGTACCTTAGTACAGTGCATGCATGATTCCTCGGTGTCCGGGCACGACTTTCTACTGTGCCCGTAGCCGAGACAGCGAGTGCACTGTACTAAAGGCGTTTGGTCCTTGACAGGTCGGTATAGGATGCCTATATGCACCCTACCCGCATCGACAAATCGTTGCCATAGTTTTGGCGCGACCTCAAGCACCGGGTGGCACTCTAATGGGTTACGCGCTCTCTTTCTGTAGCGCACTACCATGCTCTGGTCTTTCTCTTCCAGGTCACGGAACAGGTCTAGGTTTTGTCTCCTCAAGTTGGCCAGGACGTCCTTGTCGTCATACGACTGCAGGACGTTCCTGATCTCAACCAGAGGATTCCTGTTTTTTGGTGTTTCCACCGTCAGTCCGGTTGAGGCCATCCGCAGCTGCCCGGCCATCTTCTTTGCGTCTTCTTCGCCTCTACAGCGCAAGACGACCTTTTGGTTCTTAACCTTCCTAACTGTGTCAACCCTAGCGCCCGTGACTTGGGTATTTGCCACCCTTTGGATCGTCTTAAGAACCCCATCGCTTGTATCGCGGGGGTTCAACGACGACACTATAAGTGTCGCCGAGGGTGGTGTGCGTTTAGGCAACGCAGAGACCTGAGCATATGTGCTCCTGCCTTTTTGAGGGCGCGTTCCCTGGGGAGCTACCGCTTCCTCGGTGCTCTTCACTTTTTGTGTGCCAGACGGAAGGGCCATCATCTCGGACTCCAGGGACTGTTTATCTTGTTGTTGCACCATTACCGGGCATCCTATTTCATGGACCTCGTGGAGAACCGTGTCGATCTTCGACTTGACTGGTCCCAAGAGGTCCATGAGGGCTTCAGCCCCGGCGCAGGTGCTTTGTAGCCCTGGTTTTTCCGAGATGGTGTTCACTGTGTCCCGCACTTGTCCGACCGAGATCTTTATGTCCTGTAAAGAGGAACTGTAGTCTGGACATGGCGGGTTTGGGGGGATCGGAGCGGGCACAATAATTTTGTCTCCGACGCGCTGAGGTAGTTGTTCGAGGTCTACCTCTAGACGCGTCAGGGTCTCCTGAATTCTGGCTGCTCCGCCTACTATGGTCTTGAGTTCTGCAGGATCTATTTTGCACGAGGTTCTGTTTTCGGGGATTGGTCTCCTTCTTAAGTCCTGTATCCCCTCATGTATCCCCCGGAGGCTTTTAAGCGGTTCGGCCACCTCGTAGTCCAGCCGTGACTGGAGTGACTTGAGCTCGCCGACCAAGCCTTCAATGTGCTTGGTCAGCGAGCTCACCGTTCGCTCATGGCTCTCTACGAGGCTGGCCATTTGCTTTGCATGAGCGCGCTCCGCCCATGCCAGATCTCTGGCACCTTCGGCTCGTGCGCGCTCTGCGTTTACTTTGTGTCGCCCCCGGGAGTCGACAAGCTCTAGGGTCGTTTTGTAGAGACCCTGGAGGGAGTCAGCAATCTGCGCCTTGAGCTCCCTCTTGAGGTTGCCGGAACTCTCTAGTGCTAATTGTCCGTCCTGCAGAAACTCTGTGGCTCTCATCTTTGCCATGTCCATCGAGACGCCCGCTCTGTCTTTGTAAGAGGGGAGCATACTTACCCTACCTGGTCTTATGGTAGGCGACTCCCCTCCTGAAGATATGTCCCCCCAGTCCCCTTCCGAAAGATGTGGGCACGCTTGGAATGGAGTTGGAGGTGCCATTTGTGCTTTCTGATTTGCTGGTGAAGCTTCTGGTGGCACCTCTTTTGCACTCGTCGTTGGTGGATTTTCTAAGCCTGCTTGGCTTGCTGGGCTCACTTTTGTTACACCCGGAGTAGCCTTGGTGGCTAATTTCTTGGATGGGTGCTTTGCTGCGGCTGTTTTACTGAGGACTCCTTTTAAAAGGTTTTCCTCAGTATCACTGCTGCGGCGTAATGTTGCACCCTCTTGCCTCCTCAGCGTCCGGGGCTGAGCCTCTGAATCGCTCTTTGCCATCTTCGCGGCTGCAAGCCTCTTTACGGGTTCAGGCTTAGTTGACATTTTGTGGAACTACTGCTTGGTGCAAGTTAATTAAATTTAAAATTAAAATTTTCTTTTCCTAACTAATATCACAAGCGGACTATAGGCTCAAGTTATCTATTGTTGTTTGTTAATAATAAGTTTAAATTTAATAATAAGTTAGTATATTAAAAAAGTATAAGGAGAAATTTAGAAGTATAAATGAAGTAGAATTATATAGTTTATTAATTGGTTTAGTGTTTTAATATTATAGATTTATAATTAGTATGAGTTAGCTCTATAGTCCGTAATATTGTCAAAATATAAAATAATTAGTAATTAATTAATAACCCGGAATTGCAACTCACGGATGACGAGACTTTGCAGTTTATCAAATAATTTATAAATATACTGAAGAGAAGATGGCGCCACAGCTCGAAGAAGGGTGAAGAGGAGTTTAGATGATAGTGGGAGCTACTACGAATCAGTCTTTGTCTGATTCGGAGCTCACCAGTGTATTTAATCACCCCTAATCACAACACTGTGACGCTACACTATAAAACACGCAAACGGTTCCTCACTCGATGTTTCCCTGGGAGGATGGTAGAAATTTTTTCTGACCGTAAGTGGTCAGAAAAATATTTTGTGGGCCAAAATGTTCCTTGTAAAAAGGCAATTTGTTTGACCCCAAACTCGGCTACTTTTGGTGAAGATTCACCGAGTCATCACCAGGGGGGGTGAAGAGGTTACTGAGGGGGTGAAGGGGGGAGGAAATCTAGGATCCAATTTTGAGGGGGTGAAGGAGGGGGGTGGGGGGGAAGGAAATTTTTTGGGGGGTGACGTCACACACCAGACACTCAGTAATTATCAATCGGTCTGACGTCAGAAATCAGGCGACTCTTCGTGCTATTGCGTCACTACGTAACACCTACGCAGTGAGCGCACCTGTAGAGTCACCTGTTTCTATTTTCTCGAAAGACCGATGACAGAACGTACTGGAACCTTCTGGTGGTGACGTACGCCTTCTACGCAACAAGTAGAATGTTCTCGCACGGAATGGAACGTAAAAAAAAACTCACCGAAATTTTCCACTGCCGTGCGAGAATGCTGCCGGCGTGTACTTGGGAGTGAAACAAAATGGATGCCTCGGTAACTGCGCAGTTCGCGTACGATTTACGTGTTTCAAATGCAAAAGTCGCGTCACTCACGGTTATCACAGCTCACTTATTTTGAGTTCTAATGAACAAGCACGTGAAAAAAAATGTGTATGCACGCTTCCCTTGAATTTTAGGTATAGGCAGGGAAGGGCAATGGGGCACTTTAAAAAGTTTTTTGCAAAAGCAAGTCCGAAAAATTTAAAAATTTAATACACTGAAGAGGGTCTTATTTGAAAAGGTTTGACACTTTAAACTAAATTGTTTTTCGATGTAAATCGAGTGCCGCACGCACACAAAGAATAACTGTAATCCGGTTTTGCTCACAGGTCCGAAGAAAAGGCACTTAGAGAAGAACTGAAAGCACTCCCGGGAAGCCCTCGGTGAGACGCAACTTTTGACACTACTCACTGCTTTCCCGGGACACTTTTCACTTTTTGGCCACTTTTTCGGCCGGGAGCGCGTTAAAAACCGGACTGTGCGCGGGCACGGGCGGCGTGGAACTGGTTAGGTTAGGTTAGGTTAGGTTAGGTTAGGTTAGGTTAGGTTAGGTTAGGTTAGGTTAGGTTAGGTTAGGTTAGGTTAGGTTAGGTTAGGTTAGGTTAGGTTAGGTTAGGTTAGGTTAGGTTAGGATAGGTTAGGTTGGGGTCGCGCAGGCGCCCCCCCCGATGGGTTCCCGCCTTGTCGTGGCGGGGGGGCTTAGTAACCGTGGCGTGACGAACCACGGTGAAGCGAAGAGGAACCCCAGGAGAGGCCGCTCGTCTAGGCTGAGTTGGCCAGCCGGTGACGAGCGGCCACGGACGAGGCTGCTTCGGCGGCCGTAGGTTGCGGTGGTGTATGGGCGCCACCGCAACTGAGGCGAGCCGCGGTGTCGTATGGGAGGCACCGCGGCTGAAGGCGCGGGGCCGCGGCGGGAGAGGTGTGTCGGTGTCACGTTGCCGCTCACCCTACCTTCCGCGGCCTCAACGGGGCCGCCACCGTTAGATGGCGGACGCGGTGGGGTCGCAGGGGAAGAGAAGTGTCGATTTTTCCACTCTCCCTATCCTCTGCGACCGTGAGGAAGAAAACCTCGTTAAAAAATCACCGAGGAAGAAAACCTCGTGAAAAAATTACCAAGGAAGAAAACCTTGTAAAAAAATCACACGGCGGCGGGTCTGGTCCTTTTGGGACCAGAACCGAGAGGAAGAAAACCTCGTTAAAAAATTACAGGGGTTCGCGGTGGACGGGGAGGCCCGAACCCGGAGGAAGAAAACCTCCTTAAAAAATCACCGAGGAATAAAACCTCGCTAAAAAATTGAACGGAGGCTGGGGGCTGCGGTCGGTGATGGGCGCCCCCAGTTGGGAGAGCTTCCCTTCGGGAGGCAGCGCTTGTCGGGGTGCACAGAAGTTATGCCCTCGGGTCTTCCTGTGCCCCCGACGCCAAGCGCAATGGAGTTGGTGGGTTTGGGTTTTTTAGTTGGTGCAGTCCAACATAACCCGTCCGCTGTCCTCCGCGGCGGGCGGGTACCCATGACGGGTTTTTCCCAAACGCAAAAAAAAAAAAAAAAAAAAAAAAAGGGGTCGCGCAGGCGTGACGAGGTACTTGTATCTCTGATCTGCAGGGGGTGGACCCACAGGCGCAATACAGCACTCTCCCTTTGGAGAGAGCCTTAGCCTGCCACCTCAAGACCGTAGTGCGTGGTGAAGAACCACATCCTTCTCGAGGTGACCCTGTCTCGCAGAACACTACGGATCTAGGCTGGAGAGCCGATAAACACTCCTGGGTGTGGCGTGTGAGCAGCGCACTCAGTACCGGGTTGGGGCCGAGGAGGACTCAGGTTGAGTCCCAAGGGCCTGATTCCGGATAGCGGCTGGCGGGACTGGGTTTATCCCAGTTTCGGCAGGCGTACTGCGAACTTGACGAGGTTTTGGTGATAACGATGGAAAGTGCAAAATTTGAAAAGTTATTACCCCAGGAGGGTACCCGAAAGGGAGAATCCCTCCCCGAGCTTGGCTCGGGCTGCCCCACGTTCTCTGGGGGGGGCACAATTTTGCTTGATCCCAAACTGACCCTGGCGAGTAATATGGTACTTGATTCTGCATGCGATTCGGTTATTGTTGAACCGGTTCTTACGACGACTTTGGCTTGTCCACGGACGACTGATCTATCAGCAACCATGAAAGCACAACTTCAAAAATTACTACCCCAGGAGGGTACCTGCTCTACCGGAGCAGGAGAATCCCTCCCCGGGCCTAGCCCGGGCTGCCCCTCGTTCTCTGGGGGGGGCAAAGCTGTGCCTATTGTGGTTTTAGAGAGGGCTGTGTCGCTGGACCGTTTATCGGTTTCCAGCGACAGCAGCGTTGCGACGTTGGTGTCGGTAGATTCTGCGCAGGGAAGGGAGTCTCCTTCCCTCGGCAGGTTCTACCGAATGAGTGGAGAGGAGTCGGACTCTGCCCCCGAGGGCGAGTCCGTCGAACATCTCGGGCGTCCTGGCCCTAGTGCCTCCAAGCGAGGCAGAGGCCGCCCGCCGACGACGGGCCAATACGTTGGCTTGGCTAAGGCCAAAACGGAGTTCCTTCGAGTCAGGAAGGAGGAACTCCACCTACGAGCCGAGGAGGAGGTAGCCGAGCTGGCTTCAGAGTTGAAGCGGAAGCGGGCTACCAGGGAATCCAAGGCTCCGAGTTCAGACACACAACTTGTGTCTGAACTCTGTTCGAAGGTCTCGGACGACGTCGGGGTTATACTCCGCGTCGCCAAGAATTCGAACAACCTTAAGGGCACGTTCGTGCATGCCCTTAAGGACGCGGCCGCGTCCATCGAGGACGCGGTGAAGAAGATGGCAGGCCGGACGATTACCGAGGAGATATCCAAGCTCCAGGGGATTGTCTCGGACCTGAAGGCGAAGGAGGTGCGGCAAGCGGCTGAGATGGCTGCGCTCCGCAAGGAGATTGCGGAGTTGCGGGCAGATCAGCTCGCGGCCAAGCGTCCGGAGCCTGTGCCACCTGTACCCATTGTGGTACCCTCTGTGGGGTCTGGGCCGGCCCCGGCCCCTAAGAGGAGGGCAATGGCTCGGGAGGAGTTTCCTCCTCTTCCGCAGCCACGCCAGTCCAAGCCTCAGAGTGAGCGCGCTGCGAAGCCGCAGCGCAATCCCTCTGAGGTAGTGACGGAGGAGCGCCTGGTGGAGGTGGTAGGTGGGATGGCTGACCGCGTGTTGGGCATCCTCACCGCACGTCTCGACGGCCTCCAAGATAGGCTCCTTCCGGAGAAGCGGCTGCGACCGCCGCTAGCTGCAGACCGCAAGGCTGCAGCAAAAGTGGCGGCTAAAGCTGCTACTCCGGAGTCCCGGCCGAAGCCACACCCTATTCCTCAGCAGAACGCTGGAAAAGGGCAGAGCAAGGCCAAGAAGACGGCAGCTTCAACCCCGCTCACTTATAGTGAGAAACTAGCAGCCCCCAGACCCTCCGAGGGTGAATGGGTGCTGGTAGGTAAGGGGGGAAAGCCCGTAAAGGCTTCGAAGCCTAAGAAGGCTTCTAAGCCCAAGAAGGCTTCTAAGCCTAAGAAGGCGGCTCAGCGAAAGGTTGCGCCATCCAAGAAGGAGAGGGCCCCCAAACTTCGCGCCAACAATTCGACTGCAGTGGTTCTGACCCTGCAGCCGGATGCGGCGAAGAGGGGCCTCACCTACAAGGATGTGCTCGCCAAGACTTTTGCAGGTATCGACTTTGCAAGTCTTGGTATCCCTTCCGTAGGTTTTAGGAAGACGGCGACGGGTGCTGCTCTACTGGAGGTGCCGGGTGCGGATTCGGCGTCCAAGACGGACGTCCTAGCTGCACACATTAGGGCTTCTTTTACAGCGGAGGATGTTCGTGTCGCCAGGCCGGTGAGGTGCGCAGATCTGCGGATTTCGGGTCTTGATGACACAGTGAGTGCGGAAGTGCTCACTGCTGTCGTCGCACGGGTCGGAGGTTGTCCTGCGGAGCAGGTGAAATCCGGCGAACCGCGTCTCGGCGTTGACGGGACCGGTACGGCCGTGGTTTCCTGCCCCGTGGAGGTTGCCAAGAGGCTCGGCGAGAGCCGACGTCTCTTGGTCGGGTGGGTGTCGGCGCGGGTTAAACTCCTGCAGCCGCGCCCACAGCGTTGTTACCGGTGTCGGCAGACCGGTCATTTAGGGGCCACGTGCCCCTCTACCGTCGACTGCAGTGGTCTCTGTCACCGCTGTAGTCAGCCCGGCCATAAGGCTGGGGTTTGCACCGCAGACCTGCACTGCGCCGTATGCGCAGCGGCAGGTAAGTCAGCGAGGCACCGAGTGGGCAGTAAGGCCTGCTCGGCGCCTCCGCCCAAAAAGGGGGGTAAAGTAGGGAAGGGCAAGAGGGGTCAGACCCCCTCGAAACCCTCGGCCGCGTCGACTGCCGCTAAGGCGTCGACTTCGGCCTCTGAGGTGTGCATGGACCCTGCCATTTTATAATGGCTCTCCGTGTACTCCAAGGGAATTTAAACCACTGTGCCAGAGCTCAGGACTTGATGTCCCAGAGCATGGCGCAGTGGTCGATAGGGGTCGCTGTGATGGCGGAGCCATACTTTGTCCCACCTAGCGATTGCTGGGTCGGTGACAGGTATGGTTGCGTAGCCATCATATCTAGGCCGGCTGCCGGTGTCCCACCCTTCGTAGATATTACGAAGGGCCAGGGGTACGTGGCGGCGCGGCTAGGTGACGTCGTTGTCGTCGGGGTCTACGCTCCACCTCGGTGGAGTCTCGCGGAGTTCGAATCCTTCTTGGTAGGAGTAGGCAACGTAGTGTTAGGCAGCCACCCTCGCCCCGTCCTGGTACTGGGTGACTTCAACGCCAAATCAACGGCTTGGGGTTGCTCATGCTCAGATCGACGTGGTGAGGTGTTGGAAGAGTGGGCGCTGACATCTGGCCTGCTCGTCCTCAACAGGGGCTCCGTGAACACGTGCGTGCGACCGCAGGGCGAATCCATAGTGGACGTTTCGTTCGCTAGCCCTGCGATCGCACGTCGTGTTCGGGACTGGAGAGTCCTCGGGGAGGTGGAGACGTTGTCCGACCATTTATATGTTCGGTTCGACGTCTCCGTCCAAACCGAGGACCTACCGGTACCGGGGGTTCCTGTGGGGGACGGTCCGCGTTGGGTGTTAGGGCGACTCGATAGGGAAGTCTTCCAGGAGGCCGCCATCGTGCAGGACTGGGTGTTGCGTGCGACACCCGAGAGGCCTGCCGATGTCGATGATGGGGCGGAGCGACTGAGGGATGCGGTATCACACATGTGTGATGCCGCTATGCCTCGGGCGAGGCGTGTCCGAGCCAAACGCCAGGTGTATTGGTGGAACGCCGACATCGCACAGCTGCGTGCAGCGTGCGTGTCGGCGCGTCGCCGGTATACCCGGATCAGGCGAAGACGACGTCGAACTCAGGTCGCAGCCCCGGAGGAGGTGGAGCTGCATGAGGGATACCGGGCTGCAAAGCTCGCCCTCAAGCAGGCCATCGAGCGGTCTAAGGCGCAGGCCAGGGAGGAACTGTTGGAGATCCTCAGTCGGGACCCGTGGGGACGCCCGTACCGTATGGTACGTGGCAAGCTCCGCCAGTGGGCACCCCCGGTAACGCAGAGTCTCCAGCCGCAGTTCCTCGACGTTGTCGTTAGCGCACTGTTCCCTTCGGGGGGGGAGTTTACTCCTCCACCGATGGCTTCGCCTTTTATGGCGGAGCCGGACGTGGGCAGTGTCGACGTGACCCGGGAAGAATTGGGAGCGGCGGTGGAACGGCTTAAGGCCAAGAACACCGCCCCGGGACCCGATGGTCTGCCTGGCAGAGCATGGGTCCTGGCCCTAGGGGTTCTCGAGCCTCGCCTATTGGGGCTCTTCAGTGCGTGTCTGGAGCAGGGCCGGTTTCCAATCCGATGGAAAACCGGTCGGTTAGTCCTGCTTCAGAAGGAGGGGCGCCCGGCGGACAATCCGTCGGCGTACCGGCCGATCGTGTTGCTTGACGATGTGGGCAAGCTCTTTGAAAGAGTCATTGCAAACCGCATCGTCAGCCATTTAACGCGTGAGGGGCCGGACCTGGCGGTTAACCAGTACGGGTTTCGCAGGGGTCGCTCCACTATCGACGCGATCACGCAGGTTAAGAGTTTGGCGGAAGAGGCCATTGCACGGGGCGAGGTGGTGTTGGCGGTGTCCTTGGACATCGCTAACGCATTCAACACCTTACCCTGGGCCTGTATTAGGGAGGCGCTTCGTTATCACGGAGTGCCGACCTATATCCGTCGTATCGTCGCGTCGTACCTCTCCGAGAGGTACGTGACCTTCCCGGGTCAGAGTCGTACGTGTAGGCGCGAGGTAGTATGCGGTGTTCCACAGGGGTCGGTCCTTGGCCCTCTTCTGTGGAACATCGGATATGATTGGGTGTTGCGGGGTGCGCTCCTCCGTGGGTTGAGTGTCGTCTGTTATGCAGACGACACTCTGGTCACGGCGAGAGGTAAGACACACCGCGATGCCCAGATACTCATCACAGCCGGCGTAGCTCAGGTAGTTGCTAGGATTCGAAGATTAGGGCTCGAGGTGGCATTGCACAAGTCCGAGGCTCTGTGCTTTCACGGGCCTCGGAACGCGCCACCGAGAGGATCGCGAATCACCGTAGGCGGCGTGTCCATAGGCATCCAGTCCGAGATGAAATATCTCGGACTGGTGTTAGACAGTAGGTGGGATTTCGTCGCGCACTTCAGGCAGCTGACCCCTCGACTGTTGGGCGCTGCAGCCGCGCTCGCGCGGTTGCTGCCCAACTTAGGGGGGCCCGATTCCGCTTGCCGGAAGCTCTATTTAGGGGTTGTTCGGTCCATGGCCCTTTACGGGGCCCCGGTGTGGGCTGCAGACCTGTCGGCCCAGAACATCCGCGCTCTGCGGGCTCCGCAGAGGGCGATGGCCGTCAGAGCAGCTCGCGGGTACCGCACAGTCTCTTTTGAGGCGGCGTCCCTGCTGGTAGGTTCCGCGCCATGGGATCTCGAAGCGAGAGCCCTCGCGTCACTCTACGAGTGGCGCGGGGAGGCGCTGAATGGAGGACTTCGGCTTGCACCTCGAGAAATCGAGGCGCAGAGGTCGGAGCTCCACGAGATCCACGTCATGGCCGAGTGGAGACGTAGGCTCGATTCTCCTGTTTCAGGTGCGGCGACGGTGGAGGCCATCCGGCCTCATCTGGCAGCTTGGTTGGGTAGGGCACATGGCACCTTGACCTTCCGCCTGACACAGGTGCTCACGGGACACGGTTGTTTCGGGGGTTACCTGTGTCGCATAGGCCGGGAGATTGCACCAGGGTGTCATCACTGTGGCTGCGCGTTCGACGACGCGCAGCACACGCTCGAGGTTTGTCCCGCTTGGGACTCGGAACGCTGCGTTCTATCCGCAGCCGTAGGGACCGACCTCTCGCTCCGAGCCGTCGTCAAGGCGATGGTGGAGAGTGAGAGAGGTTGGGATTCTGTCGTCTCTTTTTGCGAACATGTTATGGTCGTGAAGGAGACGGCGGAGAGAGAGAGGGAACTCACTAGTGAGATTCCCTCTCGCGGTCGGCGTTCTGGTCGACGGCGGCGTCAGGTGGGTGATGACCTCCGGCCGCCGTAGGCAGGGCCTGTAGGCGAGGGACACGGGCATGTCCGTCGCCATAGCACACAGGCCCATGGCGAGGCGCACGCAGTGTTCCAAACTTTTACGCGTGCGCTCGGTAGTTGTCTGTTCTGTCAGACCGTAGTCGAAGCTCCCCCGGGGGAGCTACACCCGTCGAGTTGAGCAGAAGTAATGCGTATGCGTTCCTGGTCCTCGACATCAAGGGTGCTGTTAGGGGAACACACGTGGGGATTTTTTAGTGGGTAGTTGTGGTATTTTTATGTTACCATGGAGTCCCACATACCCTTTCGGCCTGCCCGGGCCGTCTGCGGATGCGTAAATGCATTTTTACCCACGTTAAAAAAAAAAAAAAAAAATAAAAAAAAAAAAAAAAAAAAAAAAAAAAAAAAAAAAAAAAAAGGATAGGTTAGGTTAGGTCATGAGTCGGCGAGAGGTCGTATCCGGTGTTCCCCAGGGGTCAGTGCTTGGCCCCCTACTCTGGAACATCGGATACGACTGGGTGTTGCGCGGTGCGCTCCTCCGAGGCGTCAGCGTTGTGTGCTACGCTGACGACACGCTTGTGTTAGCCCGGGGGAAGACGCACCGCAAAGCGACGATGCTTGCGACGGCGAGTGTCGCTCAAGTCGTCGGCAGGATCCGGCGTCTGGGGTTGGAGGTGGCGCTGCGTAAATCCGAGGCTCTGGCTTTCCACGGGCCTCGGAACGCGCCGCCTCAAGGATCCCAGATCGTCGTGGGAGGCGTGTCCATCGGTGTTGAGTCGACCATGAGGTATCTAGGCCTCGTCCTCGACAGCCGATGGACCTTCGAAGAACACTTCCGGCAACTGGCCCCCCGCCTTATGGGAGCGGCTGGCGCATTAGCTCGGCTGCTTCCCAACCTGGGGGGGCCTGATTCCACCTGCCGGAAGTTGTACTTAGGGATCGTGCGGTCTATGGCCCTGTATGGGGCACCCGTATGGGCGTATGGCCTGACGGCACAAAACATCGCCCAACTGCGAAGACCGCAGCGGGCGATGGCCGTCAGAGCCGCCCGCGGGTACCGCACGATCTCCTTCGAGGCGGCCTCCCTATTAGCCGGATCCCCACCCTGGGACCTGGAAGCGAGAGCCCACGCGTCATTGTACCATCGACGCGTGGAGGCGCTGGAGCAAGGTGTGCGACTCGCGCCTCGGGAAATCGAGGCGCTGAGGTCGCAGCTCCACCAGGTCCTGGTGGTAGAAGATTGGCGCCGACGACTCGAGCGACCGAGCTCGGGCGTGGCAACAGTCGATGCCATTCGGCCCGTATTGGCCGAGTGGCTGACCAGGCGGCACGGCACCCTGTCTTTCCGGCTGACACAGGTGCTCTCGGGACACGGCTGTTTCGGGAGCTACCTGTGTCGCATAGGCCGGGAGCCTACAGCAGGGTGCCATCATTGTGGCTGTGCGACGGACACCGCACAGCACACACTCGAAGATTGTCCCGCCTGGGAAACGCCACGCCGCGAGCTCGTCGCGGTGATTGGCCCGGACCTCTCGCTCTCGACCGTTATCAACGCTATGGTCGAGAGCGAGACCGGGTGGAACTCCGTCGCCTCATACTGCGAGGAAGTTATGCTCGCAAAGGAGGCGGCGGAGAGGGAGAGGGAGCTAACTTCTCAGCTCCCCTCCCGCGGTCGACGAACCGGACGGCGGCGACGGGTCGGCAACGACCTACGGCCGCCGTAGGTTAGGCCTGCGGGCGTTGGACGCGGGCACGTCCTTCGCCCTTGCAGTTAATGCACAGGCCCGAGGCGAGGCGCATCAGTGTTCGATGCGCCCCTCGACGGTTCGTCAGAGGGTGTCCAACACTTCGACCCCTCAGACCGCAAGACGAGGCCCCTTATGAGGGGCCAACACCTGCCGGGTCGAGTAGACGCAATGCTTACGCAGCTCCTACTCCCCGGCCACAAAGGTGTGTGAAGAACACCGTGGGGTTTTAGTCGGTAAGAGTCCGACATACCCCTCCCTAGAGCTGCCCGGCTCGGGAGGGGATCCAATGCAGGATTTCCCCACGTTAAAAAAAAAAAAAAAAAAAAAAAAAAAAAAAAAAAAAAAAAAAAAAAAAAAAAAAGGTTAGGTTAGGTTCCCCCCCGGAGGGTTCCCGCCTTGTCGTGGCGGGGGGGCTTAGTAACCGTGGACTGTCAACCCACGGTGAAGCCAAGAGGAACCCACAAGGCCGGAGGGCCTTAAACTCCTGGGTGTGGCGTGTGAGCAGCGCACCCAGTACCGGGCTGGGGCCGATGAGGACTCATCTTGAGTCCCAAGGGCCCAGTTCCGGACAGCGGCTGGCGGGACCGGTAGGTACATACTGGTCCCGGCAGGCGTACTGCGAACTGGACGAGGAGAAAAGAACGATGGAAGCAAAGTTTAAAAATCAACTACCCCAGGAGGGTACCCTAACGGGAGAATCCCTCCCCGGGCTTGTCCCGGGCTGCCCCACGTTTTCTGGGGGGGGCACAACTTTGCGAGATCCCCACACACCGACGACTTTGGCAACGACATTGACTCCCGACTCTGCATATGATTTGGATAATGATCGCACCGGACTAACGACTTTGGCAGGAATAAGGACAACCGACTTTATGAATAAGATGGACAGTGCAACATTAAAAAATGAACTACCCCAGGAGGGTACCAGTTCCTCGTGTTCTGGAGAATCCCTCCCCGGGCCTAGCCCGGGCTGCCCCTTGTTTTCTGGGGGGGGCAAAGTGTTGCGAGATATGACTATTCCGACGACTATGGCTGGCTCAAGGACATCTGTTATTTCACCGATTGTGGTACTGGAAAGGTTGCCGTCGCTTGAAAGAGTGGCGTCTGTTGAATGTCTCTCAGACAGTAGTGATTGCAGTGCGGTCACCTTTGAAACTGTTGATTCTAGGGATGGGAGAGATTCTCCTAATCTAAGAAGGTTCTTCCGTAAACGGAGAGGGATAACCTTGGACGGTGATACGGACCTAGATCCATGTTCGGAACTTGAAGTTCCAAAGAAGGTTCATGTGACTTCCTCGAAGAAAGGCAGGGGTCGCCCGCCGACCACAGGTGAATACGTTGGTCGTGCTGAGGCGAAGGCGGAATTAGTCCGCCTTGAGCAGGAAGAGCTCCGTCTCCGTGCTGAGAAAGAGGTGGCAGACCTGGCCGATGAAGCCAAGCAACTGCGGTCGGCCATTACGGCCCAAAAGTCAGATCAGGCAGAACCTGTTCGTGACCTAAATGAATGGGCTAAGAAAAACATTGAAGTGGTTCTCAAGGTAGCCAAGAGGTCACGCAACTTAAAGGGGACATTCCAACGTGCCCTAACCCAAGCTGCGGAATCGTTTAACGAGGTGTTGGAGGAGTTCCGTCACCGGACCACGAATGATGAGACAGTCCGCTTAGAAGCGGATAATGCCCGCTTAAAGGCGGACTTGTCTCGTCAACAGACTGAGATAGCGGAGCTCCGGAGGGAGTTGGCTGATATGAAGGCGAGGCTAAATCTGCTGCTTCCTCAGGAATCTGTGTCGCAGCCCGCTATGGCGCCACAAAAGGGAGCTGATCAACCCTCTCGCAAGAAAATGACCAGGGAAGAATTCCCCCCTCTGCCGCAGTCGCGCAGTTTAGAGCCTGAAAAGGAGCCCACTTCGGTGGTTTCAAACGAAATGTTTGAGCAAGCGATGCGCCGAATTGAAAATATTATGTGTGCTCGGTTGGAGGCTATGGAGGGGAGGCTCCCACCGGAAGAACGAGTGCGGCCGCCCCTGGCGGCAGACCGAAAAGCTGCCCAGGCAGCGGCCAAAGTGGTGGCCGCAGCTAAAGCACAACCGGTAGTGCTTCCTGTTTCCCAAACTGCGGGGGAGAAAAAGGGAAATAAGAAGGGGGGAACCAAGACAATCAAGTCAACTGCCCCTTCTTCATCTAATAGTCGGCAACAACCACCAGCACCTAAACCGTCAAACGGGGAATGGGTGCTTGTAGGGAAGAACGGTCGGCCTGTGAAGCCGGCTAAGAAGAAGAAGAAGAAACCGGCCTCCAAGAAGGAGAGGACACCGAAACTCCGACCTCCTAAAACGGCAGCAGTTGCTGTCACGCTGAAGCCGGAAGCGCAGGAAAAGGGTCTCTCCTACTTGGAGGTCCTCAAGAAAATTAAAAGTGACGTGAAGGTGGACGACATCGGAATCTCTGGAATCCGATGGAGGAAGTCGGCTACCGGTGGGTATCTCTTACAGATACCCGGTGCTGCCAGCGCCGAAAAAGCAGACGCACTGGCAGCCAAAATTAAAGCGGCGGTGCCAGTAGACGGGGTTAAAGTTTCCAGGCCCATGAGGTGTGCTGACGTACGCATATCGGGCCTGGATGAGTCAGTCACTGTAGAAGAAGTTGTTGCTGCCGTCGCTAATACGACGGCTTGTCCACCGGACCAAATTAAATCAAACGGCGTCCGCCCCGGATTAAGAGGGCTATGGACGTCAATGGTTTCTTGTCCGGTGGATGCAGCGAAGAAACTTGCAGATGGCCGCCGACTATTGATTGGGTGGGTTTCGGCGCAGGTAAAAGTTCTGCCCACTCGGCCCCCACGGTGCTTCAGGTGCCTCCAAGGCGGGCACCTGGGTGTCAAGTGCACCTGTAAGGTTGACTGCAGTCAATTGTGCTTCCGATGCAGTCAACCGGGGCACAAAGCCAGCGGGTGCGAAGCTGATCCGCACTGTGCGGTATGCGCAGCCGAAAGCAAACCCGCTGGCCATCGAGTGGGCAGCAAGGCTTGTGGAAAACCTGCGCCACACCCTAATAAGGGGCTAAAGAAGGGAAGGAGGAGGAAGGGTAAGAATGCCTCTCAGCCTCTTACATCGACGGCTGCCACTGAGGCGCCGACGACATTCCAGGAGGGTGAAATGGAGTGCCAACAATAATAATGGCACTCCATTTCTTACAAGGTAATCTCAACCACTGCGCCAGGGCTCAGGACCTAATGTTCCAGAGCATGGCGCAGTGGTTGATCCACGTCGCCGTGATGGCCGAGCCGTACTATGTTCCACCCGCTGATAACTGGGTGGGCGATTTAGACGGCTCGGTGGCCTTAGTGTCCCAGGCCGCCGCTGGCGCCCCACCCTTTACTAACATCACTAGGGGTCGGGGGTATGCAGCGGCACATCTCGGTGACGTGGTCGTAGTAGGGGTATATATGCCCCCAAGTCGTAGTCTCGCCGACTTCGAGGGATTCCTGGGGGAGGTACAGAACGTCGTCTGCCGTAGCCATCCTCACCCCGTCCTGGTGCTCGGGGACTTCAATGCCAAGTCAACGGCTTGGAGTTCCCCGTCCACGGACGCCAGGGGTGAGGCTCTGGAAGAGTGGGCCCTTTCAGTGGGCCTACTAGTCCTCAATCGGGGGTCTGTGAATACGTGCGTGCGGCAGCAGGGCGGGTCAATCGTGGACCTAACGTTCGCGAGCCCTGCTCTAGCACGCCGTGTTCGGGGCTGGAAAGTCCTTGAGGGGGTGGAGACGTTGTCGGATCACCGATATATACGGTTCGACATCTCCACCCAGACCTCGGACGTGCCAGCCCGTAGGGCCCCAGAAGAGGACGGTCCGCGTTGGGCGCTGAAGCGCCTTGACCGTGAGGCGCTTCTAGAAGCCGCAGTCATGCAGGCCTGGGTGACAGGTGAATCACCCGACAGGCCTGCTGACGTTGAGCAGGAGGCGGAGTCACTTCGCGCGGAGATGACGCGTGTTTGCGACGCGGCAATGCCCCGAATAAAGGGGCCGTTTCCCGCCAAGCGTCAGGTGTACTGGTGGACCGCTGAAATCGCGCAGTTGCGCGTAGCGTGTGTGGCGGTCCGGCGCCAGTACACCAGAGAGCGACGCAGGCGGGGCCGCTCGCAAACCGCGTCCGCCAGGGAGGTGGAACTCTATGACGGGTACAGAGCGGCCAGGTTGGCGCTCAAAAAGGCCATTGAGCGGGCTAAAGCTCTGGCCAGGGAGGAGCTGCTGGAGACGCTCAACCGGGATCCGTGGGGGCGCCCGTACCGGATGGTACGTGGCAAGTTACGCCACTGGGCCCCCCCGGTAACCCAGAGTCTTCAGCCAGAGCTCCTCCAAGAAGTAGTGGCCGCTCTGTTCCCGTCTAGAGCAGAGCACACACCTCCCCAGATGGCTCCGTCCGCGGCTACGCCCAACGCGGAAGGCGACGACGACGTTGCACCCGAGGTGACCCGGGAAGAACTGAGGGCGGCGGTGAAACGCATGCAAGCGAAAAACACCGCCCCAGGACCTGACGGCATACCTGGCCGTGCATGGGTCCTGGCTCAAGAGGCCCTCGAGCCCCGACTTTTGGGGATCTTCACGGCGTGTCTTCAGCAGGGCCGGTTTCCACGTGTATGGAAAACCGGCAAGTTAGTCCTGCTGAAGAAGGAGGGGCGCCCAGCGGACTCACCGTCCGCATACCGGCCCATAGTGCTGTTGGACGAGGTGGCTAAGCTCTGCGAGCGTATAATCGCAGGCCGCCTCGTCCGGCACTTAACACAGGTAGGGCCGGATCTGGCGGGAAACCAGTTCGGTTTCCGCCAGGGGCGCTCCACAATTGACGCCATAATGCGTGTGAAGATCCAGGCGGAGGAAGCAGTTGCTCGGGGCGAGGTGGTTCTGGCGGTGTCACTTGACATCGCCAATGCCTTTAACACCTTGCCCTGGGCCACAATTAGAGAGGCACTCCGATTTCATGGAGTGCCGTCCTACCTCCGCCGCATAGTCGGGGCGTACCTCAGTGAGAGGTACGTGACCTTCCCGGGTCAGAGAGGGATGAGTCGGCGAGACGTCGTATCCGGTGTTCCCCAGGGGTCAGTGCTTGGCCCCCTACTCTGGAACATCGGATACGACTACGTGTTGCGCGGTGCGCTCCTCCGAGGCGTCAGCGTCGTCTGCTACGCTGACGACACGCTCGTGTTAGCCCGGGGGAAGACGCACCGCAAGGCGACGATGCTGGCTACGGCCGGCGTCGCTCAAGTCGTCGGCAGGATCCGGCGTCTGGGGTTGGAGGTGGCGCTGCGTAAATCCGAGGCTCTGTTTTTCCATGGGCCTCGGAATGCGCCACCTCAAGGATCCCAGATTATCGTGGGAGGCGTGTCCATCGGTGTCGAGTCGACCATGAGGTATCTAGGCCTCGTCCTCGACAGCCGATGGACCTTCGAAGAACACTTCCGGCAACTGGCCCCCCGCCTTATGGGAGCGGCTGGCGCGTTAGCTCGGCTGCTCCCCAACCTGGGGGGGCCTGATTCCACCTGCCGGAAGTTGTACTTAGGGATCGTGCGGTCTATGGCCCTATATGGGGCACCCGTATGGGCATATGGCCTGACGGCACAAAACATCGCCCAATTGCGAAGACCGCAGCGGGCGATGGCCGTCAGAGCCGCCCGCGGGTACCGCACGATCTCCTTCGAGGCGGCCTCCCTTTTAGCCGGATCCCCACCTTGGGACCTGGAAGCGAGAGCCCACGCGTCGCTGTATCATAGACGCGTGGAGGCGCTGGAGCAAGGTGTGCGACTCGCGCCTCGTGAAATCGAGGCGCTGAGGTCGCAGCTCCACCAGGTCCTGGTGGTAGATGAGTGGTGCCGACGACTTGAGCGACCGAGCTCGGGCGTGGCAACAGTTGATGCCATTCGGCCCGTTTTGGCCGAATGGCTGACCAGGCGGCACGGCACCCTGACATTCCGGCTGACACAGGTGCTCTCGGGACATGGCTGTTTCGGGAGTTACCTGTGTCGCATAGGCCGGGAACCTACAGCAGGGTGCCACCATTGTGGCAGTGCGAGGGACACCGCACAGCACACACTTGAAGAATGTCCTGCCTGGGAAACGCCACGCCGCGAGCTCGTCGCGGTGATTGGCCCGGATCTCTCGCTCTCGACCGTTATCAACTCTATGGTCGAGAGCGAGACCGGGTGGAACTCCGTCGCCTCTTACTGCGAGGACGTTATTCTCGCCAAGGAGGCGGCGGAGAGGGAGAGGGAGCTAACTTCTCAGCTCCCCTCCCGCGGTCGACGAACCGGACGGCGGCGACGGGTCGGTAACGACCTACGGCCGCCGTAGGTTAGGCCTGCGGGCGTTGGACGCGGGCACGTCCTTCGCCCTTGCAGTTAATGCACAGGCCCGAGGCGAGGCGCATCAGTGTTCGATGCGCCCCTCGACGGTTCGTCAGAGGGCGTCCATCATTTCGACCCCTCAGACCGCAAGACGAGGCCCCTTATGAGGGGCCAACACCTGCCGGGTCGAGTAGATGCAATGCTCACGCAGCTCCTACTCCCCGGCCACAAGGGTGTGTGAAGAACACCGTGGGGTTTTAGTCGGTAAGAGTCCGACATACCCCTCCCTAGAGCTGCCCGGCTCGGGAGGGGATCCAATGCAGGATTTCCCCACGTTAAAAAATTTTAAAATTTTTAGGTTAGGTTAGGTTAGGTTAGGTTAGGTTAGGTTAGGTTAGGTTAGGTTAGGTTAGGTTAGGTTAGGTTAGGTTAGGTTAGGTTAGGTTAGGTTAGGTTAGGTTAGGTTAGGTTAGGTTAGGTTAGGTTAGGTTAGGTTAGGTTAGGTTAGGTTAGGTTAGGTTAGGTTAGGTTAGGTTAGGTTAGGTTAGGTTAGGTTAGGTTAGGTTAGGTTAGGTTAGGTTAGGTTAGGTTAGGTTAGGTTAGGTTAGGTTAGGTTAGGTTAGGTTAGGTTAGGTTAGGTTAGGTTAGGTTAGGTTAGGTTAGGTTAGGTTAGGTTAGGTTAGGTTAGGTTAGGTTAGGTTAGGTTAGGTTAGGTTAGGTTAGGTTAGGTTAGGTTAGGTTAGGTTAGGTTAGGTTAGGTTAGGTTAGGTTAGGTTAGGTTAGGTTAGGTTAGGTTAGGTTAGGTTAGGTTAGGTTAGGTTAGGTTAGGTTAGGTTAGGTTAGGTTAGGTTAGGTTAGGTTAGGTTAGGTTAGGTTAGGTTAGGTTAGGTTAGGTTAGGTTAGGTTAGGTTAGGTTAGGTTAGGTTAGGTTAGGTTAGGTTAGGTTAGGTTAGGTTAGGTTAGGTTAGGTTAGGTTAGGTTAGGTTAGGTTAGGTTAGGTTAGGTTAGGTTAGGTTAGGTTAGGTTAGGTTAGGTTAGGTTAGGTTAGGTTAGGTTAGGTTAGGTTAGGTTAGGTTAGGTTAGGTTAGGTTAGGTTAGGTTAGGTTAGGTTAGGTTAGGTTAGGTTAGGTTAGGTTAGGTTAGGTTAGGTTAGGTTAGGTTAGGTTAGGTTAGGTTAGGTTAGGTTAGGTTAGGTTAGGTTAGGTTAGGTTAGGTTAGGTTAGGTTAGGTTAGGTTAGGTTAGGTTAGGTTAGGTTAGGTTAGGTTAGGTTAGGTTAGGTTAGGTTAGGTTAGGTTAGGTTAGGTTAGGTTAGGTTAGGTTAGGTTAGGTTAGGTTAGGTTAGGTTAGGTTAGGTTAGGTTAGGTTAGGTTAGGTTAGGTTAGGTTAGGTTAGGTTAGGTTAGGTTAGGTTAGGTTAGGTTAGGTTAGGTTAGGTTAGGTTAGGTTAGGTTAGGTTAGGTTAGGTTAGGTTAGGTTAGGTTAGGTTAGGTTAGGTTAGGTTAGGTTAGGTTAGGTTAGGTTAGGTTAGGTTAGGTTAGGTTAGGTTAGGTTAGGTTAGGTTAGGTTAGGTTAGGTTAGGTTAGGTTAGGTTAGGTTAGGTTAGGTTAGGTTAGGTTAGGTTAGGTTAGGTTAGGTTAGGTTAGGTTAGGTTAGGTTAGGTTAGGTTAGGTTAGGTTAGGTTAGGTTAGGTTAGGTTAGGTTAGGTTAGGTTAGGTTAGGTTAGGTTAGGTTAGGTTAGGTTAGGTTAGGTTAGGTTAGGTTAGGTTAGGTTAGGTTAGGTTAGGTTAGGTTAGGTTAGGTTAGGTTAGGTTAGGTTAGGTTAGGTTAGGTTAGGTTAGGTTAGGTTAGGTTAGGTTAGGTTAGGTTAGGTTAGGTTAGGTTAGGTTAGGTTAGGTTAGGTTAGGTTAGGTTAGGTTAGGTTAGGTTAGGTTAGGTTAGGTTAGGTTAGGTTAGGTTAGGTTAGGTTAGGTTAGGTTAGGTTAGGTTAGGTTAGGTTAGGTTAGGTTAGGTTAGGTTAGGTTAGGTTAGGTTAGGTTAGGTTAGGTTAGGTTAGGTTAGGTTAGGTTAGGTTAGGTTAGGTTAGGTTAGGTTAGGTTAGGTTAGGTTAGGTTAGGTTAGGTTAGGTTAGGTTAGGTTAGGTTAGGTTAGGTTAGGTTAGGTTAGGTTAGGTTAGGTTAGGTTAGGTTAGGTTAGGTTAGGTTAGGTTAGGTTAGGTTAGGTTAGGTTAGGTTAGGTTAGGTTAGGTTAGGTTAGGTTAGGTTAGGTTAGGTTAGGTTAGGTTAGGTTAGGTTAGGTTAGGTTAGGTTAGGTTAGGTTAGGTTAGGTTAGGTTAGGTTAGGTTAGGTTAGGTTAGGTTAGGTTAGGTTAGGTTAGGTTAGGTTAGGTTAGGTTAGGTTAGGTTAGGTTAGGTTAGGTTAGGTTAGGTTAGGTTAGGTTAGGTTAGGTTAGGTTAGGTTAGGTTAGGTTAGGTTAGGTTAGGTTAGGTTAGGTTAGGTTAGGTTAGGTTAGGTTAGGTTAGGTTAGGTTAGGTTAGGTTAGGTTAGGTTAGGTTAGGTTAGGTTAGGTTAGGTTAGGTTAGGTTAGGTTAGGTTAGGTTAGGTTAGGTTAGGTTAGGTTAGGTTAGGTTAGGTTAGGTTAGGTTAGGTTAGGTTAGGTTAGGTTAGGTTAGGTTAGGTTAGGTTAGGTTAGGTTAGGTTAGGTTAGGTTAGGTTAGGTTAGGTTAGGTTAGGTTAGGTTAGGTTAGGTTAGGTTAGGTTAGGTTAGGTTAGGTTAGGTTAGGTTAGGTTAGGTTAGGTTAGGTTAGGTTAGGTTAGGTTAGGTTAGGTTAGGTTAGGTTAGGTTAGGTTAGGTTAGGTTAGGTTAGGTTAGGTTAGGTTAGGTTAGGTTAGGTTAGGTTAGGTTAGGTTAGGTTAGGTTAGGTTAGGTTAGGTTAGGTTAGGTTAGGTTAGGTTAGGTTAGGTTAGGTTAGGTTAGGTTAGGTTAGGTTAGGTTAGGTTAGGTTAGGTTAGGTTAGGTTAGGTTAGGTTAGGTTAGGTTAGGTTAGGTTAGGTTAGGTTAGGTTAGGTTAGGTTAGGTTAGGTTAGGTTAGGTTAGGTTAGGTTAGGTTAGGTTAGGTTAGGTTAGGTTAGGTTAGGTTAGGTTAGGTTAGGTTAGGTTAGGTTAGGTTAGGTTAGGTTAGGTTAGGTTAGGTTAGGTTAGGTTAGGTTAGGTTAGGTTAGGTTAGGTTAGGTTAGGTTAGGTTAGGTTAGGTTAGGTTAGGTTAGGTTAGGTTAGGTTAGGTTAGGTTAGGTTAGGTTAGGTTAGGTTAGGTTAGGTTAGGTTAGGTTAGGTTAGGTTAGGTTAGGTTAGGTTAGGTTAGGTTAGGTTAGGTTAGGTTAGGTTAGGTTAGGTTAGGTTAGGTTAGGTTAGGTTAGGTTAGGTTAGGTTAGGTTAGGTTAGGTTAGGTTAGGTTAGGTTAGGTTAGGTTAGGTTAGGTTAGGTTAGGTTAGGTTAGGTTAGGTTAGGTTAGGTTAGGTTAGGTTAGGTTAGGTTAGGTTAGGTTAGGTTAGGTTAGGTTAGGTTAGGTTAGGTTAGGTTAGGTTAGGTTAGGTTAGGTTAGGTTAGGTTAGGTTAGGTTAGGTTAGGTTAGGTTAGGTTAGGTTAGGTTAGGTTAGGTTAGGTTAGGTTAGGTTAGGTTAGGTTAGGTTAGGTTAGGTTAGGTTAGGTTAGGTTAGGTTAGGTTAGGTTAGGTTAGGTTAGGTTAGGTTAGGTTAGGTTAGGTTAGGTTAGGTTAGGTTAGGTTAGGTTAGGTTAGGTTAGGTTAGGTTAGGTTAGGTTAGGTTAGGTTAGGTTAGGTTAGGTTAGGTTAGGTTAGGTTAGGTTAGGTTAGGTTAGGTTAGGTTAGGTTAGGTTAGGTTAGGTTAGGTTAGGTTAGGTTAGGTTAGGTTAGGTTAGGTTAGGTTAGGTTAGGTTAGGTTAGGTTAGGTTAGGTTAGGTTAGGTTAGGTTAGGTTAGGTTAGGTTAGGTTAGGTTAGGTTAGGTTAGGTTAGGTTAGGTTAGGTTAGGTTAGGTTAGGTTAGGTTAGGTTAGGTTAGGTTAGGTTAGGTTAGGTTAGGTTAGGTTAGGTTAGGTTAGGTTAGGTTAGGTTAGGTTAGGTTAGGTTAGGTTAGGTTAGGTTAGGTTAGGTTAGGTTAGGTTAGGTTAGGTTAGGTTAGGTTAGGTTAGGTTAGGTTAGGTTAGGTTAGGTTAGGTTAGGTTAGGTTAGGTTAGGTTAGGTTAGGTTAGGTTAGGTTAGGTTAGGTTAGGTTAGGTTAGGTTAGGTTAGGTTAGGTTAGGTTAGGTTAGGTTAGGTTAGGTTAGGTTAGGTTAGGTTAGGTTAGGTTAGGTTAGGTTAGGTTAGGTTAGGTTAGGTTAGGTTAGGTTAGGTTAGGTTAGGTTAGGTTAGGTTAGGTTAGGTTAGGTTAGGTTAGGTTAGGTTAGGTTAGGTTAGGTTAGGTTAGGTTAGGTTAGGTTAGGTTAGGTTAGGTTAGGTTAGGTTAGGTTAGGTTAGGTTAGGTTAGGTTAGGTTAGGTTAGGTTAGGTTAGGTTAGGTTAGGTTAGGTTAGGTTAGGTTAGGTTAGGTTAGGTTAGGTTAGGTTAGGTTAGGTTAGGTTAGGTTAGGTTAGGTTAGGTTAGGTTAGGTTAGGTTAGGTTAGGTTAGGTTAGGTTAGGTTAGGTTAGGTTAGGTTAGGTTAGGTTAGGTTAGGTTAGGTTAGGTTAGGTTAGGTTAGGTTAGGTTAGGTTAGGTTAGGTTAGGTTAGGTTAGGTTAGGTTAGGTTAGGTTAGGTTAGGTTAGGTTAGGTTAGGTTAGGTTAGGTTAGGTTAGGTTAGGTTAGGTTAGGTTAGGTTAGGTTAGGTTAGGTTAGGTTAGGTTAGGTTAGGTTAGGTTAGGTTAGGTTAGGTTAGGTTAGGTTAGGTTAGGTTAGGTTAGGTTAGGTTAGGTTAGGTTAGGTTAGGTTAGGTTAGGTTAGGTTAGGTTAGGTTAGGTTAGGTTAGGTTAGGTTAGGTTAGGTTAGGTTAGGTTAGGTTAGGTTAGGTTAGGTTAGGTTAGGTTAGGTTAGGTTAGGTTAGGTTAGGTTAGGTTAGGTTAGGTTAGGTTAGGTTAGGTTAGGTTAGGTTAGGTTAGGTTAGGTTAGGTTAGGTTAGGTTAGGTTAGGTTAGGTTAGGTTAGGTTAGGTTAGGTTAGGTTAGGTTAGGTTAGGTTAGGTTAGGTTAGGTTAGGTTAGGTTAGGTTAGGTTAGGTTAGGTTAGGTTAGGTTAGGTTAGGTTAGGTTAGGTTAGGTTAGGTTAGGTTAGGTTAGGTTAGGTTAGGTTAGGTTAGGTTAGGTTAGGTTAGGTTAGGTTAGGTTAGGTTAGGTTAGGTTAGGTTAGGTTAGGTTAGGTTAGGTTAGGTTAGGTTAGGTTAGGTTAGGTTAGGTTAGGTTAGGTTAGGTTAGGTTAGGTTAGGTTAGGTTAGGTTAGGTTAGGTTAGGTTAGGTTAGGTTAGGTTAGGTTAGGTTAGGTTAGGTTAGGTTAGGTTAGGTTAGGTTAGGTTAGGTTAGGTTAGGTTAGGTTAGGTTAGGTTAGGTTAGGTTAGGTTAGGTTAGGTTAGGTTAGGTTAGGTTAGGTTAGGTTAGGTTAGGTTAGGTTAGGTTAGGTTAGGTTAGGTTAGGTTAGGTTAGGTTAGGTTAGGTTAGGTTAGGTTAGGTTAGGTTAGGTTAGGTTAGGTTAGGTTAGGTTAGGTTAGGTTAGGTTAGGTTAGGTTAGGTTAGGTTAGGTTAGGTTAGGTTAGGTTAGGTTAGGTTAGGTTAGGTTAGGTTAGGTTAGGTTAGGTTAGGTTAGGTTAGGTTAGGTTAGGTTAGGTTAGGTTAGGTTAGGTTAGGTTAGGTTAGGTTAGGTTAGGTTAGGTTAGGTTAGGTTAGGTTAGGTTAGGTTAGGTTAGGTTAGGTTAGGTTAGGTTAGGTTAGGTTAGGTTAGGTTAGGTTAGGTTAGGTTAGGTTAGGTTAGGTTAGGTTAGGTTAGGTTAGGTTAGGTTAGGTTAGGTTAGGTTAGGTTAGGTTAGGTTAGGTTAGGTTAGGTTAGGTTAGGTTAGGTTAGGTTAGGTTAGGTTAGGTTAGGTTAGGTTAGGTTAGGTTAGGTTAGGTTAGGTTAGGTTAGGTTAGGTTAGGTTAGGTTAGGTTAGGTTAGGTTAGGTTAGGTTAGGTTAGGTTAGGTTAGGTTAGGTTAGGTTAGGTTAGGTTAGGTTAGGTTAGGTTAGGTTAGGTTAGGTTAGGTTAGGTTAGGTTAGGTTAGGTTAGGTTAGGTTAGGTTAGGTTAGGTTAGGTTAGGTTAGGTTAGGTTAGGTTAGGTTAGGTTAGGTTAGGTTAGGTTAGGTTAGGTTAGGTTAGGTTAGGTTAGGTTAGGTTAGGTTAGGTTAGGTTAGGTTAGGTTAGGTTAGGTTAGGTTAGGTTAGGTTAGGTTAGGTTAGGTTAGGTTAGGTTAGGTTAGGTTAGGTTAGGTTAGGTTAGGTTAGGTTAGGTTAGGTTAGGTTAGGTTAGGTTAGGTTAGGTTAGGTTAGGTTAGGTTAGGTTAGGTTAGGTTAGGTTAGGTTAGGTTAGGTTAGGTTAGGTTAGGTTAGGTTAGGTTAGGTTAGGTTAGGTTAGGTTAGGTTAGGTTAGGTTAGGTTAGGTTAGGTTAGGTTAGGTTAGGTTAGGTTAGGTTAGGTTAGGTTAGGTTAGGTTAGGTTAGGTTAGGTTAGGTTAGGTTAGGTTAGGTTAGGTTAGGTTAGGTTAGGTTAGGTTAGGTTAGGTTAGGTTAGGTTAGGTTAGGTTAGGTTAGGTTAGGTTAGGTTAGGTTAGGTTAGGTTAGGTTAGGTTAGGTTAGGTTAGGTTAGGTTAGGTTAGGTTAGGTTAGGTTAGGTTAGGTTAGGTTAGGTTAGGTTAGGTTAGGTTAGGTTAGGTTAGGTTAGGTTAGGTTAGGTTAGGTTAGGTTAGGTTAGGTTAGGTTAGGTTAGGTTAGGTTAGGTTAGGTTAGGTTAGGTTAGGTTAGGTTAGGTTAGGTTAGGTTAGGTTAGGTTAGGTTAGGTTAGGTATAGGTTAGGTTAGGTTAGGTTAGGTTAGGTTAGGTTAGGTTAGGTTAGGTTAGGTTAGGTTAGGTTAGGTTAGGTTAGGTTAGGTTAGGTTAGGTTAGGTTAGGTTAGGTTAGGTTAGGTTAGGTTAGGTTAGGTTAGGTTAGGTTAGGTTAGGTTAGGTTAGGTTAGGTTAGGTTAGGTTAGGTTAGGTTAGGTTAGGTTAGGTTAGGTTAGGTTAGGTTAGGTTAGGTTAGGTTAGGTTAGGTTAGGTTAGGTTAGGTTAGGTTAGGTTAGGTTAGGTTAGGTTAGGTTAGGTTAGGTTAGGTTAGGTTAGGTTAGGTTAGGTTAGGTTAGGTTAGGTTAGGTTAGGTTAGGTTAGGTTAGGTTAGGTTAGGTTAGGTTAGGTTAGGTTAGGTTAGGTTAGGTTAGGTTAGGTTAGGTTAGGTTAGGTTAGGTTAGGTTAGGTTAGGTTAGGTTAGGTTAGGTTAGGTTAGGTTAGGTTAGGTTAGGTTAGGTTAGGTTAGGTTAGGTTAGGTTAGGTTAGGTTAGGTTAGGTTAGGTTAGGTTAGGTTAGGTTAGGTTAGGTTAGGTTAGGTTAGGTTAGGTTAGGTTAGGTTAGGTTAGGTTAGGTTAGGTTAGGTTAGGTTAGGTTAGGTTAGGTTAGGTTAGGTTAGGTTAGGTTAGGTTAGGTTAGGTTAGGTTAGGTTAGGTTAGGTTAGGTTAGGTTAGGTTAGGTTAGGTTAGGTTAGGTTAGGTTAGGTTAGGTTAGGTTAGGTTAGGTTAGGTTAGGTTAGGTTAGGTTAGGTTAGGTTAGGTTAGGTTAGGTTAGGTTAGGTTAGGTTAGGTTAGGTTAGGTTAGGTTAGGTTAGGTTAGGTTAGGTTAGGTTAGGTTAGGTTAGGTTAGGTTAGGTTAGGTTAGGTTAGGTTAGGTTAGGTTAGGTTAGGTTAGGTTAGGTTAGGTTAGGTTAGGTTAGGTTAGGTTAGGTTAGGTTAGGTTAGGTTAGGTTAGGTTAGGTTAGGTTAGGTTAGGTTAGGTTAGGTTAGGTTAGGTTAGGTTAGGTTAGGTTAGGTTAGGTTAGGTTAGGTTAGGTTAGGTTAGGTTAGGTTAGGTTAGGTTAGGTTAGGTTAGGTTAGGTTAGGTTAGGTTAGGTTAGGTTAGGTTAGGTTAGGTTAGGTTAGGTTAGGTTAGGTTAGGTTAGGTTAGGTTAGGTTAGGTTAGGTTAGGTTAGGTTAGGTTAGGTTAGGTTAGGTTAGGTTAGGTTAGGTTAGGTTAGGTTAGGTTAGGTTAGGTTAGGTTAGGTTAGGTTAGGTTAGGTTAGGTTAGGTTAGGTTAGGTTAGGTTAGGTTAGGTTAGGTTAGGTTAGGTTAGGTTAGGTTAGGTTAGGTTAGGTTAGGTTAGGTTAGGTTAGGTTAGGTTAGGTTAGGTTAGGTTAGGTTAGGTTAGGTTAGGTTAGGTTAGGTTAGGTTAGGTTAGGTTAGGTTAGGTTAGGTTAGGTTAGGTTAGGTTAGGTTAGGTTAGGTTAGGTTAGGTTAGGTTAGGTTAGGTTAGGTTAGGTTAGGTTAGGTTAGGTTAGGTTAGGTTAGGTTAGGTTAGGTTAGGTTAGGTTAGGTTAGGTTAGGTTAGGTTAGGTTAGGTTAGGTTAGGTTAGGTTAGGTTAGGTTAGGTTAGGTTAGGTTAGGTTAGGTTAGGTTAGGTTAGGTTAGGTTAGGTTAGGTTAGGTTAGGTTAGGTTAGGTTAGGTTAGGTTAGGTTAGGTTAGGTTAGGTTAGGTTAGGTTAGGTTAGGTTAGGTTAGGTTAGGTTAGGTTAGGTTAGGTTAGGTTAGGTTAGGTTAGGTTAGGTTAGGTTAGGTTAGGTTAGGTTAGGTTAGGTTAGGTTAGGTTAGGTTAGGTTAGGTTAGGTTAGGTTAGGTTAGGTTAGGTTAGGTTAGGTTAGGTTAGGTTAGGTTAGGTTAGGTTAGGTTAGGTTAGGTTAGGTTAGGTTAGGTTAGGTTAGGTTAGGTTAGGTTAGGTTAGGTTAGGTTAGGTTAGGTTAGGTTAGGTTAGGTTAGGTTAGGTTAGGTTAGGTTAGGTTAGGTTAGGTTAGGTTAGGTTAGGTTAGGTTAGGTTAGGTTAGGTTAGGTTAGGTTAGGTTAGGTTAGGTTAGGTTAGGTTAGGTTAGGTTAGGTTAGGTTAGGTTAGGTTAGGTTAGGTTAGGTTAGGTTAGGTTAGGTTAGGTTAGGTTAGGTTAGGTTAGGTTAGGTTAGGTTAGGTTAGGTTAGGTTAGGTTAGGTTAGGTTAGGTTAGGTTAGGTTAGGTTAGGTTAGGTTAGGTTAGGTTAGGTTAGGTTAGGTTAGGTTAGGTTAGGTTAGGTTAGGTTAGGTTAGGTTAGGTTAGGTTAGGTTAGGTTAGGTTAGGTTAGGTTAGGTTAGGTTAGGTTAGGTTAGGTTAGGTTAGGTTAGGTTAGGTTAGGTTAGGTTAGGTTAGGTTAGGTTAGGTTAGGTTAGGTTAGGTTAGGTTAGGTTAGGTTAGGTTAGGTTAGGTTAGGTTAGGTTAGGTTAGGTTAGGTTAGGTTAGGTTAGGTTAGGTTAGGTTAGGTTAGGTTAGGTTAGGTTAGGTTAGGTTAGGTTAGGTTAGGTTAGGTTAGGTTAGGTTAGGTTAGGTTAGGTTAGGTTAGGTTAGGTTAGGTTAGGTTAGGTTAGGTTAGGTTAGGTTAGGTTAGGTTAGGTTAGGTTAGGTTAGGTTAGGTTAGGTTAGGTTAGGTTAGGTTAGGTTAGGTTAGGTTAGGTTAGGTTAGGTTAGGTTAGGTTAGGTTAGGTTAGGTTAGGTTAGGTTAGGTTAGGTTAGGTTAGGTTAGGTTAGGTTAGGTTAGGTTAGGTTAGGTTAGGTTAGGTTAGGTTAGGTTAGGTTAGGTTAGGTTAGGTTAGGTTAGGTTAGGTTAGGTTAGGTTAGGTTAGGTTAGGTTAGGTTAGGTTAGGTTAGGTTAGGTTAGGTTAGGTTAGGTTAGGTTAGGTTAGGTTAGGTTAGGTTAGGTTAGGTTAGGTTAGGTTAGGTTAGGTTAGGTTAGGTTAGGTTAGGTTAGGTTAGGTTAGGTTAGGTTAGGTTAGGTTAGGTTAGGTTAGGTTAGGTTAGGTTAGGTTAGGTTAGGTTAGGTTAGGTTAGGTTAGGTTAGGTTAGGTTAGGTTAGGTTAGGTTAGGTTAGGTTAGGTTAGGTTAGGTTAGGTTAGGTTAGGTTAGGTTAGGTTAGGTTAGGTTAGGTTAGGTTAGGTT